>VZRI01001831.1:10333-86214 GCA_013397515.1 Upupa epops
GGAATCCAGCTTCTCTTCGAGACCTTTTCTGCCTCCCGCCCCCGGAGTTTCTACTGCGACTGCCAGCTCTCTCCTTGCCATCTCCTGCTGTTTTGCTTCTGCCTGCCGTTTGCCACCGAACTGGGACAGGTTTTATTTTGCTCTGTCGGGATCCCTAGGACACTTTTTCTTTTGACTGGTTGGTTGGGTGTACTGTTGGGTTTTCTTAGTGTTCTTAATAAAGAGTTGTTGTTCCTTTTCCCAAATCCTTTGCCTGAAGGCCTTTAAATTGAAAGAATTTAGTACCTGTCTTCCTAAACTGAGACACAGGGTCAGTCCAGGTCAGTGCTGGATGGAAAGACAGGTCTTAGAGAAAATCCCAGGTGCCCCAAGAAACAGGACTGATGTTTCCAGAGGAGGCACTGCAAATAAGAGCTCTGGAAGAAGGTCTGGAGCTCATGCCTGGACACAAGCTACAACCTTTCAGCTTGCTGCTCAGTGATCCTGGGATGCATATACTTCACTTGCTCAGGCCATCCACTATCCTCCAGCTGAACTGGACACACTATTCTTCACTCTAGGGGCTGTGGATGCAATTGTTAAGGGGCTGTCTCCAGAAATGGCTTCAACATGGTGGTGGGTGTGCGAACACCTCCATCATCCACCTGATCCATTCCTCAACTGCTGTTACAGTACTGGAACTGCTGGAATAGCTGAATACAGTTTTAGGTAATGTAATAGGTAATGTACAACATCATTCAATCTTAGCAATTATTTGGGAAAGTACTTGCAAGTGTGAACTGCCTTCTTGACAGCCCAGGTTCTTCCCCCTTCCCCAGAGTAATTTCTTTCTCTCCAACAGCTTGATAAGCAATTTTGAAAAGGAAAAACATACTTCCCTCCTGCCCACTGCTGAGTCTGCAATGGTGACAGCAAACTCCCAAAGCAGGTATGTACCCTGCTGACCTCTGAATCTCTAAAATCCTTTACTTTCCCTCAGCACTTGGGTTCTCCAAGCCCAGGCAGAAACATAAATATACTCCAGTCACACACTTGCAGGACCAGCTCCTGGCACTGGGGTTACCAAATGCTAGGAGAAATCAGTGGGAAGGGTAAATGTTCTTTGCAGCAACCTAGGGTCAAATACCAAAATCCAGCTGCACGCTGTCCTGTTCTCAGCCTGCACCATAGGGCACACGGGTTCAGTTTAAATATTAAATTTTGTAAGTTTTACCTTTGGTCACTCTTTACTGGCCGTTTCATAAGCTGAGCAATCTCCCACTGGCTGCAAACTAAATCCTTTACCTCAGACAGCATCTGCTCAGGGGTTTTGCTCCTGAGATCTGGGGTTCAAATTCCACTGCCAAGGTCCATCCATAAACAACTGACAAGCTTTCACAAAGAGCAATCAAACATTTTCATTCTACAGCAGACAGTCTGATCAAAGCCTTTTATCAAATATTATTGAACTTCTTAACTCAGGTGTTTTGCACTGTTCATTTGTATCTCACACCTAACCATGTTTTAATCTGGGATTAGACTCACCAAGAGTCTTCTCAACACATCAGGCAGGGGTTTGCAAGGAAAATGTTTGTACCGTAGACTCCAGCATGAACACATATGACTTCAGTACCACAAACATATCTACCCCAGAGAAAACGGCATTTTCATTAGCACTTACTTGCATGGCCGCTCCTGGGAACATTAAAGCAGGGTTAACGAGTCTGACATTACCCTGACACAGGGCAGTCCCAAAGACAGTTCTGCAACACTGTGCTTTCAAAAGGGCTTCAGGGCCAGGCACAGGGGAAATATTTATGTCAAAGGCAGCCCTCTACCTATATGAATGGGAGATGGTTGGTTTTACAAGAGTAAAAACTAATACTCTGCCCTAGTGAAACCACACGTGGAGTACTGCATCCAGTTCTGGATTCCATAGTTCAAGTGGGACAGAGACCTGCTTCAGAGAGTCCAATAGATGGCCATGAGGATGACCGAAGGACTGGAACACTTGCAGTATGAGGAAAGACAGACACCTGGGAATTTTTAGTCTGGTGAGGAGAAGACTAGAAGGCTATGTCTTTAAATCCATGAGGGTTGGGTGTCAAGAAGAAAGAAACAATCTCTTTTCACTTGCACCTTGTGACAGGACAAGGGGCAATGGGTGTAAACTGGAGCACAGGAAGTTCCACTTCAACATGAGGCAGAACTTCTTTACTGTAAGGGTTACAGAGCACTGGAACAGGCTGCTCAGGGAGGTTGTGGAGTCTCCTCCTCTGGTTTTGCTTGAGCAGGGGTGGATGTGTTCTTATGTGACCTGTCCTAGACTCTGTGGTTTTGCTTGAGCAGGGAAGTTGGACTCAATGACCTCTAGAGGTCCCTTCCAACACCTGTATCCAATATCTGTGTCTGTGGCCTTGTAATGGGAAGTGAATCGAGGCAAAAGAAATTAATCTGACACATCAAGAAGATAAGCTGACAAAAAATAAAAGTGGGAAAGAGTAAAGCAAATAGAAAGCAAGAAAGATGCAATCTATTTGACTTCCACATTTGTCCGAAATGTCCTATGTCTTTCTAATAAGGCCTTTAGCTGAAACCCTTATCTGCCACTATGATCTTGTACTTCAGTTCATATGATAACAGCAAAGGTTTTAACTAGTGAGCACTCCTACAAAAGAATCCTGGTGAGTCCCCACAAGCAAATGAGACACCCCAATACCTGCGACCTGTGCTCTTCTACATACAACACTTCATCTCCCCAGTAGACACCAGCCAACTGAGATGGCATAATGCCTTCAAAACTTCAATTGGTGACTTCTGGAGCTTTCTGGATAAACAACATACAGCTCAGGCATCCCAAGTAGAGGTTTCAGTGGGGTAATGTCAGACTAAAGCATATGTTTAACAGCTGGGCTAGGAGAGGCCATAAAACTTTCATTTCTAAAAGCAATGCAACCTCCACTGTACATTCCACATCCTAGTTGTGTGGGAGCAGATAATGTCTCTGGCAGTCTGGCCTCTGTAACTCGAGTGGTTCCTGCCTCTGGTGGGTAGGATGTAAAAAACACTGTCAGCCTGAGAAAAGACATGGGTTGTGCTCTTGTACACTCTGATGTGGGAGACAGTTCTTCCCTCTGAGAAGCACAAGTGACTGGCACTAGGTCAATTAGTTCCTTATTATCACATAGCAGAGGACCTGCTAACGAGAACTTTTTTTTTATTTCCTGATTTGATAGGAGAAACATGGAAAGATGTTTTAATCTGACACACAGACTGATACAACCAGCTCCCCAACAGTCCGCTTTAGTGAAAGCTTAATTCTCCTCAGAGAGCTCAAGAGCAGCTTTATGCCTGCTGGGTAAGTCACGCTTACAGCAGATCCTCAGAGCTGCTCAGCCTCCTGGATGAATTTAAAAATCAGACCACAGGGTAGATCTGCAGAGCAGTAATTAGCACAGGAGACAGTGGAGAAGCAATGGAGAGGAATAATTTTGTCTGTGTCAGCATAAGGTCAAGGTCTGTGGGACTGTCTGAACTCCTGGACAGCTCATGGAGAAAAAGGCAGAAAAGGATGAAACAAAGAGGATCTGCTCTCCAAAAACCCAACTGCTCCCCACAGAACATCTACAACAGCCTTAATCAGCTTTGCAACTCTTCTTCCTTCCTTCCTTCCTTCCTTCCTTCCCATTTCAGGTCTTTATTTTGCATTAAAAAAGTAAAGGCAGGTAACGGCCACCCCTGACAGGCAGCACCGCTGTGTTGCCACAGTGACCGTAACTTTACACAGCCTGTTGACAGGCGAAGTATTTCCCCACTACTGCCATCCTGCTAATGAGTCAGTAAGTGCCTTAACTTAAAGAACACACCAGCAGCTCAGTAAGGCTTGTTACTGCGCTCCCCAAAGCAAAGCAGATGAGACAGCTCCTTTTATCTTCCAGAAGCCACTTCCAGAAAAAGCCAACATGGGTATCTTCAGTATCATGTGCACAGAGAACAGCACTTCCATCTTAGGTGGAAACAAAATAGAGAAATCCTTAGGCGGAGACAAAGAGATCCAAATATGAGAATACAGGTATATGCACATTTCCTTAAAATCAAAACACAGCTCAGAGCAAGGCCAGGAAACATCAGACAGTGCAGCTCCTCCTGGCTTCTCCTGACTCGTTACAGAGCCATGGCAACACAACTCATATGTTCCCCCTCATGTGCAAAGAGGCTGGAGAATTTGTCAAATTCCTGTAGGGCTTATTTATCTGTGCTCCTCTCTCTTCCCTGGAACTAAGCATCTGTTTTTTTAAGTCAGTAAGAACCTATTACTGGCATTCTGGCTACAGACAAAAGGCAGTACCTACAGTGTCAGCAACAACATACACTCCTCCAGTTACTCTTACATCTTCTTCTATAATTAAATGTGTGAACGCACATGCCACAGAACACACAAGAATTACACCGTCAAGAGCACAGAAACTAGCAAAAAGATCGTTTACCTGGTGGAAACAGGGCTAATACGTAGAATAATACCGGCAGATTCCCAGAGGAGCTAAATACAGCCATGGATAGATGAGCTAAGAGGTGGCCAGGTGTTCTTTACTGACTTTCTGAAAATGGAGTAATTCAGGGAGTGAAAAGCAGCTCAAGAGAGGAATAACAACACAGTAAAAGGAGGCCAGATTTCAGCCCTTTCCAAATGCCAACTTGCTCCTGTTCTCTTTTCATTTTCCAAGGCACTTCCCAACCCTGCCAGTGCCCAGTCAAGCCAAGCTAATACAAATATGACCCAGGAGACAGTCTGCATTCTGCTCCCATTTAACAGACACAGCAATTCCTGAGTTAAAAAAAAAAAGCAGGGATAAGAATAAATCACTGGCTAGAATAGGTCCATGAAGTAAGAACAAGGCATACATGATGATTTGTTAGGTCTCACATTGTCATAGCATCACGAATCGGAACGAAGCCCTACTTGCTACTCATCTGCATTCTTGAGTCAATGATAGAAGTTCATTTGGCACAGAAACACAGCCCACAGTGTTTCACCTGCAGTGTTTTACTTGTAACCCCACTCAATTCAGTCATGTTAAACCATCAGCTGGCTACAGTGCCTTCAAGTTGGTAAGCACAAACTGTTGACAAGCACTTTGCCGGGCCTGGGCTGCCTCACTATGTCTATGAAGTTCAGGATATACATAAGCCATGCGAGTTACCACAGGAGAGCTAAAACCAGGCTATTTCCAATAATTCCTTTTTATTTGGAACCTGTGATCTGAACCCTTAAAAATCAAGGTAAATGTTACAGAAATTGCTTCTGGAAGGTAAGCTCTGTTTGCAGGTATACTCCCAGTTCAATGACAAAGTACAAATAAGGACTCTGCAGCCTCACTTTATCTCCTAAATTTCATGATAAACACTGATGTCCATAAACCAAAAGAAAATACCGCAAAGCTGTAACTGTTCTTCCCCTCCAAACACACTTGCTGGTCTCACATCCCAGCTGCGGGAACTGATCTGGGATCATGGGAGAAAACAAATAGAAATATTCGTTCTGACGTCTATGTATTTTTTTCCATTATGAAATCATTCATCCAGGGCTGTTTCAGACAAACTACAGGAGGTGAGGAACATGCTGGCTAATGCCTGGGAATCTGATCTCATTCCCTTAATTCCTTAGGACATCTGCCTATGATAGCTTTTCTTTTACAACAGGTCCTCCTACTCACACAAATCTCATTCAACTTTCATTTGCCCAGGACAAAGTGACCAGAGCACCACAGTTCTCCCAAACAGCCAAGGCACAGCTTTTTCTTTATTTCTTTTCAAAAAAATAGACACAGGCCACCAGCTCACAGGAGCAGTCAAGGAAAACAGTCATCTCCTCTGGCACACTGTGCAGGCTGCAGTTTTTGGAGGACCACTGCAGCTAGGAGCCTCCAGCCCTGAATGGGGAGACAGGCCTGAGAGCAAGAGGCTGGAAGGTAAAGAAGGGTTTCACAACAGCCTTGTGTGGCTTAAGGGTATGGGGACTCCCAGATGAGAGTGGCTTTGTTGTGCATGCCAGATTATTGATTACACTCTCCTATCTTCTTGAACTGAGTGCCCAAGGTATAAGAAGAAAAAGTTTCATTATGTACAGCCAGCCAGCTATTTAAAATCATTAACAGTGGTTTGTGTCTACCACACAGTCTTCTGTTCTCTGGGGAAACCAGACAGCTCCATAGTGAGACACTGAAAGCTACAAGAAAGTGAAGAAACAAGCTTCTATAAATCATTAAACTAGACTCATGATGTTGATCTGCAATATCACATCCCCACAATCTACAAAAGCAGATGCTAACTTTTTCAGTTTTCATTTATCAACTATTAAACTGTCATGTAGCTATTATATAAGACTGGAACTCCTTAAAAGCATCAAGGACTGTAGTTTCTTGTCATGGAAGAGATGCTCACATGGCAATCCATACTGTGCAAAAGGAACTAGAGCTGAAATATATGGAAATAAACCCTTGAAGGAGAGGCTGTTCCCTTTCTGCCAGTGTGCTGGCAGCCAGACATGCCCAAAACGTCATTAATGAGGCAGCTCTGCAGGATCATTTTTACCTGTTTCGCTCCATCTTCCATAATTTATTCCCTTTCCAGTACAGCCTGTCCCTACATTTTCAAGTGCATTAACTATAAAAGGCAAAAGCAACACTAAAGAAGGTCCAGCAATGCAGGTAAAGACCTGTGAGGCCATGGTACTTCTGTCCAGGGGAAGGGGAGGTCAAGCAGAAAGGCTGAAGAAGAGCAGACCTCTTTAAAGAGCAGAAGGTGGCTTCAAGGTCAGCAGTGGCTTTCGTACACCATGACCTTGTAAACAACACTACCCCAACCCTGGCCACAATTGCTCTCTCCATGACAGAGGGAAAATAAATAAATCTTAAAGGTATTTCAGGGATCCAACTATTTTTCAAAACTCTGTTTGCTTTTTTTTTCTTTAACAGGTAGAATATAGCAGGAAAGCTCTCTGCTCCCTCACACTTGATATCCAAAACTCAGCACCTGTTTTACAGAACAGGACTTGCTCTGTCCAATTTAGACCGAGTCTGTTAATCTACAAACAAAAGCAAATAAATACTGAAGTTATGCCTAATGGGGACTTCAAGAGGTCTATCTTTTACTGTGTGTTATTTTAGGTATTATGAATAGATTCTTACATTCATCCTACTGTATCTCCTGCTGACACAAATGCAGAATGTGAGGCCGCTGTGCTACTTTTGTCTGCTGCCTCTAATGTACACTGATCAGCGCAGCCTGGGAAGGCTGCTCTGTAAAAGCTAACTTGAAGCACGATCTCCAAAAACGCTCCTGAGCGTTCAAAACCACAAGCAAACCTCTCTACTGTTGTATGCAATCACTGAAATTACTGTTCTGCTGAAGTCCTTGAAGTCCACCAAATTAACAAGCTCCAGCCCACATGACTAAGGTTCACCAAAGTTCAGCTCCAGCTTATGTAAGAGACAGAACTGGTGTGTTTGCCTTTAAAAAAAAGCAGCAAGATAAATACTTGGGTCAGCAAACATGCTGTGCAATATTTAACAAAAAAAGAAGCTGAGACCTCAACAGGGTTTGCAATCTAAAACTGTTCCTGAAGGCAACAAACATGACATGATCATTGTGACAGCTGTGACAAATTAGGTTTCATTTGCCTGTGAGCCAGCCATGTTCATTTGACTGCAATTACTGGCCAGTACCATCGTGATCCCCCCAATAGAGAACACACACAGCCATCCCAGATAGCAAAACAAAGCACCTTCTACATCAACCTGTTTCAATGGTTCTTTTGTAGCTTCTGCAGGGTTGACTGTGGTCCTTCAGCTCTTTTTCAACCAGTGAAACACCACAATCTGGTTAGGATGCTTTTTACACTGTGTCCCTTCCCTGCATGTCTGGTTGCTAAATGTAGTGCTCACAGAAGAACACACGATTTAGAGATGTTTACTCTGCCTGGTCTAACCCCAAAGTTCTGAAAATGGTTTCATCCAGCCTAAAATATTATTTTGAAAAATGAAGCATAGAAATTAACCTTTTCTCTTGTAATTTGTCTTTATGCCCGAGAATGTATCTGGGCTTTGTGATCTTTAGAGCAAAGACTTGCATACATCCTTAACATTTCACAAGAACCCTTTCCTTATCTCCTTCCACTTCAGCCCCACCAAAGAAGAAAGCGTTTGTCAATTACACATGCACTATTTCATGCACTATTTAGTTGGTAAGCAAATTTAAAGAGAATAAAAACCTCCGGGACGTGGCCATCAGCTTGCTTGAGAATTCCTAGGTAACACATCCATAGCATGTCCAACCCAGTTAGTCACACCACACATTATTACTCATTTCTCCAAAAATATTTATTCCAAAGCAGGACTTTACAACCCTGTGCATTCGGTAGGCACGAATGTGAGAGCCCTCGTCCCTCTGTGCATTTGCTGTGGAGGCACCAGCTGCTGGCAGCAACAGGTGTTTTCTGGTTTTCTTCTCAAGAGAAATCCCAGGCACTGTCTCTGGTGGAATGCACAAAAACAACACAGCACGTAGGGCCCAGCACAGGGCCACATTTCTCTCTGAGCAAGCAGGCAAGCTGCCGTGCACCACAGCCTCGTGAACTCAGATGTTTTCCTGGAGAGTAAACTGCACTTGGGCACACACATTCCAAAAATTCAGCCAAAGTCACTCCAAAGGCAGTTTTCCCTACTTTTTTTAGTAAGCTAGTTTACCAACAGCTGCAGAGCATGGTATATTTTTGCAGTGCAACATGAAGAACTCTCAAAACACTGTCAGCTGAGGTTGAGGAGACTGCCCTGGGTAGCAGCCAACTTCCAGTGGATGTTTCTATGCAGGGAAAGTTTTCAAAAAGTTATATTCAACAACTTTGTTCTTTCTTTTCAAACTCTGCAGTGAAGCCAAAATAGCTCACATTTCTGAGAACCAGATATGTAGAAGAGAAAAAAAGATGGAAATAGCAAGATTAGGTAAAACAAGAGGCGAAGATGAAGAAAAACATGGAAATGGCTTTTTTTATTACAAACTGCATAATAACCCATGTCCAAACCAAACAGCCATGCAATGTGCCACACCAACATCTTCTGAGAAATGCTTACCACCAAGAACACCACTCCGCACAGATGTCAAATTGAAATTGTTTGTTTCTGATCTTCAAAGGCTTATAAATGCATTAGCCTTTACTCGCTTGGTGTAGCCCTCCCTTTTACAGTGGATTAAGTTAAATTTGCACTTAAATAACCTCAGAGTAAAACATTTCTACATGGAGCTGCTTCTCATCCTGTAGTTCATTGGGTGTTTTTGGACAGCAGATTTCTCATGATGGAGGCAGAGAACACCTAAAACACTCAGAACAGGACACTGATACAGGCAATAAAGCAGACACCCAAAATCTAGATGTGACTCATGTTTAGAGTGTAAAAAACTATGCTCATCTTGATAAACACAGGTTTTGATAAGGTTATTTCCCTCTTCTCAGCAAACAGAAAAAGTTAATATCATCATTTGCTCCACACAAGTCAAACTGTCATGCAAAGGAAGGGGCTGCACAGAGCACAGCCCTGCATTCCTCTGCACCAAAGCACCTGTCTAAGCATCCCAGCAAAAAGTCCAGAAAACTGTCCTGAAGTTATCCTACCCTGCTTCAAATTCCTCTGTCGTGAAGTTATCTTACCCTGCTTCAAACTCCTCTGCCACAGCCTGCTTATTCCTTGAACTGTTTCTTTGAGATAAGCACAGAATGCCCAGAAGGACAGCAGTAGTGTAACACTAAGTACAGCAGCACTCACAAGCAAAACCATTGCCTATGAGAAGTATCGGCCAGGTTCGGAATAACCATCCCACCCACAGGCAGGAAAGATGCTCAAAATGTAAGAGGTAATTTCAGCAAAGCCCAGAGATGCAGGAGCAGTAGCAAATCTGACAGTTGCCTGGCAACACTCTGGTGTCTTATATTAATTTCTATCAACTGTAATACACTTTATCCCCAGGCGTCACCCAGAGAGAGTTTCCACTTTCCTAAGTGAGTTCAGCATTTTCCCTCATTGGGGAGGCTGTGTTCGGTCCCTACAAGTCTTAAAGTAACTGAGTTCTGTCATAAAGAGCTCAGAATTCAAGAGCTTTCTGAGAGCAGTTTTTGGAACAGGCACTGTGCTCCTTCCAGCCTCAGTTCTGCATCACAAGGTGCCTTCTGGAAAGTCGTTTCTCCAGATGCACCTCTCACGACTGCTACCTTCTGTCAGCATGCAGCCAGTCACTTTACACTCTTTATGAGGAGATGAGCTGCGTGACTCTGTTAGCTAAAAATAACACTTAATGGGAAGCTACTGTACCATTAAAAGCATTTTATGCTTAAAAAGCATTCGAGGTTATTCCCTTGGCAATAAATACAAGGCAAACTTAAAATTCAAGAGGATCTTGACATGCCACCAAGTTGTCCAAATTAAAGAAAAAAATTGTTCAATTATTTATTTCTGGGGANTCCTCAGTTCAAGCAAGCAATTAGTGTACACACCAAAACCAGCCTAGAGCCCTTTGGCCATGTTTTGAAGAACCTATTTAGAGAGTGAGGAACATGGGCATTCTCTAGCCCTGTATTTGTAATGAGGCTCCACTATCCCCAGGAGCTAAAGCAGAATGAAAATGGGTCATATCTAATTAGCACGATTGAAGCGTGAAGCCCAAATATCCCTGAAATGGAATAGATTTTTTTTTAAAAATAACTCCAGCTCTGCTGGAGTATCTCACAGTCATCCAGGAGAGATGCCAACAGCTTTAAAAATTGGTACCCCAAAGCAGGCACATATCCAGCAAGATGCTGCTTTACTTCTGGGGAAGGGGAGACAGTGCTTTAACAAAATCTAATCTAATAGCTAAAAAATTAAGCAATTAGTCAACCAGCCTGTTCTTGAATCACTTTCTATGAATTCAGTGACCCATAAAGGCCATTCATCCGTGAGAGTTTGGTAGTCACTACAGCATTCTGGAAAAAAAAAAGGGTACTACAAAAAAATTGCAGAGGGGAATCAACTGAGCCTGTAGCTGTCTGCTCCACATAGCAAACGTCACAATATTCTTGTTACTGCAAGGAATGCTTTTTGTACAAGGGATGACCAGAAAAAAGAGCACAAAGTGCAGAACAAAGTGTCTACTCTGCCCATCCATGACCACATTTTCACCCCACGGGAGACTATGGACTTAGTGTCCTAAGCACTCTGATGCATCTCCCACACTGATTTTGCATTTCTGCTTATACAGTGAGAAGCTTTCTTTTTTATACCATTTTGTTTGTATTGTTTTGTCACAGTGGAGAAAGGGGCAAACCACTGTGTGCAAATGAAACATGGACTGTTTTATTTGGCTTCATCTAGTAAATTCTCTCTCTGAAAATGGAACAATTAAAACCAGGCATGCTTTGACTATAGAGACATGCAGAAGTATTTTAAATGGCCTAGTTCACAAACCACCACCAAAACTCTCCCAAACTGCTTAGGTGCAGTGAAAGTTGAAGCCGAAGCAGAACAGTGGTAGATGATTCATTTTCACGATATAGATCAGTAAAGCCTGGTAAACACTAGTTCAGCATCACAAGCCCAGACCTCACAATTATCACTGCTGGATACCTATTGCTTACATCTATTGTATTAGCACTAGCAAAAACACAGCTTATACCAAAAGTTTCTCGTCACTATTTCTTCACTCTCCACCGTTTCATTATGGTACCACTGCTAATGGTGTAGCTGCAAAGAGACTCGGCCACCAGCAGGCTCCGAGTGGTTCAAATGGCATTAATGGTTGGCACAGCCATGTTTTTTTCTTCCAAGCAAATTGCCCAGCCATTGGTTAATGATTCTATCAAAGTGGCTCCACAAGTCCCGAGAGTAAGTGTCCTGGGAAGTTCAGCTTCCATTAAGTGTCCCTCTGAAGCTTTGGCAGCTCATGCCACACTGTTCTCACAAGAGGCCTCTTGCTCAAATATCTAAGTGGAAGCTGACCCATGACGTGCTTCCCACCACACCTAATACAAGGGCCTCTAGGCTGTGAAGACTGCCTTTCAGGGGACTGAACCCATACACCCAGCCCAGCCTCCTTACTGACCAATTGCACAGGGTTCTCACCCATGGCAATGGACAGTCCACGAGTTGCCAGGAACAGTGCTCAGAGCCTCTGCCATCAGAAAGCCCCATTTATTACAGAATAGAAACAGGAGAGGGATGTTTTCAGTGGAAAATGTGATGAGAATAGAAAGCAAGGGAGTAAAAGCCCTGTCAGCACATTTCATAGACAGCCTTTTTAATGAGGAGATAAACAGATAAAGCTTTCAATCCACGTATGGAACTTTTTTTTAGAAATCTGAAAAAGAAGCTAACCAAGCACACGGGACTCAACAGAAAACAAAGGCTGAAGTAAACATTTTCTGACAAGGCCTAAACAATCTGAAAAATGTCAGTTCTAGTGCCACAGAGAAACCAAAAGATTTCTCCCACTGCCTACCAACACTAATTACTTCCTTTAATAACCTCTTCCTTTCAGGTAGGTGGCTGCGCAATGATGTTAACAAGAACCCAGCCCCCAGTTCTGGGCAAGATTCCCAGCTTTGATGCAGCAGCACTGGAAGTCAGTGGGAGCAACACAGGCTGGGAACAACCTTCACCAATGGAGAAAGGACCAAGTCACACAGTTTGGATACTGAGCTCTCCAGAGGCCAGAGCGCTACACTAGTGTGGCAAGGCTTTGTTCTTACCACGCAGTTGCCAGCTACAGTTTCTGCCACCCTCTACAACCATTTGATGTGAGAAGAAGCTGTCCCATGATTACCATGCTGTTTCTTAAAGCTGATGTGATACATTCAAATCAGGTGTGCAAGTGGAAAATCAACATTCCAAAGCCAGCCTGGAGCTATTACATAACGAGAACAACTTCTTCATATGAAAGTGATTTTAAACACAGAATTTTAAAAGCCTGAGATGGGACCTGGGCAAACAACTCGGCAAAGGGAAGTCTTTTCTTCAGATTCAACTCAGCGACATCAAAGTGCTCTCTCACCAAGGTTTCTTCCTTCATAACCTGGAACAGTAACCTTAGAGAAAGGGTGACAGTTTATCATCCATCAGTAGCCGTTTTTGGGTGGAGTCTTCAAACGAGTTATCTCATACGTTGCTCAAAGAAAGGAAATGCCAGCAACCTCCAGGGAAAGGCTTCATACCCTCTGTGCGTCTCTTGCTCTCCTGAGTATCTTGCAACACCTTCAAATGTTGTTTTCAAAGAGAAATTATTTAGGGGGATTTTCAGCACAACCAGGATCTGGCCTTCAAGCGACCTGGCAACAGCTTTATTCCTGCTGCTGTAAGAATTTGCACACATTCATATGGCTGTGGACTTTGCTCTAGGCAAGGTGATGAACACCTACATAAACCCCAAACTTAGAAATGGAAGCAAAACCACTTTAACAAATCAAATCCAAGTAAGTGGCAGTCATGCTGTACAGAAAATAAATAATCTTCTGGGGGAGGTTTATGTTTCAGAGATTGCATTTAACACAAGAAAGCCATATCCCAAAGAGCCAGACACAGAAACCCATTACAGACACACGTGCGAGACACCACTGCCAGACATTTTCAATAAACTGTAAACCTACTGCATATTCAACCCTCCTGAACAGTCACCATGGCCCATTTTTTGTGGTAATATTCAAGATATGCAAGTGTTACCACGTAGGAAGCAGCACAATCCTATACCCTGTTCCTCAGGTTGTACATAGGATTTTTATGTAAAAGCAGGAAAGCAGGGCTAAAAACTGCCTTCTGCATATAGTTAAAGTACAATTAAATCATTGTCTCCTTGTCATACAAAATAGAGTATAATGTGGCCTCCAATGTGTAACAGCTGGACCAAAGTTCTCTCTAGACATTAAGGGTCATGATCAGAGCAGCAACTACACCACCATACATCTCCAGAGCTGTGTTTTAGATTGCTGGCACAGCAGAACCTGTTCTCAGACCCACTCGTAGAACAGCCCAACACAGATGCTGTGCTTGCCTCTGCTTCTGCCTTCAAAGGGAGCAGTGACCCTGTACAGCAGGAAGCCCATTTTGCTCCATGCTCTCTTCACTGAAGATGCCATGCCATGTCACTACACACATCTTCATCACTGTATGTAACACAGTCAGGATACAACCACCCAACTCTCTCTTTCTTGCCCAGATTTGTTCTAATAGCTGCTTAGGAGGGTATTCTTTTCAAGTGAGAGTGTAAGTGAACATTTGAATTTATAAATTCCTGCTTTCATGTTTCTATATTTTGCAGAGGAAGCTGGGCTAGATTAAGCAATTGAAGCAATAAATTTATTACCACTTGGGCTTCTGAGTCTGCTGAGCTTTGAACAGCCCACCCAAAAGTGAGCAAAAACCTTTCCATTTAAACCAGGGAGACCTCATTACAGGCATTGCTATGTGAAACTCTCAGTATAAATTGATAACAAGGACACAGGTTATTTTCAAGAGCCTCCTCAAAATACACATGTTCTCCAAATAGCTGTGAAAATGAAATTTACCTACCCAAAACTACAGATGGACACATCAGCTGCACCCATAATTGCTCTGGAAAATACTGAGTAGGCCCAGATAATTGGGTTACTGGACAATGAAGTACCCACGGCAAGGCCAACTGTCTAGAGTATCCCTATTTATTACAACAGTTGTCCATCCCAACATGAATCATGAGGTTTTTCTTCCATCTTCCCACTAGAGCTTTTGAAATACACCCTGCACTGCCTGCCACCAACACCTTCTTTTAATTTGAAAGCTGACTTTGGGATTGAGAAAGCTGCATATGCTACTTATTAATTTTTCCAAAAGGAATTCAACAGTTAAAACATGCTGACCTGGGCACTTCATCTGGTCTAGAGCATTCACTTCTCACTCCCATCAAGAAAGGAATTTGCTAATGGACTTCGTTTCAGTTCCACTCACTGTTGTAGCATACACGTACAGCAAAGACATTTCTACACAGATGGCAAATTTCCAGCATTTGCTTGTAGGCTGCTCACCACAAAAGACAGAGGTATATTCCTTAAACATTACATGAATCATAGCTGTACCACAACGCTAGAAATAATTACCTTCTCTGGACAACACTCAGCAGCCCACTCCCTCCTTCCCCAGCCTGCCAGCTGCCTTCAGCACAAGCAGCCATGTTCTTCCTTTTAACTGTCTGCTCCTTTGTTTCTTGTGGTTTAGTCTTTTCACATTGCTCTCCTCATCTTTCTCACTCTAGCTTTTTACATGGGTTATACGGTGCTCTGTCCTCAGGCTTTTTGCTGTCTGCACTGTTCTGAGCCTCCTCCTGGGGGATCAAACTCTCACTGAACTAATGTTATTACCAGCAGCAGGAGTGAAGCATCCTCAAGCCTGGGAAAGAGAATTATCTGTGTTTTCATTACTCACAAACAGAAAATAAACAACTTGACACATATGACTCAGATCAGCTCTCCTTCTGAGCCTTACTGCCCCCTTCTTAAATGTCTCGGACCACTTCCACTTTGTGATGAAGTTCAGACATTAGGTGAAACACTGCCAAAAATGCAAAGCATGTTCTAGCTCCATTTCTTCATCGCTGGAGACACAGCCACCATTGACTGACAGACCCCGCTATAGGGAGGCTGCTTCTGCTTAACCCTTTGTCCGGCTTAAGTCAAATCCAGGCCATGCTCGTGGATTCCTTCTAAAAAGCAGCAAAGATGTGTTTTTCCCATTCATCCCTGTGTGGAAGCTCATAACTAAGTCTGGGTTTTAGTAGTGCTAACATCTTTTCTGATACATGTCCTTCCTGCCCTGGCCTAGCCTTACAATGCACTTTAAATCATTGCTTTCACTCTGGTTTTGGACTTCTTCAATGCCTCCAGCAGAATTTCAACCTTCACAGACAGTGTTCCTGGAATGTTGGCTCGTTTCAGGTTGGCCAACCTGTCTAGATGCCATTGCTCACCTGGTACGCTCTTGATCACCATGATGATTTTTCTCTAATGAACTAACTGTTAATCCTGTCACCTACGACACATGTGTCTGTCCTCATCACCTTTCCTGTGCTCCATCAATGGCTCTGTGTTGCTGCCTACTGCACCCATGCAGCTGTCACAGTTATACACCCCGAGTACAGGGGGGCAAAACAGCTTTCAGTTCTGTACAGCCAACTCAATATAAACCAAAGTAACCCTACCTTTATTAGAAACTGCCACAAAAGAGCTCAACATATTCCCAAATATTATTGTAACTGAAAACATCCCCAACTATTTCATAAAAGACATTCCCTGCCCAGCCACTGCTTTTCCCTTTGAAGTGAATCACCCCACCAGCAGCACTGATACTAACACAAGGATCATGCCACAAGCTTCCCAGATTGCCAACAAGTTCAAACAAACAAATTACAGAAATTAAAGTTTCAGCAAAGCTTTCTTCCCAGAAACAAATACTGACACTGGATACAAAACACCAGACGGCCAAGCCAACACAAACAGCAGAGGAAACACGAAAAAAGCAGCCAGAATTCCATTTCGGCACAAGTGACAACCATTCTGTGCCTGGATCACACAGGAGTGCTTTTGCTTCTGAGAAATGAGGTGTCTGCACCCCCAGGCGTGTAATGAAGCACCCAGCAAGACTGAGGAGTCACTCCCTCTGCCCAGTGACTCATCAGGTAGATAGATGCTCAGCAGATCCTTTCTGGTGGTGTTTTAATTGTTTCCCACAAGGCAGACTGGCAGCTATCTGGGGTAGCTCTTCCTAGTCAACACTCTGCCTACAGATTACAGCCTCCATGAGTGGACAAAGCCTGGAGGCAAAAACCCAGCACACAATTTGAACGATAAGACATTTACTCTGATGTGACTGGCAGGATTAACTGTCATCCTGGTGTGACTAAATATGTTATTTGCTATCTTTTCTGCCCATAAACAAAAATTTAATGAAACCCCTACTTCTTTTTGCTCTTCCAGGCTGGCAAAAGACTGAGTAAAAGAAAATATGCAATACACTTTCAGGCTAGCCCATTCTTTTATCCCCTTATTTGGATGGATGCTGAAGCAAAACTTAAACTACCAGGACATTAATAAAAGAGCAATCAAACTAGCAAGAAATGAATACAAAAATAATTGAGGCATCCTTGTTAGTATTTCCTCTGAATTTGAGGGATTTGGTAGTCCACAGCTCCATATGAACTGCTGCCTCGCACTTAAGAAGCAGTTCCATTTGCCTGTGCAGAGTGTGCACAGACAGCACAGAGCCCTCTTCTGCACCTCTGAGAGACCTCTGTGTTACCTCAGGTAAACCATTCAGATTAAAACACACACAATGCAAACGACTCAGTTTTCAAGGACTGTCATTACACTTCCAAACCAAACTGCCAAAGTTATGCGTTTGAACAGCTCTGGCTGAACTAACTCACTGCCCAAAGACACTGCTACAAGAACATGCTGAACACAGCACCAAATTATTTGAGTTACTGTGTTACAGGACACATTCACTTCAGACCAGCAATAAATCTGGCCACTGCAAAAGCAGTCAAGAGAACTAGAAACAACCCAATCTTAATGCATGACCTTTTCTATCAGATGCTCAACAGCGACTTATCTCTATAGTAGATCTGCTATCATCAAGGTTGCTTCATCAGAGTCTTCTTACAGTCCAGTCTGATACTGAATCAGCGAGTAAGTGTAGACACCATCATTTCCCTTTCTCCTCTAATTGACACTTGGCAAAAGAGAAGCAATTTATTATGTTTTTTTTTCCCCTGTTCAGAAGAAGCCATCATTCACACTTACCTGGCTGTAGCGCTTACATCCCTAAGAAGTCCAGGACCAAGTTCTTAAAAAGGCATTCCCTTTAAGTCCTGTCTGTATTTTCTAGAATTAACTCCCAGAACTTGAGGTGGAGAGTCTCATTTCTGCATGCAATGGCTTTGCCTCAGCCCAAACGCTCCAAACTAGCCATCTTTCCTTTCACGGTTAAGCAGTGGAACCAATCGCTTCAGCCAGCACTGCACCACTATTAGGAAGCTATCCAGAAAGCAGTGAAAAGGGGGACCACAGGAACACACAGGCTCCTCAGCTGGGGCAGACACTTTTCAAGGGAATTGCTTTTCTTGTTCTACTGATTATTCCAGTCATTTGTCCCAGGCTGCATTCCTTCAATTGCTTGCCCATGGTAAGTACTTGCTTATTTAGCTGTCCTCGGTCACGTACACAGCTCCCTGCCCATGGTCTGACTCGCCTGCAAGGAAAGCAGCTCCTTCTCAAGCTGATTCTGAGTAACACTGCCACGCACCTCCTGGCTGAAAGCGGGCTGATACCGAAGGTCTGACAGCACACAAGACCGCTTTGCTGAGTGGAAAACAGCACCCAGGATAAAAAGAGTAAAAATTACCCTACAAAAACACACAGCAAACTCTTAGGAGGAAACCTTTGCTGAGTATTAGAAGCTTTACTCAATGGGAAATCACTACATAATCCTGGGGAGTTGTACCCTCACGCCAAGGCCTAAAAGTTTAAGTCTTCCCTTCCAGCACAGCTGTCTTGCGCAATGACACGTTGGTCCCAGGAATAAAAATCATCTGTGCCAGACCCATTTCTAAAAGGAGGAGGTGCTCTGTTTAATTGTTCAGGTTCAAACAACCTCACCGAAGTCTAAGTTGGTAGATCCTATCTGGAGATATATGACTCCTTCAAAATGCTTCAGTCTGTTATCTACTAGAGGCAGTAATGTGACTGTGTTTACAGGCAGGGTGCTGACTGCACAGCAGGCTGCTCTGCACTGTTCTCAGCAGTCTGTATGAAGTATAAAATACCAACTGCTACCTGCTTCTGTACCTGATAAATCTCCCAAATTAGGAATCCCAGCATCCATACCTTTGCACTTGATGGCGGTGCAAAAAATTCATTCATATGCATGCAAAAAGAAGTTTTTAAATTATCAGCTTCACCTGGCCATTTCTGCCACACTTACCTTTGCAGACTGACACAGAAATTAAATTCAGTTTCACTTCTCACTTGTTATTACTGAACATTAAGTCCTACTTTAGTCAGATGTAGAAACTTCATTTTTCATAAAAGTGCCTCTATCTCCATTCCCATTCGAAACACCCCATTGGCCACAGCAGCTATATACTGACCACCAAGACAGAGAGAATAGGAAACTTTGGTACTGCTAACACCGGCAGCAGCATAAGCACATCAGGCACTTGATCCAGACTAAACCACAACAGCAGTAGCAAAATCCAACCCTGTGCTCTTTGTCATTCCCTGCATTTAAGACTGTTGCAGCCTGTCAAGCATCTGTAAGCTCGTTCTGTCATCTGCTTCCTTCCTCCAAGGGTGCTGCAATTTTCCATCACGGCTCTCACCAAAAAAAGGTGTCTTATTTCTACGATTCTTAGCCCATTTAAAAAAATTAATTGTACGTATTTTTACCTTTGCAGACTGTGACAACTGCCACGTGCCACTCTGATAAATTTTATCCCATTAAATGTCTTCATCCTCACAGAGTCACGCCAAAATCTCTGTCCCCCACCCTTGCTTTGTCAGCTAGTAACACCACATATGGCCCAGTGAAACAAGAACACACTGAACGGTTTCCACAATATGGTGCCTTGCTTCTGCCACACTAATTACCAAAACAATGAGTAACAACTGGACAAAGAGATAGGTCTGTAGGAAGATTTACTTGAGTTTCAGTGTTGAGTGGTACTTTTACTGCTCTCTGAACTTCAAAGTTTACCTTTTCTGCAGCACTGAGGTTCCTCCAGACGAGCACCGATCTCCTCTCTGTATGTAAATATTACCCTTCTCCTTATTTCCTACAGAAAGCACCTAAGGCTTTACCATCTCAGGAAACAGGCTGCCCTAAATATGTAAGGATCTTGGAGTTTTACAGTAAACACCCATAAGCGTACATAAACATGTACTTTTGGGATAACAGATGCATGTTTTTCCATAATGCAGGAAGAACATTACTTTATAAATTGTCCTGAAGACAAAAAGTCACTCAGCACCTTAAATTGTAAGTGATAACCTTGAAGAAACACTGAATTAAAAATGCAGATAATTTAAATACTTTCTGCAGCTACAGGCCTTGAGAACCAAAAACTAGGGATGGGCTGGCTACTTAGCACTCATTTTCCATTTCATTTCATACTGCAGCCCTCTTGCAGAAAAGAGTGTGGGTTTTCTCACAGGAAAACATTTTCATTTTGAACTCGATGCGAAGAGACTTGTAGTGGAACACTGAGATTAAGGATGCCATTGCAACAGTCAGCAGAAGCACTGTAGTGTTGCTGTCACACTTGGAATTAAAGACTAAGTCTGTTCAGAATGTATTTTGCAGTAAGACCTCAGAAAGCAAAGGGGACCAAAAAATGGTGGTGGGCACCAGGTGCATCTACTGTATCTGAGAGTTTTAATAATACTGTCTTTACGTAACCACATCGAAAAACATCGAGCCAAACTGACCTACATGTTTTAAATAACCTGCTGCCTCTACTTTATGGAGAAGCTGCTATTAAACCATTAAGCTAATAGTCAGAGCTGGCTACTGTTGGGGTTTTAATAAGATGTGGCCTCAGCTGATAAAGCACAATGAGAAAGAGCTTTACAAATGGAAGCTCTGCCTGAAGACCTGGCCATGGTAGCACCAACACCA
This sequence comes from Upupa epops, assembly GCA_013397515.1. Taxonomy (NCBI): domain Eukaryota; kingdom Metazoa; phylum Chordata; class Aves; order Bucerotiformes; family Upupidae; genus Upupa; species Upupa epops. The sequence goes on from VZRI01001831.1 coordinate 31,030, forward strand.
TTTCCCCCCAAAAAAGGCCACAAAAACAGCACTAAGCTCATTTTCTGTGTCTATTAAGAGATATCAATACGCACTCATACTCCAGCAGGCTGTGGGAGCCAAGGCATTTAAAGCACAAGGATGTTTCTCAGAAGGGTGGACACTGTGCACAAAGAGAGCTGAGCCTTACTCGTATTTCTGTGTCATGCAGATCCTCAGCATGAAGGCCCATGTGCCATGCCACCTGCTGAAGAAAAAACAGCAACAAAATGCAGCACATCTACCTACAGAACTTATAAAAGTAGTTTAAGAAGCAGAAATACTTGCAGTTGTTAAATTGTGCATGAAAACTGGGAGGAAGCTGTGCTGACAGAAGAAATTCCCACACATTCTTGAAATCAACTCCAAACTTCCAGGCACTGCTTGGCTCCCTTCTTCTACCCTCACAACTTCCCCACTATGAAAGAGCAGCCTCAGCATAGGCATCCCTCCATGCTTCCCCCACATCAGTACCAAGGGTGTTTGTCTCCTCCGGGTTGGCACTCCAGCATCACTTCTTTCCCATGAACTGAAAACAGCAGTAATTCACAGCATCACTAAGGAGTATACCAGGATTTGTTGGACAAACGAGCACTGTTGGACTGGGAATGCTACTGAGTGCAAGACGACCCCTGCAATTTAATCTGAGACCATGGGTCTGGCTGAAGCTGCTTATTAAAGAGCTCTGTATTCTTTGTCCTCAAATACCTCTCCATTTTCTACCTGGTCTTTCTCCAAAGCCAACAGGATTCCAGACAGAAACAGCCAAGATGTTTCCCAAGGATTCCATTCCATGGCAACTCCTGAATACTGCATCTGAACAGACTCAAAGAGAGAGCACTGAGCTCTAGGCTCCACAACGTTCAGTGACAGCATTTTTACAGGAAAGACTGACCTGCCTGTCATGACTGCCACACAGTCAGTGTGAAAAGTGTGTCAGTGGTGAAAAGTTACTGCAATTTAAGAAATCAAGCCATCTCCCAGCTTTGCAGCAGTTACAGCACACTCGGGTCATGTTTCCACGTTCTCCAGTACTCAAGAACTCTGTATTTCTTTTTACTCAAACATTTAGTAAGAGTCACAGAAGGTCTGAAAACTGTGGAATACATGGTATGAATACAAGTCCAGTAACACTATGTGATTGCAGCATCCCAAAAAAGAGTATTTAAAAACAAAACAAAGTAGTGTCTAAAAAGGCAAGCAAGTCGCACAGCTTTTCTAACTCCTTAAAGGTAAATTTGTCTTGGGTTCAGATACTTGAGGCAAGTTTTACTGTCTGCACAACCCTCAGCAGTACCTGTTGTCTGGATTTCCCTTGAGGAACACAATTAACTTCAAGTTATTCGTGATAATTGAAATGCAGACAGTCCCAAGACACTTCTCAAACTGAGGAGATGCTAAACCAAAATGGAAAGCTGCAGCATGATGTTTGCATTAATTACACTAACCACCCATCAAGGGGCTCCTATCTACGGGCACTTTTCCATGGATGATTCATGGCAGCTTTTGAACGACGGTGCATAATGCAACGGGCATTCCTCAACAGCATGAACAAGCTGTTTCAGATACTTCAGGCTTCAAGTGTGGAAGCACAGTGGCTGCTTAACTTCCCGAAGGAGCTAATGTCTCAAATATTATCTTGCAGTGACTCTTTTGTCAAAACAAAGGAGCACTTCATGGTTTAGTTTCAGAAGTACTGCCTAATAAAAGCCCTGGATTATAATCATCCAAGGAAGATACTTATGAGCTAACAGCCCAAAATTCCAGATAAAAATGGCTTTGAAATTTTTTTAAAAATATCTCAGTGTTCTGTTGCTTTTTGCAATGCCCCTCCCTACTGCTTTGGTCATTTTGTGTTTTCCCCTTGAGGTTTTGCCCAGCAAAGTTTTTTGCAATTACAGATACACAAAGAGACTTACACCAATACACTGGGGAAATACATTCCCCTTACGTGAATGAATCAATTTAATCTACTGGCCACAAAGTTAATCAATGAGATTAACAGTCAACCTACTTAATGATAGGAAAAAGTGTCTGATACTAATTTTCTAGAAAAATAATGCAATACAGCATCCCCACATAAAGGGATAGGCAGTCAAACTAAAGCAAGCTGAAGGCTAAGGGCTTGCAGAGCAGTACACCACTGGGCTCAATGGGATGCAAAGGACACAGGCATTTACATTCAATGTCTAGTCTTAGGAGGAAAAGCAGCCCTCTGCGAAACAAGAAGAGTTATCTGCTGAACATGAGGGTTCCCCCCAACAGGGGCAACTCAAATGATCTAAATTTCCTCCTCTGGATTTTCTCAGAGCTCTCCAGAGACCAGGATTTGGCAGAGGAGGTTTATCTGCACTCACTCTCAACTACAGACAGAAGTTACCTCATTGCCTGTGCTGTTAAAAGTTCACTCTTCTGTCTAGGGACCAATTTAATGAACAACTGACTTTTCTAGCCCACTTCTTCCTATTCAGCTGACAGCATTTTGGAGACAACACTGTATTAACAGCTGATTCACACTGTTATTCCAAACTGCTTGTTATGTTGGGGAAAAGGTGTAAGGCTTTTGTTGTTGCCTTTTTGGGTTTGTAATATGCTTCACTGGGAGAAAAAAGTAGTTCAGGTAAAGATTATAGGTTCACGCTCCACAACAGGGTAAAAGCAAGAGCAACTTAGCTAAATCAGCCTTCACCCCAACACTGCAACTTCTCAGTCTGCAGTGTGGTTTCACACATGCATTGCTGGATTATGGCAGTGAGTACAGAGTAGAAAGCCCATTCAGGGCTTTTGATGAAAGGTTGCTGTGCAAGGGCCATGCTACTCAAAAAGACCTATTTCTACTGGAAGCTGGGAACTACATTAATCCTAGTAAGGCATTCCTTCAGCTATTTGTCAGTCATCAGCCTGGCCTGGTGACGAAGGCTGCACTGTCTGCTACTGAACTGAGCTTTCTTTCCTACAGTCAATCTGAATGCCGTAACTAGCTCGTATGAGAACAACACCACTTATAATTAATAAACCTGAAAAGCAGCAAATAATTCTTATTATGAGAGACAACTGAACAAACAATGCCAGGTTTTATGATAAGGTGTCTGTGCCAGTGGCAATGCATCAAACAGCTATGTAACACTATACTTTCTTCTGAAAAAAACATTCACCTGTTCTCTATTCATTTACTTCCTGCTATTTAAGGACTGACAGGGCTGAAAAATGTGCCATCCATTAGACAGACAGCTGTCCTGACTCCAGGGTAAATGCTGTCACTGGAATGGAAAAAGATTTAAGGCTCATGTGCCATCAGCCCTGAGCAGGCTCTGCCCTGAGCAGCTGTTCAGAAACTTGCGCACCCATTCTTCAGGAAACCACAGACTCAACGGCACAGCCAGAAGTTTCCAAAAAATGAAAAGCATCTCTCATCCCTCAAGAGAACACGAACAGTTGGGAGTCAAGGCCAGCTTTTGCTGAACATCTCTTGCCTCTCGCATAAGGCAATTCAAGGCAGGAGGACTTAACAAGAATAACTGCTTTGCAATGTAAATTAGGACAATTCACTCCCGGTTCTTGCAAATAAGTACTTTGAAGGTAGTCCAGGAGATTTCATTCAATATCTAATATACATACATAAAAATCCATTACTTACACTGCTGTTTGCTCCCAAGAGTACATTTTCCTTCCAGTTACCAAAGACACAGACAATACACTGCCAATTGGGCTCCCTTACTCTAGTCATTTTTTCAGAACTCTTCTTCCAACTTTTCCCAGGGGCTTCCAGTTGTGGTTCCTCCTTTTGGGGTCTTTCATGAGATGTTGTCACATATTTTAGTTCCCAGAGTTACCTAAGGGGTAACACTGTGTAAGGACAGCAGCTGTCCTTGGGACATGACAACACTCCTCCAGGTCACAGACTGCAGGGAATGCCATAGCCTCTCACTGATCTCAGAGGGCAGCTCTGAGGACAGCTGTTTGTGTGGTGTGAGCAAGAAGCTGCTTAACCAAACGGCACAGCTGCAAGATGAAGTTATAACGCTACAAGCTGAAATAGAAAGGCTCAGGAGCATTAGGGAGGCTGAAATGGAGATAAGACTGGTGGAACCAGGCATTGCACTCTGTACAATGGCCAAATGACAGCCAGATTCAAGGGGCCCCTGTATCCTGCACTCTTAGAAGGAAGACAGAAGCCTGAGTAAAAGCAGTGAGTGGAAGCAAGTTCAAGGTCATCACACAAGACAGGCACCCCCCTTGCCTGACTCATGTCCCTGAGTGCCTCTGAGAAATAGACATGAACCACTCCTGGGAGACACTTAGTCTAATATGGATATGGATGATATGCAACTTACTCTGGAAGTCTTATCGCAATCAGTTAGGCCTTCCAACAGGATGATAACCTCCTGAACAAAGAGGAAGAAAGGAGTACTAGTTACTGGGGACTCAGTCCTGAAGGGAACTGAGGGGCCAATACACAGGGTTGACTGTCACCATAGGGAAGTCTGCAGTCTACCTCGAGCCCGAATCATGGATATGACTAGGAGGCTCCCTAATCTGCTCAAATCAACTGACTACTATCCACTACTGATCGTCCAGACAGGTAGGGAGGAAGCTGCACTCNCTCTTCCAGCTTGAAATCATTCCCCTCTGGTCCTACCACTGCAAGCCATTTGAAACAGCCCCTCCCCAGCTTTCCTTTAGCCCCCTTCAGGGACTGGAAGGCCGCTATAAGATCTCCCCAGAGTCTCCTTTTCTCCAGGCTGAACAGCCCCAACTCTCTCAGCCTGTCCCTGCAGCAGAGGTGCTCCAGCGCTCCAATCATTCTCATGGCCCTCCTCTGGACACGTCCCAACAGTTCAATATCTTCCCTGTGTTGGGAACTGAATGTAGTACTGCAGATGGGGTCTCACAAGAGCAGAATAGAGGGGGAGGATCCCCTCCCTTGACCTTGAAGTGGTCACACTTTTGATAATGGCTGGTTTTATACAATACCACATCTGGCAGTAATGCATAGGAAAGGTTTGTTTTAGAAGGGTGAAAGGGTTCTGGGACAGGAATTAGCAGGGCTCATTCAGAGGGCGTTAGATGAGAGTGGAAGGGGGGTGGGCTTGTTGTTGAGTGCAGGGCAGCGCTCCAGTATTGATGAAGATGGTGGTATGTGGGACAATGATAGCCCAGAGCTCAGTAATAGATTAGTAACAGCAGAAGTGGCTGGGAAACTAGAGCTGAAGGGGGAAGGGAATAAAACCTGGCTCACCAGTGATGAGCCCAGGGGTAAAGGACAAAGGATGGGGGTGAAATCAGTAGCCCAGATCAAGCGTATCTACACTAATGCACACAGCATGAACAACAAGCAGGATGAGCTGGAGGCCATTGTGCAGCATGACAGTTATTATGTAGTTGCCATTACAGAAAAAAGGTGAAAGGAATGTCATGACTGGAATGCTGTGATGAATGGGTATCAGCTCTTCAGAAAGGGAAGGGGAGGTGGGGGTGTGGCCTTGCATGTTAGGGAGTTTTTTGAGTGATAGAAATTGCTTTCTATGATGATAAAGTTGAGTGTTTATAGGTCAGGATGAAAGGGAAGGCAAATAAGGGAGATACTGTGCTGGGATTCTGCTACAGACCACCCATTCAAGACGAGCTATGAACAGCTGCCTGAAGTGTCTCCAGCACTTTTTCTGGTTAGGAACTTCAACTTCTCAAACATCTGCTGGAAATCTAACAGTGCAGAGAGCAGACAGGCTAGGAGGTTTCTTGATTTTATGGAAGATAACTTCCTGACAAAACTGACAGACATCTCTACCAGTGAGGGTGCCTCGCTCAACCTCCTGTTCACAAATACAGAAGGACTAGTGGGAGATTTGGTCGTTGGAGGTTGTCTTGGGTTTAGTGACCACAAATTGGTTGAGTTCTCAATTCTTAGTGATGTAAAGAGGACAGTTACCAGAACCTCAGCCTTGGATTTCTGGAGGGCAGACTTTTTTGAGGAAGTCCCTTGGGAGACTGTCCTGAAGGGCAAAGGATTCCAGAAAGGCTGGGCACTCCTCAAGAAGGAGAAGGAAAGGCCCAGGAGAAGCCCGTATGTTGTAAGATTAAAGGGTGGGGAAAATGGCCAGCCTGGCTGAACAAGGAGCTTCTGATGGAACTTAGGAAGAAAAGGATTTACCACCTTTGGAAGAAGGGCCAGGGAACTCAGGAGGAGTACAGTGATCTTGTCAGGTTATACAGAGAGAAAATTAGGAAGGCAAAAATCCAACTGGAACTAAACTTGGCCACTGACAAAAACAACAACAAAAGAAGTTTCTACAGGTCCATCAACAATAAAACGGGAACAAGGGAGACTCTTTATCCCTTACTGGATGTGGGGGGAAACACTGCGACCAGTGACGGGGGAAAGGCTGAGATACTCAATGCTGTCTTTGCCTCTGTCTTTAATGGACAGAGCAACTGCTCCCAGGATATTCAGCCTCCTGAGCTTGAAGATAAGAACGGTGAACAGTACAATCCCCCATAATCCAGGAAGAAGTAATTAATGATGTGCTTCTGCGCCTAGACTGTGGCCATAAGTCTGTGGGGCCAGATGGCATTCACCCAAGAGTACTTAGGGAGCTGGCAGAAGAGCTCACCAAGCCTCTCTCCATCATTTTCAACAATCCTGGGCAACAGGGGAGCTACCAGATGACTGGAAGGTGGCTGACGTGATGTCTATCTACAAGAAGGGCCAGAAGGAGGATCCGGGGAACTACAGGCCTGTCAGCCTGACGTCCATACCAGGAAAGATCATAGAAAGGATCATCTTGACCGAGCTCTCATGGCAACTGCAGACAGCCAAGGGATCAGGGTCAGCCAGCATGAGTTTATGAAAGGGAGGTCTTGCTTAAGCAACCTGATCTCTTTCTATGCCCATGTGACTGACTTTTGGATGGGGGAAGGCTGTGGATGTTGTCCACTCAGACTTTGAGAAGGCTTTTGACTCAGTCTCCCACAACATTCCTCTGCAGAAACTGGGCAACCATGGTAGAGATAAACGTACCCTTCACTGGGTTAAAAACTGGCTGGCTGGCCGTTCTCAGAGAACTGTGATCAATGAGATGAAACCTCACTGGCAGCCGGTCACAAGCAGTGCCCTCAGGGCTTTGTTTTGGAGCCACTCTTGCTTAATGTCTTTATTGATGACCTGGACATGGAGACTAAGAGCACCCTCAGTCAGTTTGCAGGTGACACCAAATTGAGTGTTGGTCTGCTCGAGGGCAGGAAGGCTCTGCAGAGGGACCTAGACTGCTAGAGAGGGGGTTATTTTGTGGTTTTCCATCAATCATTTGGGGTGTGGGTATGGTTGGACTTGGTGATCTACGAGGTCTTTTCCAACCATGTTTATTCTGTGATTCTGTGATAGATTAACTTTCACAGCAATTTTATAACACGCACAATGCAAAATGAAAGCTGAGAAGCAGAAAAACAAATGCCTGGGGGAACCTGATTGCGGGGGAGTCCAGCTACTAAGGCAGTAAGTGAAGCCTCCTGACATTTAATTTTGTAGATACAGTCAGTGATGGCATATATTCTCATCCGCATCCCACACAGAGCACACTGCTTCTGCTACTCCCTGCTGGAAGGCAAATACAGAAGATAAGACATCATGACTATTGGGTTACAGTTTGTACATTATTTCTTAATCCTTTCACACAAACTTACCACACAGTTGCTTTTCTGATGCCTGGATTTGTTTTCTGGCATATACCTATTCTCTAGCTCAGAGGTGTGAAGAACGCTGGGTTTGATATCTTGAAAGCAGCATGCCAGTACTTCTCAGCCCTTCCCCGACCCCTCTATCTCAAAAGCAGGAGTGTTGCTGGTTGAGTGCCATCCCAGCCAGCTGGCCCCCTCAGCACTCTTCACAATTGTCTAATACCTTTGTGTGACCTTCATGACACTAACCAAGCATGGAGAGGACCAAGCAAACAACTCAAGGAAGAGCACTAAAAATAGCCCAAACCTTCCTTAGTCACAGCCCTACAGCCCTGCTGAGAGCACAAGTCACTGCTCACATTGTGCTGCACTCCTGTTTTTTCAGCTCAAACGCATCTGTGCATCAACTAAACTCAACCTCTTTCACCACAGCTATTTTAAAATGACAGTGAGGAAATACAGATCTCTACAGCTGGGGTTTGTCCCATGCCAAATCAGAGCATTAACAGGCAACTCACTGATCGCAATCAACAGTGGCATAACTCAACATTCAATAGCTCCCTTGTGCCAGTGCAGCAACACTTCAAAGCTCTGCCACTGCGGGTCATCCTCCCAAGATTTACTGAAGCCAAGAGTCCTCTCACCAGTTTGTCAGAAGACTCAGCTGAGGAGAGTTGCTCCCTACGGACACAGGAAGCAAGTTGTACAGCTCCTGACAGCACCAGAAGAGCTACCAGAACAGCCCACAGGTGGATCCAGCTATTGAATTCCCATGTGATTAAAAGAAAGGGCAGCATTAAGGATGGATGGATGGATGGATGAGCCTAAAAGGACTTAAAAGAAAGCAAGTTCTAAGTTCCTAGGACAGAGAGGGTTTCAGGGATTTAAGTGAGGAGAAGCTGACAAATGGGTACTTCTCTAACGTGAATACTCAACTGCAAGTGAAACCCTTTTGCTGGTCACCAAAAAGCTGGTTATAGTAGAAAAAGTTTTTTCCCCTTGGTTTTGAAGTCGCCACTCACAGAAATGCCTGTGCACTTCCCAAAGTACAGTAAACTACAGTGCTTGGGATATAACCTGCTAGCAAACAACCCACGGGCAGGCAGCTGGGAGGAGAGGAGTAGGGAGGGTGGTGTTTGTGAAAACCCCCTCTTTCCCCTACCTTCCTCTGCAGTTGCTGCTGTGCAAGGGCAAAGGGCAGCTGCCACAGGACATACAGAGGGAACAGCTGTTTGTCCACATGCTCGATGGGCTCCATCCAATGATGGATGATGAGCTACCACCCAAAACTCCAGCACAAGGAGCTTGCCTTTGCCTACAGTGTCATTGCTTTCACCCTTTGAGGTGTGCAGGGAATTGGATGAGAAGGAAAAAGACAGAGTTGTTCTTAAAGATCAGAAAAATTTCTCAAGATGTTGTTCTGAAGACAAAGGCCAGGAAAGCCTCAGAAGGGAGTCAAAAACCATCAGAAAGCCCACTCACAAACACCCTTGGGGTGTGCTGAAAGCCATTTCTCCACTGCCTCTGTCCTGTGAAGGCACTCATGCAATATTAGTGCCAGTACTACAGTGTCAGTACTACTGTGCCAGTACTCCAGAACAAGACATCCAAGCATGTTTCAGTGCATGGTGACAGTAGTCCTCTTAATACTTTCTCCATCTGTCACTGCATTGCTGGAAGCACCTTGCTGCTCTAGCTCAGAACACACAGACCATCCTCCAGGCACAGCTGCCAGCTCCTCACTGGGGGTCTGCCTGGCACTCCTCTTTTCAGGAGACTGGTTGTGACCTTCCTCTGCCTGCCACCACCCTCCACAACACTCCAGTTTCTGTGCAGACAATCTCCCAGCTGAGGCATAGCAAGGCAGTAGCTCTTTTTGGAAACAAACTTCTTGAAAGGTTGATTGAAATAGCAACCACAAACAGCAGCTTCAAAACAAAATCTCAAACATGGCCTCAGCCTGGCCTTCTGGCTGGCCACAAGGACAAGAAAATGAGCATTTTGGGGGAATCCTCTCAGACTGGAGTGAAACAGACTGAGCTGCCAGGTATGCAAATATAGCTGTGTACAGAGTGTTATGGGGGCAGAACAGAGTCAGCAGTGTTTTCTTAATTGTGAACTTTAATCCTTCCCAAATCCTTGCAGAGCCTAGTGCTTGCTGCTGTTTGCTCAAGCAACTGACACAGCTCTGCCCTGCCCTGGGAGGCAAAGGGCTGATAGAGCTGCTGCCACAGCCTGCACATCTAGCCATGGTCACTTACTGTCCCAAACAGTTTGCATTCTGCATGCGATGTCAAGACATCACACAGCAGTCATGCAAGATTAAATGAAGGCATGATCACACCTGAAAAAACTGACTGAAGGAAACGGTGAATTACTTAAATCCCTGCTGACAGCTGTCACAGACATGCCCTCCTCCGATACAAACCCTTATCAGATGGCCAAGTAACAGATTTCTGGAGCAGAGGCCAGGAGGAAAACCTAATTTTCTGGGGAGAAAAGCCAGAAAAGCCCACCAAGCCACCTCCCAGACTGCTAAGAGGCAAGAAGCAGGGACACAACAAACAGACGTAGTTAACACTAGAGATGCTATTTTAGGTAGAAGCCTGGGCCCCTAGTTTTCTTTGACCAATGATGATAATAGTATCTAGCAACAGAATCAAGGCTAGAACAAAAACAAGACAAAAATATTTATACAGAGAATTTATAACACATTTTGGAACCTCTGCTGATACTCGGTTCACATGTCAGTATGATCCTGACTCACTGCAAAACATAGAGCACAGAATTGTCCCAGGGAAGCAGATCTGGGAGCTTGCGGGGAAATAAACATCACATTATAGACTTAAGCCCAGGTAAAGCAACTCCATTCGCACTGTTTATTTACATAGCTCAATCAGGGGCAATGACAATCTCAGGGACACAACACTGAGCAAAGAACCACCCCAAATTACCATTTTTAGTTTTCCCTGTATCACCCCATGGTAAGGAGAACCGTGGCACACAGGTCAAAGCCTCTATTTAAAAAAAAAGTGAGTAGTACTGTGACGTTCTCATAAAAGAGGTCACAAGAAAATGGGAATTGCAGTGGGTAGGATTCAGATACAATTTTTCCATTTACTCCAACACTGTCATCTCCATGAAGAGATCCCATTTATCTATTTGTGCTATATTTGGACCATTGACAGGCAGTAATCCTAACAGAAGAGAAAGATAGCAGAAGCCGAACTCCCCAGGAGTGACTCCCCAGGAAGAACATAAGCAAGCTTGGATTTTCAGGTACTGTAAAGGGAGATTTTAAAGTCACTGTTGCAGAAAAACTTTTCCATTCACTAGATCCAGTCAAGCCGGGCTACACAGAACTGTTAGTCCCCAAATTAGCATCTGGATGCAAAAGCTAAACAAGCAAAATCACATGCTACCGGCTAAGGTGGGGGTCTCACACAACAAGTGCTGTGGCTGAGAAAGAATAAGGATGGTAGAAATCACCATCCTTAGATGGTGAAATCACCACCCCAAAGCTACATAGAACATCAAACAGAGCCTACAATTCTGCAGCAACTCCCTTGCTATTTCTCTGATGCCTTGGGTGTAAATGCAACCACAAGAATAACCTGACCACATGAGAGCTACGCAGCTTCATAAGCCACTTCTCCTGCCCACTGAAGTTACTCTGCCAAAACTGGATTTCCATTCACACCATGGTACCAAGCTGTTTCTCCCTAACCAGGCAATCCACAGGTACTTTTTTTTCCCCAAAGCTACATCCTTGATCACGTGCAACTCCTTTTGAGACTTGTTTTTACAGTTAATTGAAGGTATTAGAAGTCACTGCTTGGACCATGGAAGCCCTCTGTCCCTTACAAAGAAGACAGTGTTACTCTTGCTGAAGTATTTTAAATTTATACTCTTCACAGCTTTGCAGTTCATTGTGTGCTGTATTCAAAGGCACTGGGAACCATTTCACCAGCTAAAAACCTCCCAGAGGGTTACAAGTCAGGCTGCAGGCAAGTGCCATCAGCCATCTGGAAATTGCATACATGTGCATTTTGGGGGGGACTAAATTTGAGCTTCTTGGAGATAGGTAAGGATCTTCCTTGCACTTTTCATAACATCATCAGTGTCAGCAAGCCATGGATGCCACGCTTTCACAGAAGCCACACAGCCCATTTTAATCGTATTTTAAGCAGCAGCCAGCAGTATCTCCTACCTGTTGGTTGACATCTATCCAAAATATCTTCCAGAACAGATTTGTGCCATTTAAGTACCCAGACTTGGATGAATGTTGTTAGAAGCTGTACTACTGGTTATCAAGTATACCTTTTTAGGAGGTGACAAAGCAATTCCAAATTCCAGAATTAAGGCAGTTATTATAAAGTCATTTCCAGGTGGCTTTCCATTTCAGGTTTAGGTGATGGATTATGTATCTGAATACTGCTTGATTTAATATTTCCTGAATTCCCATTCTGCTTCTGTGGGGAACAGGCTCAAAAGGGGAAGAAAAACCATAAGCCGTAACTTTATGATGCAGTATTTTAGAAGTGAAATTAAAGCTCACAATTGGAGCAGCACAAACAATCTACTGCTTCTTGGCAGAGGAAGTCAAAACATTTCTGCTAGCAACATGTGAAAAATGGATAAGCTGAGCTACACACTAATCCCTTCCCAACTGCTTAATACTTACAATGCCACTCTGCTAATTCAGCATTACTTCATTTCTGAGAAAATAGCGAGCAGCAGCTGAAAATCGGCTACCTTAAAGCCCAGTGCTTCCCTTCATTCAGCTGAAATACTAAGGATTTTGGATCCAACAACAGACTGAAGGGGAGGTGGGGAATTGCTGAAGGTCTGCTTCATTGAAAATTGGCTTGAGTTTACATCAGACTACAAGGATGGAACAACCCTTTTACATGGTTGGGAAATGATCTAAAATAATGCCCCAAGTTTTGTTTCTTATTTTGATAAATATATTCCATCCTGCATAACCAAGGTGAATCTTGGCCTCCCTATTCAATATCTGCAGAGGCTCCAGAAACTCGTATTTTGTTGTTCAGCAAGCATTTGAAGCTAAATGCAGACACCTATTATACCTGCACAGCTGTGCAAATACAGCAAACCTACTTTTTTGCAGAGACTTGTCTCTGGAAAAAATGTAACCTAAACATATCTGTCACTGGTTACTTCACTGCAAATATGAGGCGTAATACACAACTGTAATTAAGTGAGAATAAACAAAGCATTTAATTCTTTAAAAAAGTCTTGCCATTAATTCAGATATCTGTTTAACCCTTACTTCTTCCACCCCACATGAGGTTACATGAAGCTTCTCAATCTCCCTTTCTGTCTTCCTGGTTAAGATGTTGAACCTTTACTCTAAGGTGCATATCAGGAATAAGAAGTTAAAACAATTTGTGAGGTCTTAATTATGCAGCAACAGATTTACGTTTTGCTTCCACAACGAGTAAATGTCAGCATTTCCCCTAAGACTAAAGAAAAGAGATGTTGGTTTTGTGTCCATGCCTCTTCATGTATGCAGCAAGGGTGCAGAAGCAAGCCATGCTTTCCAAGGGTGTCTGGGCCTCATCCTTGTAACATCTGCTGCTTAATTCAGGAAAAGACAGCCTTACTCTTACATTTTAAACCTTTATTCCCATGAGCTACTTTTTTAAAAGATAGATGCAAACCAATTGAGACAACCTTGCTCTTACAGCCCCATAAATTTCAAATTATTTGATGTTAGAAATTTGCTGTTGAAGTCATTCACATGGTACTATGTGATGTCAACACCCCAGACAGTTGGAGTCATTGCCTCTTCCTACCCTGCCTCTGTTACAATTCAAAAACAGTAACTGTAGAACAATCCAAACCAACTAGAACTATTTTTCTTCTTTTGGGCACACAGAAGCATGTCTCCTCTCAAAACAAGCCAACTGCTGACACCTCCCAATGCAGTTGCTACAATCTTAAATTATTCTACTTTTCATCAGAAGGTTCATTTAAATCTTGTTTTCTACTCTGTTCAAACACCGGAAGTCTTGAAGTCTCTTCCCTGCCTCAACCTGACATCTCAGACACAGTACAGACCACAGTAACATCCATTTAAATCCAAGACGCTCATGTCATCCCTTGGCACATGCTCCCAGGTCAGATGCACGATGCTGCTTCCTCCTAGAACAATGAGGAAGAAGTGCTAATATCTTCTCTTCCTCTCCCTTTTAGTCACTCTTTTGCAATTAAGTGCAATCCTTGTGACATTTCAAAATAGAAATGTCTGACCATCAATTTTCTCTTCCTCCCACCTGCTACGTGTTTGATATATTTACTGAAGTATTGAAATTATGAGGTTTTTCAGCACCTGAAGTAGTGATATTGGAGGTATTACTGATGTTTTTACAGTGCAGGTGTAGCCAAAGTAACTGACAGTTAAAACACAGATTCATCTTTAGCCAGTTCTTCAGAAACACTGAGCAATGCTATTTAAATAGATAGCCTCCTGCTACGAGGGAAGTGCAACTAAAAGTGAATGCTAGTGAAAAGGATCTACTGTGCTATTATAAAAAAGGAAACAATGGAAACAATAGGCTCTACAAATTTATTTTTCTTTTAAAGAAAGCCTGAGTTGAATATAACGTAGATTACCTGTGAGAATGTGCAGGTACCAGAACAGAACAATGAGAGGAATTTTATCTGTGACAGAGAAGATACCACAAGAAGGTAATAAAATGAATTCTTTGTCAATTGAGGGAAAACTGTTTGAAGAATTCTGGCATCTGATACCAGTTCATGACTATTTGGATACTACAGGATTCTCCTGTTTGCCTCAATGCAGTCTGTGTTACAGACCACACAATCTTTCTTCTGCTAGAAGCATTTGGTTTTTGAAATTATTAGCTGTGAAGATCTAAAGCAGATCTGTTCTCAGCTACATTCATAGCCCAGATGTGGATACTGTGAAGACTCTGCCTGAAGAACCAAAGCCAAGTTCCCCGAGTCCTGTAAAACAGGGCCCACAGGAGATGAAAAGACTGCTGTCTTCAGCATTTCCATCCTACAAGCTATTTAGGGGACTATGACTTTATTCTTGTTTGCTCTGAGTAACATAGATGTGCACAGACTGTGTAAAACAAGCATAAAGAAAAATACCTACTTTTGCATCCAAACTTTCAGCAGTACAAACATGGAACTGTTGGAACTGCAGGCTTGGATTCATTATTGTTGGAGCAGAATAATTCTTTACATGAATACTTACATTTTGTCTGACCACAGGGCCTCAAGGGATTCTGATGCTAACATCAACTAAAATTTACACCAGTTATTTTGTCCATATTGCAGAAACACAGAATTACTGAGGCTGGAAAAAGCTTCTTAGATCATCAAGTCCAGCCTATGTTCCCCTCAGCTTGTCTATACTGCAAGAACAAATGCAGCTGGAGCTGCAAGCCTCTCTTTTGACAAGCATGCTAGCTGCAAGATATGCATTCTGTTGAGGGTTGTTGTGGTTTATTTTTAAATCATGTACTGTTACCTTTAAACAATGCATTTAAACAAAATGACACATCCTCTATAGCAGTGAAGATACTAGGAGGTCCAGAAAATTCACCAGCTGTGCCATAGCACAGGTATGGAGTGTTCCAAAGGGATGTTAATGATGGTCCTTTATGTGTTGCTGTAAGCTTGCAATACTTTCAGACGATAATGTCTGTGAGAAAATACTTCATAAAACAACCAATGAATTTCCCCTTGCTATTATTATTCCTTCCTTTACCTTCCATATCTCCACCACCCTCACACACCTGAAGTGTGTGTAATATTTGCCACCAACTGGAAAATATGAAACATGCAAGCACAAACTGGGGGATGAAGTAGACACTGCATTAGGATGTCTCTGAACACTAGGATGCTGCCCCAGAAGCTGTTCTGAGCCAGTGAGCTTTCTAAACACTATCACACAGCATCTCAGAGTCACAAACAGAATGGCCAAAACTGAAGGGATGCAGTCTCACTGCACTTGCTACACTCCAGTCAGTAGTATAAATTAGCAAGGGAGGTTCCTTAATTGTGAAGCCCTAAATTTGGGATTTCAAATTAGTAATTCATATCAAAGGTTCACAGTCATGTTTATTTCAGCAGCTACAAAACTCCACCTTACATTGTCATGCTGTGTGCTCTACAGTTTTTGATTTACAGCACATAACATTTAGTTTACACAAAATCCAACTGGCTCCACTACTGTGAACACTTTCCTCTCCCAATCTCCCACTTCCATTCAAATGAGGTTAGTTAATAAAAACCTTATTCATAAGAAATAAGAGTTAAATATCCAATTTCCTCTTGAAATGAAGAACTAAGGTCAGTCAGTGTCTGTGCCACAAATCTGCTCTGGAGGTTTATAAACAGAAGCCTGTATTTTTTAATTTGAATGAAATATGCCTGAGTTGTTAGAGATGTCTGTACCAGTATGCCTTACTCAAAAGCTGTAAGACTTTTGTTTTGCATTACCTTAGCCAAAATAAAACACAGTTGCTTTTAAAAAGGAAATTAAGACTCACAGATTAAAGGAAATAAATAAAGCTCCTGGAATAAATCTCTACATTTTCAGTTACTTCAGTGGTGTAACTGCCTCAGGATTAGAAGAGCTAGGGGTTCTGAGCTGTTATTCTGATGGTACTGCAAACAAAATCTCTTTTACTGGTATTTTTGTTCAAGACAAGCCCAGTTGCACACACAGTGCTAAGCACACAGGCATTGTCTCAAAGGTCTTGTAATCAGAATGTTCATTAGAAATAGTTAACTATTAACCTCCCGTTCACTGATTTGCAATTGCATTCTCCCTCAGCTTCCACACTCTACATCCACCTCTGAACAGAGTTCAACCTCATCTTGTTTGCAAAATATTTAGTAACTGGTCAGATTAGTATCTTGACAAAGCTTAAAGCATGGCAGATGCACAAATCTAGCATTAACTCTTCCTGCAGCTTGTCCCATTTAAAATAAATCTCTGAACCTCCATCCTGCACCATAAACGTCTGCACAGTTATGTAATTCCATCCTCAACCAACCAAGAGGTCACAGTATCACAGTAATGATGAGGCTGGAAAAGACCTTAAAGATAATCCAGTTCAACCTAAAACCAACCAAGTAAACCTAAACATCTGACATCTAGCTCATGCCACTCAGCACTTCATCCAGACTAACCCTGAACACCTCCAGGGACGGTGACCCAACCACCTCCGTGGGCAGCCTGTTCCAAAACCGGATCACTCTTTCAGTGAAAAACCTCTTCCTAGCATCAGGTCTAAACCTCCCCCGATGGAGCTTAAGACTGTGACCCCTTGTCCTGTCTCCAGCGTCCAGAGAGAAAAGACTGACCCCCGCCTGACTTTTAGATAATTAGAGACAGCAATAAGGTCACCCCTGAGCCTCCTCTTTTCCAGACTAAACAGACCCAGCTCCATCAGCATCATCTGGAAGGGCTTACCTTCCAGCCCCTTTACCATTTCTAGTTGCTTTTCTCTGCACTCGTTCCAGCACCTCAACATCCTTCCTAAACTGAGGGGCCCAGAATTGAACACAATACTCCAGGTACAGTCTAACCAGTGCTGAATACAGGGGGAGGATAACCTCCCTTGCCCTGCTGGCCACACCACTGCTGATACAGGCCAGGATGTCTCTTGGCTTCCTGGGCACATTGCTGACTTTGCTAAGTTTACTGTCCACCAGTACCCCCAAGTCTCTTTCTACCTGAGTACTCTCTAAGAACTCCATTCCCAGCCTAGGGTTCTGCCTGGGGTTGTTATAACCAAAATGCACAACCCAATGCTTAGACTTAGGTCACAGATACTTCTTTAACCACTGGGATGGCCATTCTTTATTGCCCAACAGATCTTGCACACCTAAAGAAGAAAATTCTGCACAATGATATTCTGAAGGTCATTCACAATTTTTTCCTGTCTATCACAGTAATTCATCTAGCAGATCTATTAAGGCATCACACCAGTCATTTCCATCGGCTAACTTGCAGAAGCTGTGTACATCAGAATAGTCCATTTACCTTCCCCTTACAGCAGGTGATGGCAGGTCACACCACCTGCAGTTTTATAAGCCACCATGCCCTTACAATGTAAGACACAGAGAGGTCACAGCCTGTTGTATAGAATAACTGTGCAGGTCACAGGAACAGAGATGGACACAAACCAGTAGAAGTTGTCACTGCTTGAGCGCAACCAACACTGTGCTTACATTCTCTGGAGTGAGGAACTATCTGAGACTACTAAATATGCAGCACAAGTAGCCCACAGGTATTATTTAGAATGTCATACAATAAAAATATTCCCAGCCAGTCTGGTAGTTGCACAGTACGAGTAGCAAATCTCGAGATGTAGTGGACACATGTAATTGAAATGGTCTGGAGCTTTAAATCAAAATTGCACGTTACAAGCTGCTGGACATCTGTTACCAAACGACCTGTTAATTATTCTGAGTCTTAAACAAAATCTCTCACTCTCTGTAAAAAGAATAATCATCCAATGGTAGCTGATATAATTAAATTTAATTCAATAAAAGACTTCCCAAACTGTTAGACTACCCCATAAATATGCAAATGTCACTGCTAGGAAAAGATCAGTCAATCAACTTGACTGACACTAAGATACTAACTTGTTTATATTTAGTGCCCATCATTTCTGTCCAGATAGCTGAAATTTCTATTTGCACATACACAACGTAGTATTTTCCCTTTCTTCCCCCTAAGCTGAACAGAGATCAGCATCTCATTTCTCTCCAATTTAAAAAACAAACAGCTGACCGAAATCAGCACATTTTCTCTCTAGAGAAAGACAAACACTGTCAGCAATGCACCGGGCTGTATTTCTGGTATTTACAGCTGCTTAAAGCCTCTACTTCCAAAAGGAAGCCTCTCGGAAGCAGGCAGCAGTGAACATAACTTGCTCTATGCAAATGTCTCTAACTTTAAAAGAAAACTAGTTCCCTCGGTGCCTGGTTCCTTCTTGTAGTGCAAATAAGGAGGAAAAGAGAGGAAAGACAGCATGCTCAATCTCTTTCTCTGTTATTTCACTAAGCTGTTTGGCAAGAAAAGCTGCTCAGGCTCTGCATTCTGAGTAGCCCAAACTACCCCAGTCACCAGCAAAGGCTGTACTGCATCCACGTGCTCTTCAAAACTCCTGCTGCTGATCTTTATGACCATTCCTGGAAACTACTGCTTGTGCAATCCATAGCACAGCTCCAAGTACATGTCTCTAGCCTGAATAAGACATGCCTGAATGTTATAAACCACACCGTACACTGCGAAGGAATCCACGCAGCTCCAAGGCATTCTGTAAACATGGCAATACCAGACAGAAAAAATTCAGCAGCATATGAGAACTAGGAATTTAAAATGCATACAGGACACCACTGACTTCAGTACAGCAAGCAAGACTTGTTTTCTTTTTTAAAAACTTAAGGTCACTTATCCTACTCAGTTTTAGTGTCAGAACACAGGCACAAAACCAGCTACTAACTACATAAACAAGCACAAAGCAGTATGTGTCTGCTTTTCTTTTCACAATTGCATGCGAATGACACCTGCAGCTTCTTTTTTCCTTCTATATCTTCTAGACAGCAGAGGAGAAGCATGCTTAAAGCAGCACAGGAAAGAGTACCTGAAAGACTGCACCAACTACATTCATTCCTTAAATCTGATGCGCTTTCGGCTCTCTTACTTCCACTGGGTAAACTGCGAGGCAGTACAGACTGGAGGAAAGCTGTGTCCAGTTACTCACTGTTATGTTATATTCTCACTCTCATTTCTAGGGAAGTGGACTCAAAAAAAGCTAAGAACAACCATCACAAAGCATCACCACAGAAGGCAGTCTGGCATCTTCCAGCCAACCTCACACCTGTGACTTCCATGACCCCTGTGCAGCTGTGCTTTTCATCTTCTCTCATCCCAGCACAGACAAAACCTGTAAAACAGGCAAATGTTTAACTAACCCACTACCACCATCTCTTTCGTTAAGGAAACAAGGTGGTAGGAAATCATGATGGCAGCCTCCAGCTCTGGACCCACTGCCTCAGCTCTGCTTGTATCATGCTAAGAAGCAATCTTTAGGCAGTTCGGTCAAGGTCACATGCTGGGTGAGGGAATGAGTGCGCTATTTTTAAATCTCAGAGGGAGGAGAAAAAAGAAAGCATTCGAAACTACCAGCTGAACAGAATTCAACTGTCATCAGCAGCAGCACAAACCATTGAAAAATGGGCGTTACAGCTGTCTCCACACCACAGTGCTTATTCCTAGCCATGACATTTCACTTAACGCCATGGCTTTGCATGACTGTATCCATAAGCACCATGAGCTTCACGTATTATGAAAGATCGTAGGTTTTCCTGCCTGCTAAGATGCAGCAAGATGATCCCTCCCCACCTGTAAATTTTATGCAATTCCACAGGTGACAGACACCACCAAACACAATGCCTGCATTTCTTTCAGGACTGAAGTCAAAGGTGGTAATCCAAGCAAGACTTCTTGTGGGTACTAGTCTGATTAAGACTTTTAAGACTTTTACATTTTGTTTTTATTAAAAAAAAAAAAGGCAAGCAGTGCCTTTTCCAGCACACCTGTGACTCCACAGACACTTGTCAGTTCAGATCCCCTGTCTCTCTCTGATGCAGGGCTCCAGCCACCACCACATCCAGAATAAGTCTTGCGATAGCCTAAGTCCTGACCAGTCCTCCAGAGATAATCAGGTTAGATGACCTAATGGACTTTCTGGCCCTTAAAAAGAAAATTTGCTGTGAATTACCTTGATGGTTTGAAACTCTGGTACTGTTTATCCCACAGACTGAGATCAGTCACTGCAAGAAGAAACTCAAGTCCAGTTTTGCTGTTGTGGTCAGCACCATACATATTTCAGACAAAACCAATGTGAATCATATGACTACAGACAAGCAGAAAAGCCAGAGGGGCTGTTCTCTGTCTGTAAGACACAAAGGCATTCAGCTGCTTAAAAAGCAAAAGGTAAGGAGACAAGGAACTTGAGGGGTTTGCTGGCCTGATTTTTTCCATATGTAAATGTTAAAATAGCAGCCACCAGTCATCCACCATTCATTCAAGCACCTATACTTTTCTAAGCACAGTTCTCTGACCAGCTGCCTCTTGGACAGATTACAGAAGAGAATAAAACTTATCATCTAATCATGTTTCATCCTGATACTTTAAAAAAATAATCTGTATTATGCACTAGAAGGTTATTCATAAGAATAATCCACAACTCTGTTTTAAACGTAGAAATTATTTGTTCCTCCATCATCTACCTGACCAGTTGTCCATAGTAAGATGAGTCACCAATACTTAAGTAACACAAGGGCATGGATGGCTATTTAATGCTCCCACAAATCTTCCTTAACACTTCTAATAAACCAAATGTTACACTGAGAACATACTCAACCAACCTAGGGATGGTGTTTCTGTCGTTCCTGCCAAAGCAACTTTACTCCTCCTCCAGCATAACTGAGACTAAACGTACTCTTATAAAAACATTAAAATGGGTTTTATCATACTTAAACTAGTGAGATGGCTTTGGCAACCCTTCCCACAAAGCAAACTCCCTGTAGACCTTTTTTAAATATTTGAAAAAGAGTTGCAGCTCTACCTACAGAATTGAAATCTACAGTAAATTAAAACAAAGGAAGAGGTAAATTATTACAAACAAAGTATTCATTGCTGCATGTTAAGGTCTTTGTCCAAGTACACTGCATTTAAGAAATCTTAATATTGTGTAATTAGAACCTCAACTAATATGGTCAGGGGAGTGGAACTTTAAAAACAAGGCTTTCAGGATTGTCCAGTCTGACACCTTTACATGGTAGAAACAAGTCTGTCTGCTTTAATCCTTCATATACAGCCATGGAGAAAGGTCTCTGTGTTATTAGCAAAGCACCTGAGGTTTTTTAGGTATCAAGAAAGAGTAACAAAGCTGCAGCTAGGCCTATCCCCATTCAGCCAAGAATACTGCTTGTTGTTCTCTTGTTAGTGAACCTCTTGCAAAACCAGGCTGTTCTTCAAGTTACAGAGTTCTGAGTCACAGAGCTTAACGCAAATACACTGAAAACGCTGCAGGAAACATGCAGTGCCACGGAAAGAGAGGGAAAAGCATGGAAACCCAGAAAAGTTAAAAACAAAAAAACATGGGTAAGCCTCTTTCCAATAAAAACAAGGACTGTCCTCTGCAAAGCAGAACAAACAGATCCAGATATGGAAATCTAGACATACCCACAAAATCCTGGAAAACAAGTAACCCCGACACAGCACAAAATAATAAAAGCAAAGAGACAATGAGGTGTGGTCATAAAAATCTAGTCACCCCCCACGGTCCAGTAAACAGCTATCAATCTGTTCAGCCCAAATAATGTTTTGGGATAGATCAGGACAGCACAGCAGCATATTCAGGATTGTAAATAACACTACTGAAGGAATTAGATGACAGGAACTTCGGATCCTACATTTTTAATGTAACTCTCCAGGAGTTACACAGCATCTCGTCAAGCCTCCAAAACACAAGTAATTAAGAAAATATCTATGAAATGTGTGTAAGAAAGGGCAGAAGAAATTCTCATTGCTATAAATAGATCACAGAAAACAGATGTGCCTAGCAGCATTTGACATCCAAGTCTTGTGGTCAAACTACCATTTCACACCTCCACCCCAGGAGATGTTCAAAATAGTCCAGGACTATTCTTCCAAGTCTTTATTTTATTCTCCCTGTGACTAGGGCTACATTTCCCTTTAACTGCAAATCATTACCATTTTGCCAACTGCTATTACTGCATTGCTTATTTAAAAATAAATACGAAAAATACATACGAAAACTACTGTTTGGGGCAAAGTATGTCACTGCAAGAAAGTACTGAAGGGAGAGACGCCTATTTTTCTTGTGCCCCTTTGACTTTTTCTAAGTGTTAGAAGCAGTGAATCAAAGGTAAAATGAACTGACTTGCCCCAGTTTGTTTCCATGTGCCTTATAGCTTGCTCATTAATGCTTTATGTTTATTCTCATGGGTCAGGAGAAGCTTTTTACATCTAGATACAATTCATCTAAGATATGTTTTCTCTTAAAGTGAGAGAAGGAGGCTACTTAAACATCCTTCCATTTCTCTGTAGACCTAAAAGGCCCAAATTCTGAGCCAAGCTTCCTTTTTTGACAAAAATCACCTATGAAAGTAACACAGGACCAAACTGGGACAAACTGGAAATACAGAGAAGTTCAGCATTAACACAAAAACCTATGTCATTTATAATGATCACAACCTCAAACACAGAGATCTAGAGAAATTCTGGCCATTTTCAACAATGCAGGCACCAGTCAAACCAGAAAAGGATTGGAAAGGGTACCGAATAGTACTTTTTAACCCAATCATGCTTTATCCTTCATTAACTGATCACTTTATTGGACAGATTTCTTGCCACTCTGGTTCAAAAATCTCTTGGCAGCATTCAGCATGAGCAGATGAGTGGCTGTATAGCAGTTTTTTCAGCTAGAGAAAATGGAGAACCCATTGACTCAACATAAACTCTTAACAAGAAAGCTTTATTCTAACATGGACATTTGTTTTGAAATATTCAATCTGAACTTTAAACTCACTTGGTGCTGTACATAAAGCCAGCCTTCAGTAACTTCGCAGCCACTTTCTTCACTATCTGTAGAGATGCATACCAGAAGTTCAGCACTTCTACCCTAGTTAGGAACACACACCAAGCTTTCACTCCCACTCCTAATTTTCCAATCTATGTTAAATGAGGAAGGCTGCCAGCAAAGAAAATATACTGAAGAACAAAGAGTCTCTGCAAACAGACAGTTGCTTTAGAAAAAATAGCCAAAACGTTTGTTAAAAAGCAACTTGAGAAACAGGGAGTTTGCATCTCTTACTAAGAGCAGCCTCGAGCTTACAATGAAAAATTAAAATCTGTTAGTCTAAATCAGTTATCCATTCTGAAAGCTCCCAGTTCATTGGGAACACACAGCCTGGAGAGGGCTTACTCACAGCACTCATTTCCCCAGCAGCAAACTGCATTTCAGTTTACCAGCTCAAACACTCCCTTGACTATATTCCTAACCAAGGCTCCTGTCTCTACAGTAGCTACACAGGAGCTACATGTGAACTCTTTACCTTTGAACTGAAATGCCTATAGTCACATGGAGCTGCTGTTCTCCATACAAGATAATCTACGTTTTAAACCTAAAATGAACACACACCAACAACAGCATCTGAAGGAAACAGGCTCTATTGGATTCCCATGATTTCACAAACAAGCAGAGAACAAACAAGCGCTAAGAACAGGGATAATCCATCACAACATGTACTTGAGTACTTAGAAAATACACTTTTCATTTAATGTACTTATAACTGGATGTCCCAGGCTTGCATCACTACACTGTGTACATGTAACTTTCCTACTCCAAGGCCTCATTTCAGCTCTGTGCTGAGTACCTGCCTGCAGAAAAGAGAATTCTTTTTATTTCTGCATTAGTATGCAGATGGTTTCTCAGCAACACTGAACACCATATTCTGAAACAGTAGTATCCAGTCCTGCTTCTCATCTGTTAATCCAGTCATATTTCAGTGCCAAATTGTGTCAGACTACTCCAATGCATTATTACTTTCCTGATGCAACTGGCTTAATCCAGCAATTTGGTTTTTTTAATCCCTGTAATACTCTTTACTATGGACTTGCGTATGTTAACAGCGAATATAAAAGATCTGCCCAAATAGATTATATTGTCTTTAATAAAAAGCCTCATTTCTCCATGAATATGTATCTGATGTCGCTTAAATGTTTTCAACACCACACATGCATCTACCCTCTATCATCCACCTATTTCTTCCTCTCTGTGCTTGCCTTCCACAGTCACCAAATGAGCTGCTCTTGGTGAGGCCAGGTCAAGGCCAAGCAAATGGCACTTCCCCCTTAACCACACATGTGTGCCCACAGGTTCATCCCACATCCAGCTTCATCCTTTTCTCAAAGATGTTGGCTTTTGAGGAAAGACAGCTTGGTAGAGAAGCGGAGGGTATCACATGCACATACACATCTCCTTTTCTAGTCTAAATCTACCTTTTAATTTAAAACTCTTACTTCTTTTTCAGTCATAGGAGGCTCTGCTAAAACGACTGCCCCCCATCTTTCTTAGACACATCCCTCAAATTCTGGAAGGCTGCAATAACATCTCCCCAGAACCTTCCCTTCTCCAGGCCAAACAAACTCAGCTCTCAGCCTGTCCTCATAGCAGAGGGTTTCCAGCTGTCCAGGGTTAGGACAAACAGGTTTTGGTATCACCATTCTTTTCTTTTTGTTCCCAAAATAATACCTGTTCTAGACTGTGAGAGAGGCAGAAAGACACCCCCCCACCCCCAGGTAAGGTTCTCTGCCACTCAAGAGAGGCTGAAGCACTGACCCCTTTGAGTGGACAAAGGTCAGTGACTCCAGGTACTAGCCATGGTGGAGCCCAGAGCAAGGTTTTGAGAGGGGAGCTGTGACCGGTTCACAGCACGGTGCAGGGGGTGTTCCCACTTGCCCTGCACCCCAATAAAAGATTCTGCTTGGAGGTGAGCAGTCTCCCTCTTTCCCCTCCCCTCTCTCTTCTGGAGCCCTACAGGGCCTCCTGAAGGCCCCAGCCAGGTCCCTGGCCTACCCCACTTTCCAGGGCTGGAATGCTGCCAGCATTCCCAGACCTGGGCTCTGGTGGTGGCAGGGTAAGTTAGCAGCATGCCCTGTCTGCTGCCAATGAGCTCCAGCTCCATGCCATGCCAGAACAGGCAGCTTCATGCCATGCTGTGCTGGTAGAAAGCTCTTCCTCCACCTGCACAGCAAAGCAGGCGAGTGCAGAAAGAAACCACCAGTGATTATTCCTTCCCACGTGGAGGAGAACAGAGTGACCCTGATCATCGCATGCCTGAAGGCGTTCACCAGAACTAGTCTTGAAGAAGAAAAGCTCCCAAAGCCCAAGACCCTGAAGGAGGAGAGAGGTCCCTGCTGGTTTGCTGCCACTGCCACCTTTGGGTGTTCACCATGTGGCCAGGCCATGCGGCTGCTGCCATCCTGATTTATGGAACAGCAGGAAGAGAAGCTGTTGTCACAACTTGCTGCTAAGAAAGAGACAGAATGCTTGAGTTAGCGAGAGAATGGAGCTCCAAAGGGCATTCACTGTTTCAGCCTGACAGAACTGTCTGCACAAGAAAACTGAAGACTTGTAACCTAAACCTTCGGCAGAATGTCAGGAAGTTGGGTGTTGAAGTGTCCTAGAGTTGGGTCTTCCCTGTTGCTGCTGCTTTGCTCTGTGTGTCCCTCTCCCCAGGGGACCCAACCTGAAGCCAAAGACTACTACAGAATGCTTTGCCCATTTCTTTTTCTCAGACTGTGTGTAATGGCACTGTGATGGAGGTCCTGTTTTGTTTGTGTCACCTGCTTGGGCTTTTTCTTCTTTCTGTGCTTGATATAGCTTAATAAACACTTTTGTTTCCCCAAGCTGTTTTCTCTTGCCTGGTGAATTCTATCCAAGACCCTTCGAGGCCTGGCTGCCTCTGCATTTTAGAATGTCTTAATCTGGGACACCAACACTTGGATGGTTTTTGTGTTCTGCAACATGCCCATGTCTTTATTGTACTGATGATTCCAGAGCTGGGCACAGTGCTCCAGACCAGCGTAGAGGGGATAATCACCTCTCATGACCTGCCAGCCCCACGTTCATACACCTGACCCCATTATGCCCTTCTGGACTACATACAGATGGTGCAAGGGGACCTTGGAAGTCTACAGTCTGCAAGCCAAGCTTCCCCTCTTCTGCTTAACCCTTCAAAACAAATACATTTAGTAGTTTTGCCTGGACTTAAGTGAAGACAGAAGCTTGTCCCGCAGATGAAGCTGCATTGACAGAGCCATTTATGATGCTCAACAGGACAAATATCACCTCTGCTTCAAAACAAAACAGTGGCAACAGCAATGACTGTTACTTCCAGGAGAAAATGAACCCGGTTTCCAAACTTATGTTTCCTTCTGGGGTGAGCTGAAGTGACTCCATTCAGTGTTTTCATTCAGCAGCTCTTCCTCAGGAGAAAAAACAAACCAATGACAAAACAAACCCTCAACTCCATTTTGCACAAAGCTTGTTTGTAAACCTCTATGTACTAACTGAGGTGTGTGGCTCTACTGGCAGCCACTGCCTCCACTTTTTGTTTGTCATTAAACCAAATACTTGCTCAAGATTGCATCTAACTGCAAAGTACACTCAAACACAGCTCTGAAGTGAAGGCTCAGCCAGCTCCTTGATACTGGTTACTATAGAAACCAGTCCCCTGGCACAGGCTCACAGCAGGATCTCAAGCAGATTGTAATTTTACATAGTAATAAATACTGCAGCAGAGGAGATTTTCACAACAATTGCATGAGCTGATTGTACAAACCCAGAGCTCTTCTACTCCATGACACCATCACACAGCTGACGAACACGCTCTCCTCCCCTCCCACCCACACAATTGCCACTGCTATTAGTTTTGAAGTGGTTGGGATGGCTGCAAAAAAAGATTGCAGCATTTTTCAATGGCTTCATTATATTAGAAAGCATAATTAATTTTTACATGGAAGAAGCCCAGGTGAAAACAAAGAATAACAGCAAAAGCTGCAAATCCACAGAAAGATCTTAAGTCCAAACATTTTACAGGAAGTACCACTGGGTCACAACCCTGAGCTTCTTTGGAAACAGCCGGTCTTCCTTTCCTTCTCCAGCACAAATGTAGGGCAGGTCACAGATTAATTTGTAGGAAAAACCACTGTAGAAAGCACAAAGACAAGAGGAGGGCTCTGAGCCCTGAAGTGAAACAACGAGGTAATTATTTTAACTTTTCATAAGCAGTCCTACAGGTTGGACTCTGTCAGGCGTGGGAGTGGAAGACACACTGCAGAATGTACTCCTTGTGCTGGGAAGATGTTCACTTTCTCCTGAGGTTCAAGACCCAGCAGGGACTCTTCCCCATATCTCTAAATAAGACCAGAAGCCTGAACAGCGTAAGTTTTGCTACCTCAGGCAGGGAAGAAAAAGGAGTAGGGAGCCGCTTCACAGAAAAAAACTAATGTGTCAGGGAGGATGGAAGGAGGTGAACAGCTTGCACAGCAAAGGGACAAACATTTGTGCTGGCAACACCCAGCGAGCCATCAAGCAAACAGAAGGACAAGAAAATGAAGGAAGCTGGTCTATTTTTAAAGCAAGATCTCATTGTTACCATGAACATGCACTCCTTCCTGGGAAGCAGCAAGCATGCAAACCTGAGATGAATCATATCACCGAGGCAATCACCTGGCAGGGGGAACATGAATTTGCATGGACACATGCAGAGTGGACACACAATCTACTGTCCTAACACCTTCAAAACCATGTGGAGCAGACTGGCAAGAACAAAAAAAAAGCTGTTAGACAATGCACATGTCACTGGTGTTTCTGTGAATTAATTTTGTTAATGATTAGACAGGGTTGCATTGTTCTGGATGTTCTATTCAATGTTAGTCTGCTAGAGCTTGTCATTTCACTTTATACCTCCTACATCATTAGAAACAGTTTCTCTCCAGCTGGGACAGGAATAGGCTTGGGGAGTTGGAGAAACCATCACAAGTCAAAGCAGCCATTTTTATGCTACAGCCTTCATACAAATTGCCTTGCCAATATAAAGAAATGCCACAGGCGCCTCAAGGGACTTACAGACTGGGCTGCAATGTTGAGGTAACTGCCTAGACTATGGTCTGGCCCACACTCTCTT
Source organism: Upupa epops (assembly GCA_013397515.1). Taxonomy (NCBI): domain Eukaryota; kingdom Metazoa; phylum Chordata; class Aves; order Bucerotiformes; family Upupidae; genus Upupa; species Upupa epops. The sequence continues at coordinate 59,524 of VZRI01001831.1, forward strand.
CCCCAGAGATCTGGTGGGCTTCCAGGAAGCCAGCAGACAGTGTCAATCTGATTCTTCACCAACACATTCTCTCTTCTTGGACACCACCTCTGAAGTGACCAACACGAGGACAACCACTGAACCTGCATTCCACAACAGGTGTAAGGCACAAGGGCTGAGGTGGCAGAAGCACAGCAGCTGTTCTGCTACCCCCACAGTATGTTATGGTCAAGGTCCAACAGGCAAGAAGCACTACCCTGCTTTACAGGAACTTAACTTAGCCTGAACTAATTTTTTTTAGCTCTCCTCCCACATCAAATGCTATCTCCCTTTGCCTCATGGGAAACAAATAAGATACTGAATAAAATCCAACAGGTGAGCAAAACAAATAAATAAAAGCTGCAACATCTCTCTTGTTGTGCTTCCTACAGAACTGTTGCTATGTGACAACCAGCAACGTATCACATCAAAAGACTAACTGAATTAGCCTGAATGGGGATCTCCCACCACAGGAACTTGTGCTATAATGTGAAAAACAACCACCAATGAAAACCTCAGTCTCCACTTTCAAATCCACATCCCACTGTCAAAAGGATGCTTCCACATCTTTGCTTCTAACTTAATAAATCAACTGAAGGAAATCTTCAGAGCCAATTATGACTTATCCTCATTATTTCCCAAACTGGATGTTTAAGTCACGAGACCTTTGGGTCTACTGCTAACATAGAAAAAACTCTGGAGCTACAAAATCAGTATTTAGTCGCTGAGGAGGCGGTGCCGAGAGACAAAAAGTCATCATGTACTTGGGAACAACAATCTATCCATCAACCCCAAGCCTGCTAAAAAATTAGGAACTCGTGTTCTAGCCTACTAAAAGCAACACAGTTGTGTAAGGAAGGGGAGAGGAAGAACTACAATTAAGACTAAGTATATGATAAATTAACTCCGTGCTGTTCCTCCAACCCATGCTCCCAAAGATTTCTGATTCAGATAAAAGTGAGTAGGTTTAGATTCATTCATAAAAACAACACAAACAAGGCCAGACGCTCCTATCTTGACATACCTCCCACTCTCTGGATCCAATATTAAAAAATTACTTGGTTCTTCCTCCCTCATCCTTTTATTTTTCTCTTTCACAGAAGTTAGTCTTGCATGCAAATATTCGGTTTCTCTTAGCATTCAGAGTCATCTGGCAGCTTTACCTCCTTCCTAACAACATTTCAGTCTCTTATGCAAAACACCTTAAGCTAAAAATTACTGGTTTGTAGGGCAAATGCAAACTGCTTATACATCACCCCATGCACCATACCGAGGGGGGGCTGACTACCTGAGTTACCCACAGAAATTATTTTTATCTATTGCCCAGAATATTTCTCCTTGGGTAGTGTTGTGGGTTGCACATCAAAGCGGCACAAACATTGCCAACAACCCTGAACTTGATCTTATCTTGACCTCAAGGTAAAAAAAGACCAAATTAATAAAATTTATTTATGCTGCAATGCACACACTCACACAAAAAAGGCAATGGTTTCACAGCTGTGAAGCAGCTACGCACATGGCTGGAGTCAGGCATGCCACCAGGCACATTTAGGGGGATAATACACCACAGAATCACAGAATTATTGAGGTTGGAAATGCCCTCTGAGCTCATCCAGCCCAGCCCAGGACCTAACATCACCACATCAGCCAGACCAGGGCACTAAGGGACATGGACAGGCTGTCCTTCATCACCTCCAAGGATGGGGACTCCACCACTGCCCCGGGCAGTCCATTCCAGAGTCTGCCACTAGTTGCTTGGGAGGAGAGCCCAATCCCCACCTTACTACAACCTCTCTTCAGGGAGTTGTAGAGATGAAGAAGGTATCCTCTGAGTTTCCTCTTCTCTAGGCTTCTTCAGCCTCTCCTCATCAGACTTTCCCTCCAGTCCCTTCCCCAGCCTTGTGGTTCCTCTGGACCTGCTCCAACCCCTCAACCTCTTTTGAGGGGCCCAGAACTGCACACACCTTCAGAGCAGCACTTTTAATCCCCTAAATATAAAATCTAGTCATTAATAACCCAACCACTTTTCCTGTGTTTGGGCATACAACATATTCATCCCACTTTAACTTCTCCAGTTAGATGGGCCCACACTGGCCACCCAAGTTCTCAGGGTGCCACACTTGCTACCGGACATGGACTGATTCTTGCTACTTGTCTAGAGGAATAAGGAAACAGAAGGTAACACAGGCCTGCCCATTCTGTGGTTTGTTGTTTTAGAACTTGTAATAAGCAGTTTCAAGTCCCACTTCTCCAAAGGCAAGAGATGTGCAATACGTATCTAGCTTCAAAATTATCTGCCAACTAGTCTGAATTGATCCTGTGTTTTGCATCATCTCCATGAAAAGTATAATGGAAGGCTGTGTGGTTCGTTTAAGTCATTTCCCTCCTGATCACTTTATGTGTGGAAATCCAGAAAGAATATTTTACTTCAAAGACTCCATGGCAAGAAGTGTTTATTATGAAGTTACATCTCAACTGACAGGAAGCTCAGACAGCCGTTCCATTATCCGAGTACAAGCAACTGAATTAAAAGAGGAGTCAAAGACAAAGGAGTTGGACACTGAGAACCCCTTTCCTCTTGCGCTCAGTTTTGTTTTCACTCTGCAATTATTCCTAGATCATCGCAGCTCCCAGTCCACAACCAGGCACACAGAATTTATTTCCAAGACATTATACAGACTTCAGATCTACCACTCTAGATTGTGATGTGTTTCCCCTTCACAAGCTCCTTTTTTTGGTTGTTTTTCTGAAAAGAAAGAAAAGCCACTTTTCAGTACTGTTCATAATACTGGCTATGGCACCAAAGCCTTTTCCCTAGGATCACACTGTGCCTTGCTTGTGGCAAGTGAAACCCGAGTTCAGCAGGCCTAAGCACACTCACTTGGGAGGTAAGAGAAGCCAATTCTGGCACTGCAACATTTTGTGCAGCTTGTCCCACTGGGAAAACACTGCAATAGACACCATTTATATCCTGGATTAGTTGACGACAAAACACAGAGTAAAGACTATCTGACTCACACAATATTGAGCGCAACGCAGATGCAGAGCCTGCCCAGGCACACAGATCTGCAGCAAAGGCACTATTTCATGCAGCTTTATTAAACGTGAAGAGCTGTCACTGACTACTGTGGTGCAAGAGCTACCTGAGGCAGACACTCTCAGAAATTAACTACTATTAATTTTCTAAGTAAAAGAATTAAACCATATTTACATTTCTGCATGCCAACAAAGTTTAATGGAGCCTGAAAAAACTACAGAGGGTTTAAGGCAGTGCTTCTTCCAGGTTGATGTATCCTGCTCCTCCACAGGGTAACATTAAAATAGTTACGCTGCTTTCGGTGCTCTGTCACTGCTGTGTGCTACGCAGACTTGGGATGAGTTTTGCTTCCAGGTCTGCCCAGTGTCCCTGTGTACCCGGTTGACCATTCACAGTTCTTCCCTCCCAAACCTCAGACCCTCTCTGCCACCAGGCACTCGTAACAGAAATTTTCTGCAACTCTGGGGGCTAGCTCTGCACTGCTTTTAAGTCCTTTTAGTTGTCTGAAAAATTAGTAAAAATGCAAATATCACCAAGCAGCATGACAGATGTCAATCTACCAAAGGCAAGGAAAATGTCCCTTTAGTAGTACTTGCCAAGTGGAAAGAAGGCAATCCTTCAAACAGCACCACCATCCACAAAATCCAATTGGCTAGAGAAAGCTACGCAGCACACCAGAACGGGTTTTTTAAGCAATTTAACTAGACACCTATGATTCTATGAATCTATATGCAAAACTCTTCAATATGAATGAAAAACAAAACCCCTACAAGACTGGCTATCAGCTGCCTCATTATTAACAGTCTCACTTTGAAGATCAGTTTTAAACTTCAGAGTAAATCAATGCTTCTACATCTTCTTTTCATAAACTTTGATTTATACCTGTAGGTAGGTGTAGGAACTACTGGTGCAGTAGGTAGGAACTACTGGGGCAGGTTTTTTTTCCAGAGAAGCCACTGATGGGCTATTAAGAAGATACAGAAGTATGCATGCCTTCACATTAATCTTTCTCACAACACAAGGACAGTTACACTTCTCACCTACTTCTTTAAATTCATGAATACTACCACTTACCTCCAAAGGACATTCAAATGCAGCACAGGCAGAAGAATACTAGCAAATAAAAAGCAAACCAATTTACACAAGTGCTTTTACAGACTGTTCACACCCAGTTTACAGGATGCTTGCATGTGATGCATGTTTGTATTTGGGATGCATAGTTATTGCTTTTGTAAGGGTATAACATTTTAGTGCACAAAATAGCAGGTAAACAGCTATTAAATTAAATCAAACTTCAATATCTTTCATGCTTTTGTTAGAATTGATGTGGATAAAAATATTCACTACCTCAGATACTGAAAAACCGAAACTGTATGAGAAAAACTCAAACTGAAACACACAAGCACACACTTCCTGAAAAGGAAACTTCACTGGGAAGTGAAGCAAGCATCCCAAAATGGCTATATTTAACTTCTCTGGAGTACTCTCTTTAATACTCATAGCAAGAAAATGTGCCTGATTCCACTGCAGCTCATTGGGTTTTGCCAGGCTGAGTACCAAACAGATGTAGCTTGAATAATCCACAGTGCTAGATAATAGGTCTATCTTATCAGAGCTCAAAATATCTAAGGGAATTTTGTTTTAAAATATCTCTGAAACCAGCAGAAACCCAGTACACATTACTCTATAGCTAGTGTTAGTAGAGAATTAGCAAGGTAACTTGGCAGAGTCCCCATCCAAATCATGTTCTTCAGGTCAGACCCACAGAAATAAAATCTCTTCTCAATAGAAGAGATTCTTGGGCTAAAAGCAGAAATGAATCTAACTCAGGGAAAAAGAGTACTAACACAAAGCTTAGTCTCTCATCTTCCCGCAGCGAACAGGAAAGCTAAAGCTGAAATGAGCTGCTCAGGAAATTAATTTAGTACACCAGGTAATTCATATTCCAGGCTTTTTCTGCACCAAAAACTACAACATGAAGAAAATACAGCAAAGTACAGGTTATCCAACTCATCCAACCATTGGGTTTACCACAGGCAGAGCTCCAATTATGCTCTTTATTTAAGCTCCAAACGAGAATGTGAGGAGAAGCATTGTTACCACTGCATAATTAGAAGGAAGTAAACAGCACAGAAAGATACACCAGAAGGGAAAACGCAATGTTTGTGAACAGCAGAAATGGCACACAAGGTAGAGAAAGATTTCAGCTAGAATGGGGACTGAGGCTGAGAGAAATACGCTCTTGTACTCAAACACTTGGGTGTCTGTCGAGGTGATCATCTCTCCTGCGTGTGTGTGTACGTGTACATCCATGTAAACACATTTTCCTCTTTCAAAGCTAATGCTGATGCAAACAGATTAAAGAGTAGCCAGAGAGTGCTTCTGCTGACTGATAAAACACTTGCATCAGCTGGATCACTGGGTCTTAAAATAACAGGCTACTTTCTGTAGAACTATAAGCAATTACAAATAAAATGCAGCACTCAGCTTCACAACACTTCAGTCATCTGCAGAGGAACTAACGCTGTACATCTGGAACATTGGCTTCTGCATTTTTATATGCAGTTGCCAGAAGCAGCATTTGGCTTATGCAATGATAAACCAGTCTTAAGATTTAAAATACACCAGCCATTCCCTGCCTTTGGCATTGGAAATGCTACGCAAATCTTATGTACCCCCAGAAGTTGACCGTGAAATTTGCTGTCTGGGGCTAATCTGCTAAGAGAGATCCCTCTGAACAGTGGCATTCAACCGAACAATCAAATACATGGGTTTATAAACTTCATAAGCAAGAGGCAAAGTTCAATGAAGAATTGTTCCAAGTTAGAGAACTCCTCGGAGGGAAAACTGCAAGCCCATTAAAATCTTCACATCAGAGAAGTAAAACACCAAGTTTGGTTTGTTTTCTGAATATAGCCATTCATATCAACAGCAAAGTACTTTATTATGAAATTGTGTGCTGGTAGGGCACAGGAAGTCATAGGAAGTTTTGCCATCATCTGCAATACGGTCACACTTTTAATCTTGTCCACAGCAAGCTACAAGGATTTGTATTTGTTAAAGGATTAATGTGAAACCTCAGAGATGCTACAAGGCAACAGACCTACTAAAATCTAAATACTTGAATGGGCATGAGTGGAAGTTGGGTTGGGAGACAGATCAGAACCACTAACTTGCTTGGAATGTTGATTCTTTGCCCAGAACAGCACTTACTACAGAATTCAAACAAAATTCTCTTCTATCCTTTCAGTCAGGGAAAGCAGAAAGACAGAACAGAAGAGCTATACAAATTTGGCATGCCTGTATTTACAGAGCTCCTTTTGTAAAGGATGTGTTCAAAGAGATAAGAGACAAGACATGATGCTTATTGGGCACAGTCCAAGTAACACTGCATAAAGTTCAAAATACCCTTCAAAAATCCACACAAGTTAATTTCTGTTTGAAAGTAGGAGAGCTTCAGTTGTTCAGGCATCTAAATCAAGTTCTATAAGCCTGCTAGTACAGCCAGAAGAGAAGTCCCAAGGATTCTGGTAGACTTTACTTTGTTTTTCCCCTTGGGGAGGGAGAAGAAGTAAAAAACAACTATGCTCAAAGGAAAGACAGGTTAGAACTCCAAGTTCTGCCTTGGGCCTCATGCTTTCATTATTCCACTTTTGGAAATGTTTATTATTTTATGTGTATAGATTACCCATAACTTACAGAAGGTATTAGAGTACCATGAGGAATTTTTTTATCAGAATGTAAACACTGGCTTTAAAAAGGAAAAAAACCAACATTGTTCCCTCATGTCATTCTACAGCTTGATACTTGCTCCAGCAGCTGTTACTATTTCTGTCAGCCAGAAACAGAGAGAAACACAGTCTGTCTGAGCTTGCACACTGTTAATGGGAATGAATACTGGGTTACCAATACTACTTTCTTCCTCCCAGCACCAACTGCCAAAAACACATTAGGACATAAAACCAAATGTTACAAAACCTGTAAGGTTAGAGGTGACAAAAACACGCACTCAGCACTTTGGATTTGTTCTTCGTCAACAGAGCCCAGGGACACAGTGACCATGGGGAATGCTCTACTGCTGCGGGGACATCTGGACACAATGCTTTGGTCACTGGGCATCCAACATCAGAGAGAAGCAGCCTTTTGTTTCCTTCCAACTCAGCAGCCTGGAAAGATTGCCAGCTGCCCTATTTTGGTCTCCATACTCACCCACAACCTCAGACTGTTACCCAGACAAGCCCACAGCCCAGGAAAATTAATACTGACCAGTAAAGTCAAACTTGAAGAGGAAGGAAGAGCAAAGATTTTCCTCAAAGATAGAAGTACAAGCTACCATCATCATTGTATGCAGACCCCAAAGGCCAGCATCAGCTGGTATCAGCATCATCTTCAGCAACCCTAAATTTATTACTGCCAGCTGAATATCAAGCCTTTTACATTTACTTAAGGCAGAGAAGCATCAGTGAACAAGCATTTCAGTAAATCTTGCTTTCTAAAATATTATTCATCAACATATAATTCAAATGATAATTAAGAAGTGTTCACGTGATTGACGACACATTTAAATTACAGGTTTCCAATGTTTTTCGGTAAAGAAAAAGTACTTCTTTTTTCACATGCCACTTCAAAAAAGTGTAAGTCCATCTAACAGATGTCTGACAAATCTGCTTGTCAATGCAACGAGTTAGTATTTTTTTTATTTCGATAAATGGTATAAACCACACATCATTCTGTTAAACTCAATATTGACACATCTGCTTACCACGTGTATTAGTAGCCATGTCAGCCACTTTCTGAAAGGCATCCAAAAAGGCAGCAGCTGCTACTACTGTAGTCCTGAAATGCATACAGATAACAAAAGCATTAACAGTGTTTCATTGCTGCCTATATAATTATTGCCAAAACCAGTTAAGTTTGTAAAAAATACCAGTGTGAACTTGCAGAGGCCACAAAAAAATATCATCTTTTATATGTGAATTTAGCCTTTTCTCTCCTTCATTTCTTAATCCCTTCCTCACTTTGTGTTAGCACTATGGACTTGGAAGCAGCCATGCTAATTCCATGCTATGAATTGCACAGGACAGGTGCTATTTCAAAAGAACACAGCCATCCCCCTTCTAGCTGATTCCCTCTGATGAACTAATATTAAGCAGTCAGACACAAAAAACAAATCTCACACACATTATACTGCACCCATTAGTGTACAAATTAGAGCCGATGCTATTTCCAGAGAGCATGTATATTTTAAGAGTAAGCATGCAGCACTTTCCTTGTAGCTAAGATCCTGACCAAATACTTTACTGAATTTCTAATCTGAAGAGCATGAGCATCCCCTGAAACAGAAGACAGAAACTTCTTGGAAGTGACTGGTCTGAAGTTCTTGGGCAAACGGAAAAGAGAAAAAAGCCGGGCAAAAAAATCTCTACTTCAAGGCAAAAAACATCCCAACAAAACCAATTCCTAAACCCCTAAAATACACAAATCAAATTAAACTCTTTTCTGAGACAATATTTCTCCAAGCAGGTCCCCTACTGAGAAGTACCCTAGCAATCTCAGTATCTGCAACCTGAAGTGTCCGTCCCACTAGCCCAATTTCTGTCCAAGTTTGGAAGGAACCCACACAACACACCTGGTCAAGAGAACATCAAACATGAGTTACAATTTTCAAACAGATTTGTTCTACATAAGCAGGCCCCAGAGCCCAGAACACCTCAGGTCAGTGGCAGATTTCTGATGGTTTATAGTCTGGCTGACCCAATTTAAGTGAAAGTAGGTCAGGGCTCTATAGGTAATACATAACCATGCCCTCTCCACAGTTACCCAATGGTTCTGTTTCTGCACATCTTTTCTACCAGTAACTTTGATTTCTGCTCCTGATGGTAACAGCCAGCATTTCCAAGCAAAATACTGAAGGAGGACCATCAGCCTCACTGTGGTTCAAGAGCTCCTCGGTGCACTCCAAAAACCCCAGGAGACCTGCAGGCAAGCTGATCCTTAGCCAGAAAGACCACAGGGCTGCTTAATTAGGTCAGATTTTATGCAAGTCTTACTCCAAATATGCTCAAGATAAAAAGGACATCACAAGCAGTTTAGTAACTGGCCTACAATCGGTAGGATTTTAATATAAAAGATATTAAATTAAAGATATTATATTAAAGATTTTAATATAAAAAAACAGCCTTGCCATTACGAACCAAAATGCATAAGGGCTCTCCACATGCCCAGAGGATTAAAGGGAGAACAAAAAAAACCCTGACAGTTAGCTAGCAATATCAAGCCTGGTACCAGATAATGGTTTTTTTGAATTTTCCCTAACAAGAGTTTGTGTTGTTCCTCTTCCAAAATTGTGGGTCATGCTGTTATTCATGTACTGTGTTGTTCATTATTAATTCTATTGCTAATAACAAAGTTCCATTTCTCCAGTAACAAGATCTAGGAAGACCTGGCTCCAGCTCAGGTGACATCTGCTCTCCTTTATCAGAGCACATAGAAAGGAACTACAGGCAAAAGGGTCACATTTGCTAGAAACACCAAATACTCTGCCACGGGCTTTCAAGCTGCCTGTTCCTGTAGCTAGAAAAGCTCTGCACAGATTGAATGCAGCAGCACAGGACTGGGAAATAAACAAAACTATCCCTCATGCCTTCCCAGAAGGCCTGTGTTTAGAGAGTACATAAGGCTAGGAAAGTTCTCCTTTTCTTTCTCTACATCCTCTGCTTCCCACTCAATAGGAAGTGAATACTGGAAAAGGAAGAATTTATGAACATGTAATACCTGAGGCATGACATGGCACAACAGCACATCACAGCTGCTTAGGACAACTAAACCCTGGTTTCTTCAGGAACAGTTCAGACATGACACAGAACCACTGACTACTCTGTCAATACCACACCACTCTGTCACCACTGCTGCTGCTGTGACAAAAATGCTGATGCTAAGGCAAGCACAGCAGAGACTGTGGTTTGGGGAAAGATGTAAAAAAAGGAAATCAGTCACATTAGCAGAAACAGATTCTACAAGTGAATGAATTCTAGACAGTAGAAATTGTCTGAGTGTGAACCAATGACACCTACTATGCAATCCAGAACGCTGCTCACAAAGTATTCCCCAATAACCTAAGTTTTAATAATCACTGATAAATGATCCATCAGTGCAATTTCCTTTGTTTTTAAGGCAGAAGAAAGTGCTGTTAAGCCTACCAAAGACTCCTTAACATTTGAGACCACTCTTCTAATATAAACCTGCTGTATTCTACACTAATAACAAGGACAACATAGGGCTAACTCCAAATATATGTTCACTAAAAAACAATAAACTCTCTCCAATGTTTCATCAGAAGTCACTAAATTCAGCTCACTTTGTGTTTGTTATGTACAGCTAGTGTAGAGAATGCATTTTGCTAAACACATGAAGCCAGCAGTACATGAAAAATTACATCCATGGGTGTTGACTGAAACATGCACGACTTCTAATGTTTGCACCTACAAGGGATCATAGGAGAACCTGATTCTGTAACACAAGACTTACCGGAGCTGAGACTGCAGTTTTCCAGCTTTATTTATAAAATCTTCCCACACTGGGTAACTTCCCTGCAAGAACAACAAAAGAGGATGATGAATACTTATATCCCCACTATTTGAGTATTCTGGTTTTAACACTTCAAACCAAGGGAAACAAAACCAGTAACTATTACTTTTGTAAATCCATTAGCACCATTAATTATTTCCCTGGCAAGTTCTCGCTCACATCCTCAGGTATCAATTCTAAGCAAATACGATGTCAGCTGGTTCTCAATCTACAATCTAGATGAAACAGTAGGTCCTCTGTGTAGGCTTTACCCATCTTCCAAATGAAATCACTGGGAGAGAAGAGGGATTTCAAGGACAGTAAAGAAACACCTTACTTTGTATTGATACACCAAAAGCAAGCCTATTTGAAATGGGGTGCCAGGATTTTGCAACAACACACGACAGAGAAGCTTTCAAATTTCAAAAGGCAGGATACCAATAATGGGATCCCAAATGGATTCTCAGGGCCATTGCCAGGTTCCTGTTAATCTTTTTTTTAAAATAATTTATTTTAAAAGCCTTTACAATGCAGGTCTGAGTTGACCAACAGACAAACTCAAATGCTTTTTTACAGTTAACTCGGCAGTCTAGAATGGAAAAGGTACAGCTGTCCAAAGACAACAAACTTTTGCAATAGTCTGACTTCAAAGCCTTCAAAACTTCCAAAACAATCCCAAATGACATTGCAGCTGATTTCTGATTAAAACCAATACAACAGCACGGCACTGAGTATACGCAGTCTTTAAGAAGTTCTTCTTGACTTCAAGTTTCCTGTAAACTTTTTCTCCATTTTTTGAAATTGTTGAAAGCTCCAGTTCTCCTTTAAAACACCAAGTGTTCTGATCTTTATTTTGCAAAGCTAAGCAAAAAGTGATTTTTATGGTTAAAAAATAAAATCATCATTTTTAGAGTAATTTTTTGTTAGTAGCAAAAGTCATGGTAAAAGGCTCAAGATTTCCCTTTAACTGGAGTCCAGACGATAAATAAAATATCCCTCCTTCCTTCAATAAAGGCGTAATACTTCCTGTTACCAGAGCAACAACATAATAAAAGCCAGATAAGGAGGTAAGTCAGATCCTCAAAGCAAACATCACCCCAGCTCTGACTGGAAAAGGCTGCAACCAAGTACAGTTGCTTGTAACAACCTCAATCTACCATGATCAACTGGTCTGCACTTTGTGAGCAGAACAAAACCCATTGCCCACACTGTCACGAGAAGTTGTATCTTCTCTAGGGCAAAGACAGCTCCTTTCCAAAAAGCTGACAGCCAAGTTCCCACTCCTCAGTACATATTACCCAGGCACCTCCCAGACACTGACTGGGAAGCCTACTGCTACTCCACATATTCTACAGCTTGTGTTTTACAGGGCTGCTAAAAGGAAAAAATTCACAATACCCCAATGTAAAGCAGGTATTCCTAAAACCTCCTTTTACTGGCACAACAGAGACAGCGGCAAACACAGAAAGGAGAAAATACTAGTTACCTGAGTGCTGAGACCTAGAACGTCAAGTGTTTTGTGCTAAGAAAAACTCTGAGACATTTAAAAATATATATTGAAACCCCCAGCAGTTACGTGAAAGCTAGCAGTCTTACTGAACTCCCCTATCCTGTAAACATTATGCATGTGTGTGCCAGGAGCCCTGAAAGCACTGACAATCAACAGCATAACCTGAGGCTCTGCTGGATTCTTGAGCAAAACAGAGGTCGGCAAGCAGAGGACACCAAAGGGTCCTGATGGATGGGGAATGACTAGAGAACAGCCTGGCAGAGACTGTAGTCAGGTGGAGGTCAGGCTCTTCTCCCAGGCAACTTGCAACAGATTGAGAGGGCAGGGCCTGAAGCTGCCAGGGAAGGGTTAGGTTGGATATCAGGAAGCTCTTCCTCATGGAAAGGGTGATCAGACCCTGGAATGGACTGCCCAGAGCAGTGGTGGAGTCCCCATTCCTGAAGATGTTGAAGGACAGACTGGCTGTGGCCCTTAGTGCCTGGGCTGGCCAATGGAGTGATGTTAGGTCATGGGATGGGCTGGATGAGCTCAGAGGATTTTTCCGGTCTCAGTAATTCTGTGATTCTGTGGTGTATTATCCCCCTAAACGTGCCTGACGGTATGCAGGAGACTGACACCAGCCTTGCACTTAGCTGCTTCATGGGAAAGCTCCAGACACTCCCAGCAAAACAAGGCTGAAGAAGAAAACAACTGGGGGCGGGGGGGGGGCAGCCTTGCCACAAAGAGATCAAAATGGCCACAGTCACCAAGCATTTCCACAGCTATTTATTTTTTCTTTAAAAAACATTGTTCTCTTCAACCCAAAACTACATAAATAAGCTGTAGCAGCTCACTTAAATCAGTTTGCTGCATTTGTCTGGTTGAAAGCGATGCAATCTCTTCACCTGGGCACTTCTACACTGGTGGAATTGCCTGGATGATTTGTTTGGACAGTTGGTTGTTGGGGCTTTTTTAATTGGTAAAGACAACATCTCTCAATTTGGGACCAGTGGCATGAATCCCTGCATTATCTGCTCAGCTTCTGGTGTCTTGATCTGTTTCCTGCAGAAGTCTTTCTAACAAAGTTACCTAATAACTAAGGGTAATTTATGTTTTAGCTGTGTTCCTGTAAAGTTTGATTTTAGTTTTCCCTGCTGAAGCCACACCACAAGCTCAGCTCTCTCTTGCTCACATACAGCTCAAGTCTTGCATGTGACTTCTGTCATGGCTTTGAGCTTTCCCCCCAAAAAAAACAATCCACACCTCACAACTTCCACCATCACATCCCTGCTGAAACCAATCCTCCATTGATTCCTACCTACAGAAGGAAAGCTCAATGTCTACCACTTCACACGATCTTACTAGGTGAATTATTATTGGGGTTTTAGCCCATCTCCAGCACCTAGGAAAGCAAGGAACCCATTTAGTGATACCTGTGAGGACAAACCAAGGAAATGACCCAGGAAATCAAACTAGTGCTCTAAACTCTGCAAGGCTCCAGTCACCAAGAAGCAGCTTTTCCACGATCTCTCTGTGTGCCAGTGGCACCACAACGGGCCCGCTGTTGCTCCATGTATTACTTCAACGTTTGCAATAATAGTTCTGGCTTTTGTCAAAACAGACATCCAGAGAAATGTTAAGAGCAGTGGAAACTACACGTTAAAAGAGCAATAAAACTTCAACCTCAATTTAACATGTATTTCTTGATTCAAATAAAAAGCAAGAGCAGGTGACATTGAATGTCTTTCCCCAAGCAGTGCCTGTGCAATGTAAAGCCACTCTGGAAGCACAGTAAGGCAGTATTTTAAAATGCTGTCTCTCCCACTATTTCCTCTTCTTCTTCAAATTTCTTCTTCCAATTTCAAGTACATATTTCAAGCTAATAAAGGAAATCAATCCCCCCCACCACCCCTTTAAGTGTCAGGGTTACACAGAATCTGGCATTATCTGTGAAAGCAAGAGGCCTCATCTACCTCCAGCCCCACTCATGAAAGAGCTGCTAGTGGAATCTAGGTCACAAAACCTCTTTTTAGTAATTCACCAGATAAAATAGAAATTGGTTACAATGTAGGTCTGTTGAAATGGCTTTTCTTAAAATCACTAGCGGAGACAATTTTCCCCAAAATAACTTTTGGCCCAATTAATTCTTCACCAAGGGAAGAAGAAATTTGAGTGTCTTCTGCAAAGCAGTTATTTCAACATGGCCACATGGCTCTCCATGGAGCTGTTTAGTGGCACCTGGCTGCTCACCTTCCTGTCCATCCAGGCACGTCACCGATAAGCCACAGAATGCTATTATCCCACCCTAGTGCTTAATTAGTGGATTTATAGGTGATTAGTCACTTGATCCCAGTGCCCAGCTCCAGCTAATCTAAAATGATGCAGGCAGGGAACCACTTTTCCACCTCGGGGCTGAAAAACAACATGGTGCTTCGTGCCTGTCACCAATACTGCCAGTCCACAATTAGAGACATGAAACAACCCTCCCTCAGGGACAGGCACCAGGCTGAGTTGGCAAAGCACCTACCAGACACCAATACCCAGACCTACCAGCACTCAGCCAGACAGCATCCTCCCCAGCCTTGGCTCTTAGGTCCTCCCTGACTGCCACTGGGGTGGCAAGTGATTTCCTCATCTTTGTCGTAGCCCTTGAGGTTCTGCATCTTATTTTCTACCCCATCGCACTGAACAGGAAGTCAGAGAGCAGCTGGGCGGGCACCTGGCCAAGGTCAGCCCAGCACACCAGGGAACTGCAGGTAGGCATCTTTGGAAGGGGCACTTAAACCCTTTATGGCTACATGGATGAAGAACTCTTCAAGGAAGGAACCAGCAGTTGTCCTACATAAACACAACTCTGCAAAGGATTTATTAAAGTTTGGATTTTCCTTCCTTTCAAGTCAGCAACCATGCTGCAGAATTCAGAACAGACACAGGGCAAGAAACA
The DNA here is from genome assembly GCA_013397515.1 of Upupa epops. NCBI lineage: Eukaryota > Metazoa > Chordata > Aves > Bucerotiformes > Upupidae > Upupa > Upupa epops. The sequence goes on from VZRI01001831.1 coordinate 74,578, forward strand.
GCAGTTCCTCAGGAAAGGATCACATTTACTTAAGTTGTTATCAATTACATCTAATGGCAAGACAAATTCTGTTGTATTCTTTAAGATTACAACTTGAGTATCAGCAGTCTTGACAGTTTAAAACTATCTTTTCACTCCTTCTGCTAAGAAGTTAGGAATCTTGTTTTCCTATTAAAACAAAAGACATTTCCTTTAATATTTTATTTCCATACACCCCAACTCCCAGACAAAATGCATCACATCTAAAAACTCTTGACATAATTCTTTTAAGTGCTTTCATTTGTCAGAAGGGTTTTTCAGTCCTATCATCAGCTTTTGCTGGGACACCAAGCACAAAGGCAGCAGAAACAGTTTGGTACCTCGCTCAGAGCAATAGTCCACCTAAACTTATGGGGTAGGAGGAACGAGGCAGAGCTGCTCTATAGTAAAACAAATCCAGAATCTAATTTTGGCTGTTCCAGCTAAAGAGGTAGGAGAGAAAGGGACCAGGTGACTTTGGCTTTACCTCACCAGTTATCAAAGCAAGAGCTGTATGGTTTTTAGGAGAGTTCTGAACACTGACTACCTGCAGACTTCAATGAAATGGAAAAAAAACCACTATGCAGGCTCCGGGAAGTAGGACTTCAACTCGGTGTGGTTGTTCAGCTGTGACAGCTAGAAAGCCAAGTTCCAAACACACATCACTGTTCTCCAGCTTCATGCTCTAGTAATATATCCAAATGCTGGTTTTGGAACAAGAATTCTAACTGTGCTCCTGCACATGTCCTTCCACCCCCCCAAAGTGCAATATGTGGAAATCCTACAGAACTATTAAAAACACTACTTTGTTATCAGCATCACAAAGACTACAATGTCTCACTCCTGTGGATTCACCACACTAACTCCACATAGCAAAGAGACCTTCTTGTGTTAGGCACCACACTAAGCCACAGACGTTATACACAAAGAACATCTGGATAAGCAAGTATGGTTTGCACATAGAGACTATCACCTTTCTAGGGGGCCTTCAACAGGCACTACCAGAGGGGAAGGGGACAGAGAAACAATGACAGCCGGAAGGAAGCTCACATCTCAATGTATCAGAAGATGCAACTGTTGACAGTCAGTTTCCCTTCCCAGTTAAATCTAACACTGAAAGTTTTTCCAGTAGTCAGCTGGGGAAAAAGGCACTTGGCCAGCCACAACTGCACGAGTTACAAAGTGCTACCAAACAGTAAAACCTTCCTCAGTGCAATCCACACATTCAGCCAAGTCCATGACTCATGAATAGGATTGCCTAGCCCTTGCACAAAGCACCAAAGCTCCTGTGATATACTCGAGCAGAGGAGGAACATCACCTTACACCAAGGTCATTCATTAACTGTTTCTCTCCACCCAAAAAATTCTGTTTGCTAGCTTAGTACCTTCTTCCAGGCTGAAATATACACAACTCAAGAGCTTCTCTCATGAAGCTTTCTAAGGTGCAGTTATTTCACAATCACTCACCAGAACAGTCTCCATCTTCAACGGACCAAAACGTGAATTTTACTGGTGAGAAAGACTTCACTATAAAGACGCTGAAGTGTACATAACACCTATTCCATGACTTCTGTAGTTTCAATCACCTGATTTCAAATAGGCATAATCACAGAGTAGCCTGACTTGTAATGGATTTTTAAAGATCATCTAGCCCACCTCCCTGCTACAGACTAGAGCAGGTTGTTCTAAGTTCCACTCATACTGAACATGAACACTTCCAATGATTTAGCATCCACAACTTCTCTAGATAATCTGTTTCACTGCCTCATCACCCTCACTGCAGAAAAAACCTTGTCTTACGTCCCATCTAAATCTATCCCCTATTTGTTAAATTCACAACAGAACTGAAGCAACAAAGTCCCAGAGCATCCCATATACTGTCCATATCCCATAGCTGTCCATCAGCTGCTTTCTAGTGGTGCATGGCAAGAAATGAACAGTTTTACTGGCAGCGAAGTTTCAGGTTGGACAATCCACCCAGCTGTAAGATCAGGTAACAGGCATCTCTGAAAAGGCAAGGAGCATCCTTTCACTGGAACTACCGAAGGAAGAGTTAAACGCTTATATAGAGATCTTATAGGAAAGCTCAGTGCTTCCACAAGGCAAGGAAAGAGACTACCTGACTGTCATTCCTTTCTAATTTTCTAAGCTAAAGGTACTGGCCTGCCTGGGTGAAGTTTGAACTTAGATCCAGGCAGAACACAGACAGGAATGAAAAGTCACCAACAAAGGATGATCTTCCCGGGTTTTCAGAGCAAGAGCCGAATGCATGCATTACTGGAAGGAGGAGGAAACAGGTACAAAACCAGAGTCTGAACATTATAGTGCCTGCAAGTGAAAGTAAAGGCATGTTACAAATCACATTAACATGTCACTTAAGCTGTAACTACCCTTCAAGAAGTAAAGCAAGTGTAATTAAATAAAAGTCTTGTATCCACAAAGTTTACTCCATTTTCTGCCACTTGATTAGGGAATGGCAGAGTTAGAACCAAGTCTCCCTGAGCACACACAGCATGAGCAGGCATGCCAAGCTTACCTTTCATCAGTTAATGTGTCATGACATTGCCAGTTAGGTAACAAAGCACCTCAACAAACACATCTCTTATGGTGTTAAAAAACTCTGTTATCTAGACACATCTTCCATGCATCACAGAACTACTCGTTTAGTCTTTTCAAAGTTCTTTGGGGTTTTTTGTCATGATATCTTGAGAAAGTTAAGACCAAAATTCCATCAGACAAGTCCAGAAAAGTGTAATCACCCCATTGTGGAAACACACACAGGTATCCATTACTGCTACATTCACAAACCACCAGAAGAACGCTAGAGAATGTCCAGTGCCCTGAGCACTGAAACAAAGCATTTCTTAAGCAAGAAAAACCTCAGGAACCATTTATAAGGGGATGAAACCTAAATCTGGTATCATTCTGCTGTTAGAGCTTTCGAGTCTCTAATTTGTATTACAATAAAGCATGCACTGTGCTAGCCCATACTTAACCATCCCTGTGGAGGATACCAGTTGCTGTGTGGTTGTAACTTCAATCTGAAGCACAGCCAGGACCTGTGAAAGGTCATCTCCCTGGTAGCTGCACAGCATACTCACTTACAATCAAATCTGTACTGTCTACAGCTCAGGTTCACATTGTGCAGGACGAAGAAACTCACCTCTAAAGCAGCTACTTCATTATTTAAATCTGAGATTAGGTAACTAGCAGACAAAAGTTATACTGTGAGAAAATGCATCATACATAAACATACAGTCTCTCCCTCTCTAAACACAGGAAGCTATTCACAAGGAGTAGAAGGGGAATCACTAGACACAACTTCTGGAGACCTTTTATTCCATGCCATATTAAAAAAAGCTGGACACTAGGTAGTCTTCCAGAGGAAGCATTTAATTTAATTCTCCCCTGCAGGTCTAAACAAGTTCACAAGCCTGATTAGCAGACTTCTCCTCAGAGACTAATGAATACCATCTTTCATCCACTCAATCATTAAGCGGCCACTATGTATACTCAGCAGCTATTTTCCAAACCCACAATATTTCAGATGGATCAAAACAAAGATAATTAAAATATCAGAAGGCAGTCATTCCAGTTAATGCCAGACAGGACAGCCTCAAGCCAACAGCCCTGAATTGGTAATTCCCCCAATACCGCTGGGGTCTCATTGCTTCTTCTAAAGTCATAAGAAACACCAATTTGTGAGTGTTCACTCAACACAGTCTCCATCATACATACAGTCAAAACAACTTCCAGGACAAAAGTGTCTGTATCTATTGCCCAAGCACTGAAAAACATCTGAGTTGGCCACAGAAGTAACTCACTGGGAAAAAGGCAGCAGCCAGGTAGCAAAGTTTTTAGTGCTTTATGAACCTTGGCTCCTGACAGACAGCAAAGTGTAAATACACTTGTCACAAGCTACTTTCTGTCCACTTTACGCATCATAAGTTATCACCTTCAAGATCCAAGTTCCATGTTTGGTTTGTTCATAGACAATAAGCATCCACCTGATTTGTTCATGGATGACTTTTTTAGGAGGCATCTCATCACAAGCAAAGTTTTATAACAAAAAACTCAGCCACTACACCAGGGACTACAGGCACACTGCAAAGGACACATGTGACTTCTACGGCAAAATAAATGAGAAGCACGGGTCTGTTTATGTGGAAAACAAAAACGAGAACAGATCTGAAACCTTTTGTACCATGAACCAAATGTTTCTAATTGCACACCTCGCTAGCATTGCACACACCAACAGAAACCTACTCCTGCAAGTGTTCTTTTAAAGATATCCAAAGTTATTTGTTAAGCAGTGTTCACACTCCAGCTACTATCTTAGAACATCAGTGAACTTCATGACACTTAGGGTTGTTAACCAGAAGAGTGCAAGATACAGAGCTCACACAGACTCACAAGACAGCCAAATCCCACAAGATCCACAAGCCTAAGGTTAAGAAGCTCCAGTCAGACTTCTCCACAAAAAATGAGATGTCCTGAATTTCAGTTACAGAAAAGGAGTTCAAGACACCTGTGTTGTGCGTTGTTCAGTCGTTTGTAGATGACATTTCTTCTGCTTGCAAACTCGGGGTTAACACAGGCAGTGAACAGCAATACATCTTAGTAGCAAAGTGGTGTGTATATGTGGAGACAAACATATATTATACTGAGAGCTTGGAAACCATCCCGTCATTAACCCTATTCTAGATGCTCTCGATTCTTTCTTGTCCTAGGGGAAAGGAGTACAAGTCACTGAACCTGCAGCCACATTTGCCTTTTTGTAAAGTGGAAGCCATTCTTTGGAGCTAAGTCACACACAGAGCACTTTGAAGATGAAAGCTGCTATGGCCTTAACCACAAAGCTACCAGACATTTTGTCTCCAATCCTTCCCTCATCTCAGCATTCAAGCTATATCATAGCCCAACAGGAAGAAGTCAATCAAGCATCTTAAAGGTCAGCACAGATGCCCATGAATAGGGCAGTGCACAGCATCCATCGGTGTTAAGGGAGACATAATCCTACACTTGAAGGGGGACATGCATTTCTGTAGATGAGCAAACCAAGTGTCTAATGGAGAGTGTGAACGTGACTATTTCTCTTCTGATGAGTAAACCAGACAAACAGCAGCCTGTGACAAGCACAGCAGCTTCTTTAGAGACAGTACTAATTCAAACCTCTCTGTGCCCACTTTTGCACACTCTGAAGGAGACCAAAAAAACTTTCATATGTATGGTTCCTCTTCTGCTCTCAACCATGCAATGCTTTCTGCTTATCTTCAAGATCACACAGTCTATAGATAGATCACAAACTTTACACATGTTTCAGAAGCTGAAAATACATGGGCTGTTTACAGATTCACTGTTGTGTCCTTGGATATAAAATACATTTAAAAAACTATTTCTTTAGCTAGGATGTTTTTTCCCCCAAAAGATTTTGGCACACTTCACACACTCAGAACTTAAGAAAGAAGCAACAAACTCTCATTATCTCCCTCCGTTAGCTATTAACTAGCACTGAGGCTGCAATCACACAGACTTCTTGTCCTCCAATATTAGTTAAGTCAATTGCGTTTCATGCAGTGCTGCACAACTCCTTCCACACTTACAACCTCACAACCCTGTGATGCAGTTGTTGGCATCCTGCCAGATGCTAAAGGAATATCTTTCAAAAAACATTAAAAATCCTTGTCTTGGGTATGACACAAAACCAAGATCAGCAGCCTCATAAACACTTGCCTAGAGAATACTCAGCAGCTGTTAAATTGTCAACACTCACATAAGATTATTTGTATCAAGAAAGAATGGATTCCTATCTAGTGGGCTCCCCCAAGGATCGGTACTGGGACCAGTCCTCCTCAATCTCTTCATTAATGACTTGGATGAGGGATTAGGGGGCACTGTCTGCAAGTTTGCTGATAACACAAATCTGGGTGGTGTCACTGACACCCCAGCAGACTGTGCTGCCATTCAGCAACACCTGGACCAGCTACAGAGCTGAGCAGAGAGAAATGAAATGAGGTACAACAAGGGTCAGTGTAGAGTCTGACATCTGGGCAAGGACAACCCAGGAGAGGTTGGGGACTGACCTGTTAGAGAGCAGTGTAGGAGAAAGGGACCTGGGGGTCCTAGTGGACAGCAGGATGACTCTAAGCCAGCAATAGGCCCTTGTGGCCAAGAGGGCCAACAGCATCCCNTATGTGAGGGGTGGGTGTCAGGAGGATGGAGCCAGGCTCTTCTCAAGGTCATCTGGTGATAGGACAAGGGGCAGTGGGTGCAAGCTGGAACAGTGGAGGTTCCATATCAATATCAGAAGGAACTTCTTCCCAGTGGGGGTAATGGAGCATTGAAACAGGCTGCCCAGGGGGGTTGAGGAGTCTCCTTCTCTGGAGACATTCAAGACTCACCTAAAGGTGCTCCTGTACAACTTGGTCTAGGTGATTGTGGTGTGGCAAGGGGATTGGACTATACAGTCTTTCGAGACCCCTTCTAATCCCTAATGATTCTATGATTCTAAAAAATAAATTACTTGTGGGGAAATATATGGCCAGCTATGCACTGCTGCTTGAAATCCGGGACTTCAGCAGACACACAGTGGTCTTCCTCCTACACCATGATTCAGTCTTCACTGCACATCAACTCCTGCCCCTTTGAGATGTTTGCAGAAAGGCACTGAAGGTGCTTAGTAATGGCAAGAAATTGCAGTGTCTGCAAACCAAGCAGGTTGTTGTGAGGCAGCAGGGGTAAGAAATCAGTGCAGCCAGCTAAGCCCAAAATGTCTTGTGGTAAAACCTTTAAGAAAAACAAGAGGGTTGTCGGCAGGAAGAAAAGCTGCATAGAGTAGAAATTAACTGCTTGCATATCATTTGAAGAACAGGAAACACCCATGTGCTAGGTTTGGAATAGAACAGTTGCCCTGAGGACTATCATGGTAGAGCTATGCCAGTGCAGCAGAGCATGCAAGGAACAGGAGGACAGATGCCCTTTCATCTCCAAGTCTGTACTTGCCTGTGGCACATGAAATATTTGTTTTTCCAAACAACAGTTATTGTTGTTAACAGCTGGATAGAAACTAGACCTTGAAATCAGTTAAACTAACATTCCTAAACTCCACACAGATTCCAAGCTTCAAATAAAGTCCAGCTGCAGAGAAGCAGTCATATTACAGTATGTCAGGATAAAAGAAATTTGCCCAGAGTCCGATACCTGTGGGCCATCCCCAGGATAAACACAAACGCAGAGGGCCTGCAGCTGTACTTGCCATAGTAACTACCTCAGCATTTCTAGCTGTCCTATCCAATATTTTTTGCCCACTCAGTTTATATTATTTATGTGAACAGCACAAGGCCCTTCCTTGCAAGTAAATGAGAGCTGCTCAACAAATGCCTCCTAATCCTTGATGTGGCCACCTTCCAACTCCATCTTTCAAAAAAAGCAAGATTAAAATGCTGCTTCTCACCAGTCACTTCCTAACCAGAGATAAGAGGCTGCAAAAGCCTAACAATTTCTCATGCCCATGTGTCCATGTCTTTCTCTTCTGTTTTGACCAAGAGCTTTGCACAGCAGCAAGATGAGGTGCACCTCTGTCTCATCCAAGAGCCTCAACAGCAGGAATGAAGGGTCAGGTTTGTCTCCTTTAAAGTAGAGGTTACTGCCAAAATCTAAAGGTTTATTTTATGGAGTTTTCAGGTAAACCTCTATAAATAAGGCACATAGACTTAAAATAAGAGAATTTCTAAATTTTGCTAAATTCTCACTCAGCTCTTCAGAACGCTGATTTTGTTCACTGATATGATGACATTTGCAGCTGCCCTCAGACCTGCATGTCCTTCATGAGTGAGACCAGTTGGTAGTCTGCTCTAGGCCCCTAAAACTTGAGCAAAACCTCCCACTTAGTATGAACAAAGTTACAGACAACCTGTGTTCATCAAATTGTCCATACTGAACCAAATGGTTTCAGGAGCTGCACACACAGAGCATGCTCCTGCCCAGACAAAACACATGCTGATGCAATAGGCAAGACCAAGAGACAACATGCAGAAGCATAAGAGAACCAGCATCAAACAAGTGATGAACTACCAAAACTGCCAAATCCAGTGTTTACAGAGGTGTTCCTTTCTTTTTAATTCAAGACAGCAGAGAACAATGCTAGAAAAGCAGCACAAGAAACAAGCCTCTGAAAGAAAAGCAGCATTTCAAGAGAACCTGCTCTTCACAAGAATATGAGATCTTTTGAAAGCCATCCACAACAGGCCCTTCCAATCATCATCTGCACTGATTTGCTCTGCACTACAAGAAACACTGAAATTAGCAGCACATTACAGCATCTCATTTCTCAATGCCAGAAATGAGTTGCAAACCAATCAGATCAAATACTCCCTTCCCACAGAGAGCTACAGAAATGATACCATGTTGAAGCTACGTTTTATCATTTCTTTTATAAACTTTATTTGGGAAAACATCTTGCATAACAGTAAAACAAACTACAAATGCCACACACTTGGTGATGCAGCATAGGAAACACCAGGGCTGGACCAGAACTTCAGGATGTGATAAGCAGACCTTTTCTCACCTTGATGATTCTTCAATCTGATCCTGAAATCTCAAAGGATCAAAGCCCAATTCCAGAGGACAGTGGCCAAGCACACCTCACATTGTGGACTTTCCACAATCCTGTCACCATGTGCACCACCTGCTACTCAACAAACGTGACCCTTGTTTGGCATGGACTTCCCTTGTCAGGATAATCTTGTTCCAGATGTGCATTAAGTGTACAAATGGGAGTTATATTAACCAGTCTTACATTTAACTCAGTAATGCTGTTTCTTCAAATCAATATACACTGAATTATTTTGGAGTTTGTTGCCACAAAAATTCTTTCTGTTAGAGAATAGGGTGAAATTTGTGGATTCTGGAGAAAATCCTGTTCAAGAGACCTCAGGCAGCAGGAAATTATCTTGCTATCTAAAAATGTGATGTGTTAGTCAGGCTGGCATATATTGCCCTCATTAAGTTTCAAAGTTAACACAGTACAGAGACAAATGGAAACAATCACATTACCCAGGAATATAATTTCAGTTTCTGTAACCTTGTCAAGATCAAGGAGAGCTCAAAATTAACAACACGTACACCTGAGCTACTTCTGGGTTAGGGTGAACAGAGTTCACATCAGTCCACACATACTATCTTCATCACTTCAGCTGCAGCACCCATCTGCATCTGCTGGCAGCACTTCAGAGTGATTTTAATATGCTGCTGATTAACCCTAGCATTTTTACAATGAAGTTTGAGGCACAGCAATACATATGATAAAAAGAACCTGCAAATCATTTAGTTAAAAAGGCAGATGCTGCAGCAAATCCCTCAGCACTGCAGGGCATGTGGGGCCTTGATCGCAGCCTGCAATGAGAAATAGGAACAGATAGTACTCTTGGGTATGTGTGGGCAGACTCCTACGCAACATCACCAAGATTCTGCCAAAAGCCTGCCCACACAGAGCTGAATATGTGAAACAGTGCTTAAAATTCTAATTTTCACTTTACTACTAAAGGTAGGATGAGTTGAAAGCTTCTGGTTAGCTGTCACAACCACCCAGCTACCTTCTCTGAAATCGTCACAATCCTTTGTGCACAAACCACAAAGAATCACAGTGCAGCTCAGCAGAACCATGGTATCGGCTGCAGCAAACCAAACTACAGGTAAAAATTACTGGTTCTACCCATGCAAAACAATGAACAGGGGCTTTTTAAACCTTAACAACCATCATGCTGCTGACAATCTGCTGCAATTCCTTCCAAACTTCCTCCCATACCAGTAACTGCCAGTTCACAGAACAGGTTCCACTACTATGGAGGATTAAGAAAAAAATATTCCCACCTGTGCCCATCTCCATAAGCTCCTGTCAACGTGTTTCTGATAAGCAGCATTCCCATGCCAGTGAAGGAAGCAGCATACAATAAATCCACATAGCAAAGGCCCAACTGCATAAGAGCAAGAGAAATCAAACGCACCACTTATGTCCCTCTGTACCAAAACCCAAAACCACACTTCATGGGGAACAGAACATCTCCTGTGTGTTCCCTGCACAGTGCACTAAAACCATTTCAGGATTTGTGATTGTTTCCTGGGGTTTTTTTGGGGTTTTTTTTTGGGGGGGGGCGTGTGTGTGCTGTCTCATTGTAAAGTGTAGTTGTTATTAAAACTATAAGGGGCCTGAAAGCCCAAGAACCCCAGTGCCAGGACTGCAGCATTGTCTTGACAGATCCACACACACTCCCCCTCCTTCTGCAATCTGCCTGCTCCTGACAAGCCACACTATTAAAAGTGTCTCCTAAGACCTGTTAAGGGGAAAGTGCATACAAACCCTTGCCAAAAATAACTTCTCATGCAAACAGCTTCTCCACTGCCCTCTCCCCCCCAAAGAAAAACCACTAAAAGACATTCACTTCCACCAGGCTCCCTCCTAGAGCAGACTCCATCTTCCTCTACCACTGGTGGTTCTTTCTCACACAGCCTCCCCTGTTCATCAGCCCTGCATCGATTAAAACACACAAGAAATCTTCTGCCCCTTGCTGAGAAAAGCACAATGCACATGGCTGCTGCCTGTAAAATACAGAGGTCCCTCCATTATCTTGAGTCTCTCAAGATCTCCGGCAAAGTGCATCCTTCCCAGTACCCTGCAAGTATGATGAGCTGCCCTTGTCCAGGGGCACGCTGCAGTCCAGGGGAACTAAGGCAGGCAGAACACAGCAGTGATTCTATGGTCTTTATTTCCATGAGTTAAAGGTAGGCGCCTCTAAAGGGTGCCTTCACCCACCCGTCCAGCGAAATCCCTGTGCGAGTGCCCTTGGCTGCTGCCAAGGATAGACAGGGAGTGCCTGCCTGAAAGAGACTCTTTGGCAGAGGGGGTCAGGGCAGGCTGTCGTTTCTGGTGACTGGTGGAGAGGAGACACCCGGCAACTTGAGACCTTCACATCCATCCACAGAAAGCAGCAAATGACACCACCATGGGCACACACAGCGTGAAAAAAATACCACAGAACCGTCTAAGCAGTGATTTCAATCCAAGTACGGATCAAGTTTTGAGCATCTCCAAGCAGGGATTTTTTGTTTCTCCCGTGATGCCTGCGAGCCTGGCAGAGCAATGCCTGTGCCCAGCACAGAGATGCCCACAGTGCCCTCCCAGCCCCACCCCATTCTGCCAAGGCACCGTGTCCAGCTCCTCCGGCCACACTCCCGCCTCGCGGTATCCATTCTGCTGGAGACCTGCCAACCCAGAGCCGGCGGAGGAACGGGGGGGACGGGGACGGGGGGGCATGAGTAATAAAAGATGAAGGAAGAGAAAAGTAAAAATTAATATTAAAGACAAAGGCAGGTTTGGAAAAGGTTGACCCAAGATAAGAGCTGGCCCGTTTGAGCAGGAGAAACAAGAAGGGAGGAGGGTGGGAGAGAAGCCGAGGTGATGTCCTGAAAGCAACTCCAAGCACCAAAGCAGGGGGCGAAGAATTCGCAAGGAGCTCCTCTTTTACAGGTTGCACCCAGCGGGGGTCCGCACCCCGCACCGGGGGGGGTCCCCGCCGCGGCAGCAGCAGGGCGGGGTGCGGTGCGGTGCGTGGGGGGGCACGC
>VZRI01001834.1:0-17927 GCA_013397515.1 Upupa epops
TCAAAATTATTCCAAGTGTGTACTTGGAAACACATTCACTGTTGCCTGCAGGATAACTTTTAAAATTAGGCAGCATGTCATGCAATATTAGTCAGGTTACAAGTAGGTTCTGGTTTAGTCAACAATTAATAGCTGCAGTACTCCTCAGAAAAGACATTATCTATTAAGAAATAACTGCCTTTGAAAGGAGTCTAATTAATGAGGGGTAAGCAAGGAAATGGCGTTACGTGTTCTGACATAGTAATGCACTGTAGGAGACAGGAGAAAAGCAGTCTAAGATCAACACAACTCCGATCAGAAGATGGACAGACAAACTCAGAAGCACATGCTGTACTTATTCAAGCCAAACACCTATGAGGTCACAGAATCTCAGAATTACTCAAGCTGGAAAACATCTCTGAGCTCATCAAGTCCAGCCTACGACCTGACACCATGACAAGTCCCTAAATAAAGACAGCAGAATTATCCTAAGAAGTAATATTTTTATGTCTTTCTTGTCTTTCAATGTAATATGTTAACAATAAACTTGTTTAACAATTGGATTCCAAAAATAATTGGTGGCAACTTTTTATTAGATTCCGCTACACAGCTCTAAGATTTAAAAGGTAATTTAGTTCTTTATATAAAAAGCAAAACAATTAGTACTCACATCAGCCTAGAAATGTTGACAGTAAAAAAGCGGAGTTGTGCAAGAGTAGAAAGGATTTTAGTATGTCAAAATAGCATTTTCTCAAAGGTGGAATCTTACTTTGAGATCACTTTTACTTAGCCACAGACTCTATCTCTACAGCAGCTTTTAAATTAAGACACCAAATTGTGAAATTTTAATTTCATCAGAAGCTGCTTTCCATTCCCTCTACTACTAATTTTCCTCTACATCTGCTTCTAAATCCTACAATCAGATCAAAAACACTGGGCTTTGCACAATGCATTTTTGACAAGGCTGTATCTCCAGATACCGACCTGCCTGCCACTCACATTGGCTTCAATATCAATTATTTCTGTGAGTGAAGTGAAATGAAGTGAAGATGGGGCTTAGAGAGAGGAAAATATATTGAACACGAAGAGTTTAATCAAGCTTCACTACAAGCAGCAACATGTAAATCTTTGAGTAAATGCTTCTGCATGTTGCTGAAATGAGCGTGTATTCAGGTTTCGTATGAGTCACTCATCGCCATAAAAATGGTATCAGTACTCCAAAAGTACCTACTTGCTTACTGCCAGGGTAACAATGGCATTTCCACTCATGAAAAATCCATTCAGTTACACAGTGCAGAGAATGCCTTCCAAATCAGAGCTGAACTGATAGGCATAAGTGGAGTTCAGAGTATGATTTCCTTTGTTCTGAGGAATTGCCATAGATCTTCTGTATTTCATTTGTTGAGATAGCTAGTAAAACTGCAGTTGATCCAAGAAGTACTTTCACCTTCACTGAAGACTCCCTTCCATCAAACTTTGAGGAGTAAATGTAAGAAAATTTGGTGTCAGATTTCTCTTCTCATTCTGGATTACATTTTGTTTCATTCTGATGTCACTTCTTTAGGATGGCATAGTTATATCATGAAAAGAAATTATTTGAAATGATGATATAATACAAATTAATTCTATTCAGTGAAAGAAATTCTATTAAATGAAATAAGTTCTAGTAAATTACAGAAATTCTATTCAATGACAGAAATTCAATTAAATAATAGCTATTAAATGAAAGAAATTCTATTAAATGAAAGAAATTATATAAAGAAATAGTATTTCAAAAGTAATTCAAGACAGTTCCTCTTATGTTTATGCTGAAACATTAAGGAACTAAAATGCATAAAATCTCATGGTGATTTGAGTGCTAATTGTTTGTCACTGAAATATATGGCCAGTACATTATTCAAAAGCAAAATAGTGAACCCCTGTATTTCCAGGCAACATTAAAGACAAACAGATGCCGACTATTAACGTGTTAAATCTGTGTGTACCTAGTACATACACAGTACAAAGAAACAAACCAACGTTTTTCAGTGCAATACCACATTTTCTTCATTATTGAAAACTACTGCTTTGGACGAGAACAGAGGAGCGGGTCATTAAGGGGTTAAAGTATAAAAAAAGATCTAACTAGCAAAAAGGACAGCCATTTGAAAGATCTCAATTATTTTCTTTTAAAAAATACCTGGTTTTCTACTCCAAAAGTTGAGGCTGGTCAGAGGAATATGACTTCAGACCAATATGGAAAAACTATTCTTCCTTAAATCTCAGAGGGACAGTTTCACACAGTGTCATGAACAGACCTTTAGCCTTCAGTAGGGAGGAAACCAAATTCACGGTGTAATATGAACCTCTATCAGAGGAGGAAGAGAGACAAATATTACATGTGATCTGCACCACCATGCCAAGAAGGTAAATTTAAACAATAATTTCCTGGCTTTGGAGTCCATAAATCTACTCATTAAAAATACCTCTGGTTTATTGTGGTTTGATTTCTTCCCTTCCGTTCTCCCAGCCTTTCAGAACATTTTTAAAAGCATGTAAACCTCTGATGAAAACCCAGTCACACGGCCAAAGGCCAAGAGACTGAGCACTGAGCATAGTTAAAGGCTTTCAAGCCAAAACCAGTCACCTAGGAATGATTTATTTCTTGCATTGTACAAACATCCATTCATACTCAGTGCAGTAACGAGGGAGTTCAGGTTGCTTATTCTTCATTTTCCAACACTATAAAGCAGTGGGGATGCTTTTTTTAAGGAAATACATTTCATCTACGTAAGTTATGAGTAAGGAAAAAATATAGGAGTGCACAAAATGTGCATAAAAGTGCAATATCCACAATTTTACAAATCCCCTCAGAAGAAGGATAGGACATTCTTTTTCTGTGTGTGACTTCCCAGCCGAGATTCCTAAAGCCCCATTCATTCACCACCAGACACTTACATGATTTAAACTACAGTCCAGTGGGCCTGGCATACATTTGTCCGTCAGCAGTCCATGCATCCACCTCATTACAACAGGAGGTGTTTGGAGAGCACAATTTATTGCTTTCTAATGTATTTGTAAATGGCCTGTCTGGGTTTTTTAGCCATCGTTTCCTAGGTACCATAAAGCCTCCAAGCTGGTGACATTTCATTTTGCAATATTTTTAGTGTTTTGGCAGACAAACTACCTAAAATATTTTAAACATCGTATTTCCATCTGTGCTCTGATCTGATTGAAAAAAAACCAACAGTGGGTACATTTAAATCATGTTTAGATTATAGTAGCTGTGTGGTTTGAGCTGAACATTGCTTCCCAGCACCCCCACTGTGCATCCAGCACTGGAGGATGAGTGGCTGGAGAGCAGCCTGGCAGAGTGGGATCTGGGAGTAGTGGTTGACAACTGGCAGAACAGGAACCAGGAGTGGCCCAGGTGGCATCCTAGCTTGTATCAGCAATAGTGTGGCCAGCAGGACTAGGGATGTAATTTGCCTCCTGTACTGGGCATTGGTGAGGCCTCCCCTTGAGTACTGGGGGCAGTGCTGGGCCCCTCCCTTCAAGAAAAAGATTGAGGGGCTGGAGTGGATCCAGAAGAGAGCAATGAGGCTGGGGAAGGGACTGGAGGGAAAGGCTGATGAAGAGAGGGTGAGGCAGCTGAAGGTGTTTAGCCTGGAGGAGACTGAAGGGGGACCTTCACCCTCTCTACAACTCCCTGAAGGGAGGTTGTAGACAGGTAGGGGTTGGGTTCTTCTCTCAGGCAACCAACTCCAGGACCAGAGGGCAGGGTCTGAAGCTGCCCCCAGGGAGGGTTACGTTGGATGTTAGGAAGCTCTTACTCATGGAAGGAGTGATCAGACATTGGAATGGATTGTCCAGGGCAGTGGTGCAGTTCCCATCCCTGGAGGTGTTGATGGGCAGACTGGCTGTAGCCCTTAGTGCCCTGGTCTGGCTGATGAGGCGATGTTAGGTCCTGTGCAGGACTGGATGAGCTTAGGAGGTTTCTCCAGCCTCAGTCATTCTGGCATTCTGTTCTGTGAAATTCTGTCTGAGACACCTACAATATAAAGTGCTCACAAACATCAGTACAAGACAGTATGACAGTATTTTGGAGACCTAGGCTTCTTTCATATTTAGGAAACCAAAATGGTTTTAATGGTGTTCATCTTGCCATGGTCCTCGGTGTGCTGTTTGAGACAACACCAATGCAGGATTGTATCCCGTTTGTCTAGCACAGAGATACCTGAGCAAATATCACTGTGCAAGGCTGTAAGTCCATAATATGCAATGACATATCTCTTCTAACTGAGAACACAACAGAATAAATGAAAGGTCATTAAACCCTGCTGTCAGAATTTTAACCTAGCAGTGCCCTTCAACACCCTTAATACAGACTGGTGAGACACTGATGTGGTTAAGTGCCATACCAGATGTTATCTGGTAAAACTGCTCTGGTCAGAGTAATCGTTGAGGACTGATAGTAGATATGTGCTGAACTTGAAATCGTGATGCTAATTTTCACTAATTATGAGGAAATTTGATTTTATTTAATATTTATAACTTCTTTTCTAAATGACTGTGGCAAAGTGGAGAAGGGAAAATCACAAGCATCTCTATCTGTATGATGACTCTCACAATAAATATGAAGACAAAGGTAATTTCTGAATAGTTTTCTTATTATTAATCATGTTATTAAGTGTTATAAAAAGAAATGTCAGAACAATTCCCGTACAGGGATAAGTAAGATCACAGCAAAAATTAATGTTACACATCTTTTGTTTCATAGTCTTTAGGGAATAAATTTCTTCTAGAAGCACTGCAGAAACAAATACCAGAATGTAGCACAGTCCCAAAAAAACTCTGGTGTCCAAGTTACATAAATTACCACAAGAGTTCATCAGACTCAGTTTTGATGCTCTTTCATGTAAGGGCTTGGCAACAGCTGAATCCTTAAGGGTGCATCACTCCTAGAGTAGATGGTTCGAACTGCTACTGTTCAAAGCCAAAAAAGAGTGGACTGGAATTTACCACAGAGAAGGCTGGTGGTTTTGTAATGTTTTTTACAGCTTCCCTCTTTCTGCTTGCAGCTTCGTTCCACTGACAGCAGCGTTAGTAGGATCTTCTTTGTTGGCACTTGTATCAAAAGGAACCGCTCTTGTCATGAATGCTAGAACCAAGCCAGACAGAAAAAGTAATGAAACACACACATTTTGCTGAGGGGCCATCAGTGATGAACAGGTGATGTACACAGCAAGTCACGAGGCCTCAACATACATTAAGTATTGATAATGCCACGAATTAAGAAACTGCCTTATTTTTCTAGCGTAACAGATTTTAATACTGTGTAATACAGCCATGGCCACTGACTTTCTGATACAGAATAAATGTAAACTGCATGCAATATAAAACAAGATCATTCTACTAACATTTATGTTCCATTACTTTTCCCAGCATTTTTGTTTAAATAGTACAAAACAATCCACTCAGACAATTCCTGAAGGAATATGTTTACCGACAGCATGGGCTACAGTCAACAAGTGCCACTTAACAGCTGTTCTCAGGATGCTACAGTGTGTGAACACCGTGCCTAAATGCATCATACTGCATAAACATCAAGACATAAGTGGACAGAACATCCATGCTGGGCTGGAGGAAAAATCCACAAATCTAGAAAATTCTAGCAACTCTTCAGTAAAAGACAGAAATGAAGTGGAAGAAAGCAGGCATCAACTCACACAAGACATTCTTCCCCCAATGCCCTATTGAAGTGTGTAAGGAAAGCAGTCCCTCCCGAACACTTGTAATAAATATGCAGAGTTCAGGTTTTTAACAGTCCAGTAAAATTGCAACAGCAGGAGATAGTCAATACAGAGCAAGTGTGAATCACAGAATTATTGAGGCTGGAAAAGCCCTCACAGCTCATCCAGCCCAGCCCAGAACCTAACATCACCACATTGGCCAGATCAGGGCACTAAAGGCCTCAGCCAGTCTGTCCTTCAATACCCCCAGAGATGGTGAATCCACCATGGCTCTGGGCATTTCATTTCAGTGTCTGATTGTCCTTTCCATGAGGAAGGGCTTCCTAATATCCAATCTTATACTGTATGCAGATTGATCAGATATTTTCACTTTCAGGAGAATGAAATCTTCCAGAGAGGGGACATTTACAACCTTCCTGGGCACCCTTACAGGGAGGAATTTTCTAGCTTAAAGCCATTTGCCCTTGTCCCATCACTACAAAGTCTTGTAAAAAGCCATTCCCCAGCTTTCCTGTAGCCCATCCAGGTACTGGAAGGGTGCTATAAGGTCTCCCTGCAGCCTCCTCTTCTCCAGGCTCAACAATCCAAACTCTTGCAGCCTGTTCTTAAAGCAGAGGTGCTTTAACACTCCACTCACTCCAGCAGTTCCAGGTCCTTCTTATACTGAGGCCTCCAGAACTGGATGCAGGACTCCAGATGGGATCTCACAAGAGCAGGTAGAGGGACAGAATCCCTTCCCTTGCCCTGCTGGTGACGCTGCTGCTGATGAGGCCCAGGACGCAGTTGGCCTTCTGGGCTGCCCTCACACACTGCCAGCTTATACTGAGTTTCTCCTCTATCAACACCCCCAAGTCCTTCTCCTCATGCCTGCTCTCAATTAATTCACCTCTCAGCATGGATCTCTATTTGGGATTGCCCCAGCCCAGATGTAGGAGCCTGCCCTTGGCCTTGTTGAACCTTATGCAGCTTGCACAGGCCCAGTTCTCCAGCCTGTCCAGGTCCCTCTGGGTGGCCTTCCTGCCCTCCAGCCTGTCAAACACCCCACACAACTTGGTGGGGGCACTAAGTGCCACTGACCATGTCACCAGCAATGTTAAACAGCATTAAACCATTGAGGGATGGCACTCATCCTGATCTCCACTGGGACACGGAGTCATTGACCACAACTCTTTGGCTGTCACCACCCAGCTAGGTCCTTATCCATCAAGTGGTCTGTCCATCAAATCCATGTTTTTCCCATGTAGTGAGCAGGATGTCGTGTGGGACTGTATCAAATGCTTTACACAAGTCCAAGTAGACGACATCAATTGCTATTCCTTTATCCACTGATGTGGTGACTCCATTAGAAAAGGCCTCGAGATAAGCCAGGCCAGATTGGCCCTCAGGGAAGCCCTGTTGTTTAGCACTGACCACCTGTATTGTAGGTCAACACAACCTGTCTTAAGAACTTCTGAAAAAGTATACAGAGAGGGATAAAGAGAAACAGCAGACATTGAAAGAGTTAAAAATATGACAATAAAATCAACAATCAGGACAGCTTTTTGTTCAACTGTGGTCTTATTCTTACTACATATGAAGTTGATGTAAGAGTTTTGTGTGTCACCAGAGGCAGAGGGGCAAAAAATACTGAGATCCTAGCTAAAAAGATTGGGCAAACTGGTGGCTATTCTCTTCTCCATAAAGTTACAGCTCATAAAGCCCTGGAATATAAATTTGTAACAACAATAGAAAGCCTGAGAGCCTTATGGCTTCTGGGAAGACATCCAGGTTAAAACCTCGACATGAACTGTACAAAGAGAAAGGCAGGAACCCAATTCACAAAACTAATACAAAGCATGTGTGACTCTAGCAACCTTGTAATACAGAATTGAAGAAAAATACAGTGGCCATGTAAAACAATTTCTGAGGATTATTCTTTAGATAACTACTAGCAGTTACATTTTCGATGAATAGTTTAGGGCTGATAATAATACAGACCACAAGCCATGCCTAAGGAATGTTCCCTTGTATGAATTATTTACTCAGTTAAGCTTCTTGCTTTCTAAGAAAACGGGTATAGAAATAAAAGCTCATTCCTACAGCGTCTTTAAAACAGTGTGTTATGGGAAAGCCACTATAATTGGAGAATTTATACCAGAAACATGGAAAGCAGGCATAAAACAGAATGTTAATGCTCACAGCTTTTCCTTTTAACTGCCAGCTGTGCTAGCAACTTCTTACTAAATATATATGAAAGCAGACGAAGTTGCTCCCTCTTTTTTTTTCATACTCTTGCCCTCTTTTTTTCAAACAATTTTTAAACTTAAATCCCATGATCAAACTTAAATTATAACAAATGTGCCTGCTCTTCTCGCAGGTGTCTTGTCTTCTCTACAAGTCACAAGAGACCCACGCTGAGATGTGAGCTTCTAGTGCTACTTCATGACTCCATAATCTCTTAGGATTTCATGAATTTAAGAGAGGTGGTGAAGTGGAGGGACATCAAATTACAAGGCTTTCAAACATTACCAAAATACTAAAAAGTCCATTCTTCTGTGTCTGAAGAAGGAGAAGAATTAATCACAGACAATAGGTGATGACATTTATAGGTAAAAGTGGTGGGGTCCCCATGTTTGGAGAAGTTTAAGGACAGATTGGCTGTGGCACTTAATGCCCTGGTCTGGTTGATGTGGTGATGTTAGGTCACAGGCTGGGCTGGATGAGCTCAGAGGGTTTTTCCAGCCTCAATAACTCTGTGATTCTGTGATTCTGTAGATTTATTAGAAGCTATGGGAAGTTTGTGAGCAAAAGGCATCTAATTATATTTTGCTGTCTCAAATTATAACAAATTAATATCTTTACTGGAATTCAAAATTCATGGCATTTACATGACTATCATGACCAAAGCAGCTGCTTTCATCATTTGCTACTCACTGGCAACACAAGAAAAGCTCCTTAATGTTAACACCACTGCAGCATTTTCACTGTCCTCAAGAACTACAGCAGCAACTTCGAAGTGTCCATTGAACTGGTGGAGATCAGATTAAGCATAAGGGTAAAACACTCAGTCACTAGCCAAAGTCTAGGGAGTAATTCACAAACCTTAGTGCCACAAGCTACCTACCACATGCATCCACAAACAACCGTGAAAGATGTGGGAAATCTATGTCTTCCTGGAATGACAGCTAGAAGCATACTCTAAGACATTTAAAAATGGTATCAGCATCTTCAGTGGGCACCTGACTTGTTCTCATACTTACTAAGCAGAAAGAACATAAACCAGAATTTACTCTTAGGAAAAAGAATCAGCCAAGTGAGCAATTCGGAACACCACCTTCATTCTGTCAGAGCCAAATAAAATCAGGGATAGGAAAATATTCTATGACTGCTTCTCTGATTCTGTCTCAGAAAATTTGACTAATGTATTTTTATATAATACAAGTAAGAGACTAAAAATCTCAGGATTTCTGCAGCCAGCTCCTTTCTCTTAAAAACAAATAGGAAAAAGTGAATTCACTGTTTTCTTGTTTTTTTTTCTTTTTTTGGCTTAAAAAATACTATTCTTTAAAAGCAGCTCTTTACCATCTGGGAAAAAGAACAAACTAAAACCACTCTCAGCGCCATTCTGGGATTTGGCAAATATGAAATATGAAGATCAGCTTAATTTACAATGTAGGAAATATCTTCCTAAAAGTTTTAAATCCCTCAGCCACGCCTGAAGTTGGTTTCCAAAGAAGCCTTCCCCAAATGCTGAATACTTTGACAATCTTTCAGAACAATCAACACTGAACCACTACTGTCCTTCATTCATTGCTTATTTTTTTACCTTCAGAATGCTTAGTGCTGGTAAAAGCCAGAGAATCAATATCTGAAAGTGGTTCACATCACTTGAATCACAAGTGATGAAAAAGCCTTACACTAACAAAGCCCTAGCAAGTTCCGTTCATGTTCACTAATACAAAGATCTTGTAATATTGTAGGAACATTTATGCCACGTCATTCAATTTTGGCAAGTTGCTGAGGTTGAAAGAGACCACTGGAGGTCACCTAGTCCACCATGACCACAAGGAATGGGTTATTTCATTTATATATTCCAGCGAGGCTGACCTATGCTTTGCTTTGTGATACTTTGGTGGGGTTGAGGTTAAGGAAAATGACAGAACAACTCTGAGTCAGGGTCAAATGTTCCTGAAGTATCGATTACATAGAGGCTTTGGCTCTTATGCTTTGTTCCCACTACTGTTACTCTGCAAAAGTGTATTAAACACCATCCACATATTCTGAAAGGAAAAGAAACCAATTCTCTTTAACCTCACTGAATCAACTCAGTACTCACAGGAGAGCAGCAGAGTGGTGCAGCATTCATACTAAGATACAAGGGTTTGAAAGGGCAATGAAGCCTGAAATAGGATCTTCCATTACCATGACACAGGATGCAAATGACCCAATAGGCTCCCAGTACACAAATTGGCTACATTTAAAAGAAAGGGAAGGTGATATCCTTCTGAAGAGAAGCATACTGATACCCATGTGTTGATAAAAACACACCTGAAAAAGTGGGATTTGTAAACTCTCTTGTGACATTCACCCAAAGATGTGCCTAATATCTATTGATATTAGACTGCTAATAAACATCTAAATGCATATCTAATATGTCCTGTCTTCCACTGAGCACTGTCTTTCACTTCTAGCTGTATCAGAGATCCTGTGCCTTTTCATGACCACAAGTTGTGTATGCATTAGGGGACAGGAAGAAATCATACAGAATCATACAGTAACATAGAATCATACAGTCGTTAGGGATCGGAAGGGACCTTGAAAGATCATCTAGTCCAATCCCCCTGCCACAGCAGGATGACCAAGACCAAGTCGCACAGGAACAGATCAAGTCGCACAGGAACAGATCTGTTAAAAGTAACTATTTGAGAAGAATTAGTAATGCAGCTTTCACTGTTAAATTGCCACATGAGCACAAGACTAACAGACAGAAGTAAGAGATCTGGGAAAGAAGCGTGACTGAGGATGTCTCTCTGATCCCTGAGAAGATACACAGTTTCCACAGGTATCTCTTCATGAAGGATTTAGCATCCAAGCACAGCCCTTTTTTTGTTTTGGCATTGGTTTGGATTACAAACAGAACATATTCTGCATCCCAGTTACAAAAGCCCTGAGAGCTGTCAGTGAGATGTAATGAATTACTTCCTAGCAAAAAGCTAAAATACAGGACTCTGAGGCCGGAATTCTTTTTGTATGCTATCTTTCTCAAGTAAAACAGCTTTAAAAGATGAAAACACATTACTTGCAGATGTTTTCTGTGAACAATAGTTACAACCTGCATCTGAAAGAAATGAGTTGGACAAAAAACTGCTCTGAGTTTGCTGCCAACTAGAAGAGGGAGCAGTCACATCTGTAATGGAAATTTCAGGATCCTACAGCAGCCAAATTAAAAGGATTTTGATCTGTTAATATCAAGCAGGTGTAAGTTTTAACAACAAGCACACAAGCTGGAAAACACTGATTTCTGTTATCAGAGCTCTCAGCATTGCAATTAGGTTCAAATTAACTCACTTATCAATCTCATTCCCATTTCATCACTACAAAATCTCTGCAAAGAAAAATGTATTGACTTGAGAAAAGCATTGATAGCACTAGAAGTTTTTATCCCTACAGTGAGTTGTAAAAATGCTTTTTCCTGTTGATATCACATGCAACGTTCAGTTGAGAAAAAGCACAGCATCGAGACAGACATCAGTGAATGATCGGGGACATCCATCAAGACAGATGTCCTCACCAATGAATGGTTCACTTCAGTTCCAAAATAAGTAGTAATAAAAATTAAATCTATTTTCTTTGCCATAGAGAAAGCTTGAGCCCAGAAAAGAGGAGGCTGAGGGGAGAGCTTGTTGCTCTCTATAACTACCTGAAAGGTTGTAGAGAGGCAGGTGCTGGTCTCTTCTCACAAGTGACTGGTGACAGAACAAGAGGGAACGGCCTCAAGCTGCACTAGGGGAAGTTTACATTGGGTATTAGGACAGGTTTTTTCACTGTCAAGCCGTGTAACAGGGAGCGGTTTGAGTCACCATCCCTGGACATGTTCATTGCATAGTGTTAGAGAACGTGGTTTAGTGGTGATTCTGATAGTGGACTTAGTAGAGTAGGGTATGCGGTTGGACTTGATCTTAAAGGTCTTTTCCAACCTAAATGATTCCATGAAACTCAACATTCATTGCTAAAAAAGATAATTTTTAAAAGACCATTTAAACGAAAACGTCCAAAAATCTTGACTAGCACTGCAGCAAGTGGCCCCATGTTGCAATACCTTCACAAATAAATGCGAAGCTTGACTTGGTATCCAAATTACTCAGTTTCTTTAAATGAGAAGAGATAATAATACATCAGTTCATAACTTTACTGTATTCTTACCACAAACAGCCTCACTGGAGTTTGTTAAAACACTTTGCAATTGCCTTTTCTCATGTGCTGCACGTGCAATTGCACCTGTATGCTGTCTTTGACTGGATGGTTTGTGCTTCATGACAGAGAAACTGCCCTATAATATTCATCTCTATTCCTTTTTTCTTTAGTTTTCCTCTAGCTTTCTCTCTCACACTTTAACATATATAAGTAGTAATTGTGATTTTCCTGGGCTTCTAAGCAGCAGGTATTTTACAGCCATCTGTGGGAAGATGGAGTGAGGTTACATAAAATCGTAAGAAATTATGAACAATATCTGGTTTTGGGGAGAACATTCCACTTTGGTTCCATTTTTGCTCCTTAAAATGAAAGGAGGCTAGGATAAGGAACTAGATAATGCCTGTGCAAGACTAATGTTGGCAAGCAAGCTGAAAAAATCCAATGTCTACAATGAGGATCATAACTGAGGACAAAGATTTATCCACAGTTCATTTAGTCTAATTAATTTAATGCACAAGTAATTTTATCTAAGATGTTCAATGCAAGACCTCCCTCATTTTGCAAGAACTTCCTTTTTTAATACATGCATTGTCTTATCATCTACTGAATCAGTCTACTACATATAGCAGAAGGCCCATGCTGTAGACAGAGCCTGACCCAAACCTCTCAGGTAGTATGAATTCCAATGTCCTCAAGCATGTACTCTTACAACAATTATATTTAGAGACTCTTCATAGACAATTAGTAAAACAAAAAAAATTAAGCAGCAAGGCATTTGAGTCAGTTCCAAGGGAGGGTAAGGAAGGCAAGCATTAAAAGAGGTTTTTTTTAGACTAAGCTAGCCTGATCACTGGAATCAGATTAGCACCCGTCTGCTACTCGGTTTTGAAAATTCAGTTCTATTTGCAGCAGTCAAGACAGCAGAGAACTGTATGTCACACAAAATCCCAATTAGGCCTGACTAAATGGAAGGCATTAAATGCTCCACATTGTCTAAAAATAGAGGAAATACTGTTTAGGAATTGGCTTTATACTGGATTCTGAATCCAGAGTTCAATCATGTGAGCTCAGTTAAGCTCAGTCAACTCAGTGCAATGTTATATCCTGCCATCAGCTGATTGCATGCCACTTAGCTTTCCAATGTTTTCCAAATTTCAGTGGCTACTGAATGAGAAACTGTTATGAAGGCAGGAGAAATTCAGGAAAGTGAAGATTATCACTGGCCACTGAGTGAATGTGAATTTGCTGTGTTTCTTCCTTTAAGTTCTTTCTTACAGTAGAGCAAGATGGCTTTTTCAAGTAGCTTCTTCACACAACAGCAAGTTGAAATACTCTTGAGAAGTAAAAATACTTGTTAAAGGACATAGTTGGTACATCTGTCCTCATTTTACAGAAGGAACACTGCTATGGAGGAGGCGAGGAACAGAGTTTTTTGACACAGTGGGTTTGATCTTACATTTTGAGCTCAACTGGTTAAAAGTTATTGCTAAAGAATGTCAACTCAGTTGGGGTAAGCAGCAGAAATGCTTGCATGATCTGATTGCTTGTTTCAACCCAATTCTATTCCTGCCAAATAACCTGCTATTAGAAAGACACATGGGGCTAATGTCTGCTAATCAGTTATGTACAAAATAGACATCACACAGTATCTTTTGTAAAGAATGCAGAGATAATTGCTGAAAACCCACTGCACAGATCCTCCTCCCTCTTAAGAGAGGACGATTCCCATGTTTATATTCCACACAAAAAGACAAGGGAAACTTGAACAAAGCCATCCAAAGATTTCTGTAGACAGTGGTTTGACAAAGCAGGTAAAAGTTTCAGAGTAGGAAGACACAGTAAGAAGTTTTTCTGTGAAATTCTGAAGATTTTTTGGAAAGCATCCACAGAGCACTTTACAGTGAAGACAATGCTGCTGTTCACATCAGCTCCACATCAACCATGGCAGGGACATAAACAAGAAGCATTCATGAGTGATTTTAGTCTGTTTGTACTAGGATAACTAAGCTTATGTAGCTGATTGGAAGAAATTAGGAAACAAAAGCAGAGTACATACACACACCTTAAGCTGTTGGACTCTTTGTTTTGAATCTTCCAGCTGTTGCTGCAGAGAATTCACTATTTCTTTATACTTTGCATACCTCTCCTCAATCATCTCCCTTCGGCAATGGGAATCCTAGAAATGCATTGAAAGATCTAAATGATTTATCAATGTGAAAAGCAGTTAATAAAAGTTGCCTGGTTATTGTGAACACCAAGAATTTTCAGTACAGCAACAATGAATTCATTACGAACTCTCAAAGATAAAACCACAATGCTATGTTCAGAAAAGCAATGTTAAATGTAATGTAGGTTAAAATTTGAAGAGTCTCACAGGACTACTAGTGGATGATGCCTTGTAACTCCAAAATTCAGTAATACCATACCTTCTAACTAAGAAAATCTGTAATGGTGAAAAATTAATTACAACACTGAAGATACTAGCTCTTGAAGAGAAACATGTTCCAAAGATATAGACTAAGCAGTATTTTCAAATAAGAAAACATGATGCTTCCCACAGATGTAGCTAATGTTTCACTTGAATGAGTACAACCACCAGGCAACCTGTGAGACATTATCAAAAATCTAACCTTCTCCCTTGCCATGAAAACGTAGAGGGAAGAACTTGTTAAAACTGGGAAGCAATTAATGTCTTTGGAATACTCCATTCGTACAAACCGCTTACAATCAAAAGATGCTATTGTATTCTTTTCAAAGAGGAGAACTGATGAAGCTCCAAACAGACATCATTCTCACAGCTAAGTTATAAAGCTCAGCTCCCTTGAATAAGAAATTATTTATTAAACAATATGCAGTTGTTGGTAGGGCCTTGTCTTAAGAAAGCAAACTAAGCATCAGGGAGGACAGAGCTCAGATTAAACTAAAGCACTTGGATTCTAATGTCACAAATGCTGTCTATATGGGAACCAGAGCAAACCAGAGAATAACACTGTCGTTTGTGACTACCTCAGGATAAGACACTCTACAGAGCAAATAAAAAGCAAATCATTATGAATTATTCGATTTGCAATTCACTACTGATTGAAAATCTAAAATGTGGCATGAATTTTCACATCACACAGGGGGAGTAATAATATTGCACTAGTTTAGCAAGAAAATGAGTGACAAAAGACAAAACAAACCCAAGCAAGCTGTAAAGCTCACCTATTTGCACTCATTACTTTAAGTACTTAAATATAAGGCTCAATTTATTTTATCACACAATTTGTGCTTTTGAACAATACCAGGAATCCTCACTCAACACATGAACATCAATTTTGGCATGTTTTTGGGTGCATGACATGTACCTATGTCATTTTAAATCCCTTATTAATCAATATACCTTTGGAGATTTAATTCATTAACCACAAGTGATCATTACTAAAAGAGTAAAATGAAATCTTTCTCACTCCAGTATCTTTGAAACCTTCCAACAGGCTCAAATTCTCAGGAACAGACTCCAGATGGTCAAGAGCTACTTGAGTGCTCTAAAGAACAGAAGAAAAGATAAAACATAAAAGATAAACAGCCGCCTCAAATATTCAAACCTACAACATTAAAACCTATTAAACACAACTACTCCTTTCCCTCTAGTCTGCCCTGGTGTGACCACATCTGGAACATCGTGTCCAGTTCTGGACCCCTCAGTTCCACAGGGACACAGAACTGCTTCAGAGAGTCTAGTGCAGAGCCACAAAGATGATGGAGTTGAGTTATCTCCCTGATAAGGAAAGGCTGAGGGAGCAGGGTCTCTCTAGCTTGGAAAAAAGGAGACTGAGTGGTGACCTCATTAATGTTTATAAATATGGAAAGGATGGGTGTCAGAAGGAAGGAGCCAGGCTCTGCTCAGTGNGGAGATAGATACTGCTGAAAACAATGTAGATAGATAGATAGATAGATAGATAGATAGATAGATAGATAGATAGATAGATAGATAGATAGATGTTGCAGCTATGCATATGTCTGTAAATAAGAAAAGGTTAACGATAAACAAGCTGCTAAGGAAAAAGGACAAAATAAATCACACAGCAGTTTTCCTTCATTTGAATCTCCACAAATAATTAGGAGGTTACTGAGCAGAACGATACTTATTTACAATGTGGGAATTCATGTGGCCTTCAGAATGATAACTTTTTTTGTGTACTTCAGTCAGTAAAGTACATTTTTAAAAATTATGAGTCTATTTTCATGATGTTTATATCTTTGTAGTTAAACACATCGTAGAAATACATCTTTTTAAAAAGAACAAAACAAAACAAGCATGGGCAGCTAGCATTTAGCTAAAAATGCAACCATAGAATCTCCTAACTTTGGATTAGACAGGCAGTATGTACTGCTGAAAGATGAATTACCACCCTAGAGAGAGTTAGGGCTGGACTCAGCAAGATTTCACATCCACACCCATGACACAAAAGATCTAGTCTACAGCAAGACACAGAGAACTGAATAAAAGGAGGATGATGGTTTGCATTTTCTGCACAGATGAAGTTGTTTGGTCACGTCTGAGTGCTCATGCTCCATAACCAGATGCCTCTGGAGATTCTTACAAGCTGCCCTGCTGTTATTTCCAGAAGAAAAAGCAGAAACAATGATGTTTGTGCTTTGGGTAAGGTCCTGTAAACCTGGTATGCAAACCACCAAAAATGAGCTTAATTAACCATAGTCCTGACCTGGTACTTAAAAGTAAAACTCTAGACAACAACTAACATTACTCAACCCTGAAGTCAAACATTGTTGTGCTGTAAAGTCTGTGCAATGGGAGTTAACCTGTCCTTAGCTACAAAAGTGCTGTTACTAGTCATAGAATTATTTAGGCTGGAAATGGCCTTAAAGATCATTGAGCCCAAACATTAACCTAACTCTACTAAGTCCCCAGCTAAGCCATGTACTAGAGCAACACATCTACATGACTTCAAGCACATCCAGGCATGGTGATTCAACCACCTCAGCCTGTTCCAAGGCCTAATGATGCACTCCAGTGAAGACATCTTTCCTAATGTCTAACCTAAACTTCCCCTGGCACAACCTAAGGCCATTTCTTCGTGCCCAGTCACTTCTTACATATGAGAAGAGACCAAACCCCACCTCTCTACAACCTCCTTTCAGATAGTTGTAGAGAGCAGTAAGGTGTCCCTTCAGCCTCCTTTCATTCAGAATAGCAATCCCCAGCTCCCTCAGGCACTCCTCACCAGCCTTGTTCTCTCCAGGTCCTTTACCAGCCTTACTGACCGTTCTTTGCACCCACTTCAGCACCTCAATGTCCTTCTCATATTGAAATGCCCAAAATTGAACCCATTACTTGAGGTGTGGCCTCACTAGTGCCAAGGAGAGGGGAACAAACACTTCCTCAGTTCTTCTGGACAAACCTTTCCTGTACGAGCAAATCAGGGTATTTTTCTATACCAGGTTTAATCAAACCAGGATGTTGTTGGCCTTCTTGTCCACCTGGGCACATTGCCAGATCATATAATCCGCTCTCCCCCTAGACTGTAGTATTAGACTGGGTTGTTGTGACCTAAATGCAGGACCCAGCACTTGATCCCCCTGGTGAGGCTCAAACAGTTGGCATTGACCCATTGATCCAGCCTGTCCAGATCTCTCAGTAGACCCTTTCAAACCTCAAGCAGATAACTTCATAGAATCATAGAATCATCACAGGTGGAAAGGACCTCCAGGATCATCAAGTCCAGCCGTCATCCCAACATCTCCCTAACCTCTAGGCTCAGGGATGGTGATTCTACCACATCCCTGGGCAGCCCAACCATTCTCTCAGCAAAGAACTTC
>VZRI01001834.1:17998-30671 GCA_013397515.1 Upupa epops
GACTGGTCTCAAACTGTACTTAACTCCATTCACCACCATTCTGTGGGCCCAGATATCCAGCCACTGCTTAATCCAGCAGAGTCTATACCTGTTCCAGGCATGGGCAACCAGTTTTCTCACTGGCTGTGGAAATGCTGTGGAAAACTCAATGGCTTTACTGAAGTCCAGGTAGACAACATCCACAGCCCTTCCCTCATCCACTAGCTGGGTCACCCTGTCATAGAAAGAGCTGAGGTTCATCAAGCAGGACCTGCCGTTCATGAACCCCTGCTGACTGGGCCTGATCGCCTGCTTATCCTGCAAAAGGTGTACAGAGGCATTCAGTATGATTTGCTCCTAGCCTTCCCTTCACCAAGGTCAGACCGATAGGTCTGTAGCTTCCCGCACCCTCCTTGCAGCCCTTCTTGTAGATGAGCATCACATTTGCTAATCTTGATCCCACTGGGAGATTTCCTGTGACATCTCTAGTTTTTTACTGGAGAATTAAAACACATGCATGTGTGAAATGGTATCTTGTTCAGTATTTCAGGCAGCAATCAGGCAGAAGGCCCACATATCGCATTTAAGGTGTCTGTCACAGATTATAGTGCAGAAATGCTTTTATAAGAAATCATTTTTTTAAATGATACTTTGCATCTCCACTTGAAAGTAAACATGCCTAGAGTGATCTATCGGTCTCTAATAATTGCCTCTTGTAAGAATCAAACATTTCACTTTTACCACCCTAAAGCAGTATTCATTCGTATTTCATGCTTCATTTTCAAGCTTCATTTTACAGCCTTATGTTCATCAAAGTGTTGATTTTCCACTCCATGAATTTATGATGAGTTGTAATATTTGCTTCATCCCAGAGTAGCCTCTGGGACTGGTTGGGTAGCAAATATCTGAGAGGTAGCAGACCTTAAGCAATCCAAATTTAACTAGATCTGAAACAAGAGACTGAAATCCTGACTTCAGCAGTTATCCTGGTATCATAGAATCACAGAATGGTAGGGGATGGGAGGAACCTTTAGAGATCATCTAGTCTAATCCCCTGCTGGAGCTGTACTGCCTACAGAATATCAGAAGAACATGTACTGGTGTGTTTTCAATGTTTCTGGAGAAGGGAGAAGGAGAATTCACAACCTCTCTGGGAAGCCTCTTCCAGAGCTCTGTTATCCTTACTGTGAAAAGTATTTTCCTGAATTTAGATGGAACATCCTGTGTTTCCATTTGTGCCCATTGCCCCTGTCCTGTTGTCAGGCATTGTCTGATCCTGTCCTCCTGACACTCACCCTTTAGATAGTCAACAATATTTATGAGACCCCTCTTTGTCTCCTCTTGTAAGCAGCCCCAGCTCTCTCAGCCTCTCTTCATAAGGCAGATGCTCCAGTCCCTTCAACATCTCAGTGGCTCTGCACTGGACTCCCTCTTTGCTCATCTTCAACTGGGAAATCCAAAACTGGACACAGTATTCCAGATGTGGCCTCACCCAGACAGAGGATAGGGGGCACTGGAGAACTAACCTTGACCTTCTAGCCACACTTGTTGATTCACCCGAGGAGACCGTTGGCGTTATAGAACACATTGGGTCTGTGAGGAAACCACTGGATCACACAAATCTGATGAAGACATGTCCACAACATTTTTTTGCTTTGAACACCAAGATGTCTCCCAACCCTTTCAGAAATTAAATCCTTCCTTAGAAGAAATAACCCCAAAATTGTAGCACCCCTCCAATTCCCAGCACCAAATTACATCATAAATCTTTTAAGCCTGTATTACCAAACACATTTGCTCAAGCACTACTTACGAACTGCAAAAAAAATACACATTTGAGATGTGACACTGAGCTGAAATAGATCTGCCTGGAACACAGGACACATTTAACGCTATGAAGTATATTCAATTTACAGCGATTTCTTTTTTATTCCCAACTACAAAGATACTGTTTTCCAACCCTCCTATTTCAATAAAAAAGCCTTCTGACTTGTTCTCAAAGAAACTCAGACCTGAAGTGTAAACCTATGCCTTAAGCCATCCCACTTTTCAATTCTTTCTCTAAATCCCCATGCCAAGACCTCATGTCAACACTGTCTATCAATGGAGTGAAGGAAGATGCTTACCTTTTGTTCTCCCCAAGTGTTCCCTAAATATATCCCCTCTATGTACTTCTTGTGGGAAGAAAATAATACAAAAATTAGCTATGCCTCAGCTAGTACTCATTAGCTACATTATTTAATGTAATTTTCAAAGCAGAAGATCAGCCTTGTGGTTATGTGCAATACTCAGTCCTTGTTTTTTTGGTGTAATGCAGAATCGTTTAGATAAAGGATGACATACGTGGCTTGGCTTTTTTATGGGCATTTTTTGATTGCCAAAATGTAAATCTAACTTCACTAGTTGCTCTTCTCCCAGGCAACTAATGCCACGAGAGGGCAGGGTTTGAAGATGTGCCAGGGGAGGGTTAGGTTAGATGTTAGGAACCCTTCCTTGTGGACAAGGAGATCAGACACTGGAAGGGACTGCTCAGGGCAGTGGTGGAGTCCCCATCCCTGGAGGTATGGAAGGACAGACTGGCTGTGGCACTTAGTGCCTTGGTCTGACAGCTCTGGTGATGTTGGGTTACAGGCTGGGCTGGATTTGCTCAGAGGGCTTTTCCAGCCTCAATAGTTCTGGGATTCTGTGATAAAAAATGATGGGGTATCAGCTAACCATCACTGCTTGGCAAGTAGACCCATGGCTAAGGATACATACTTCCAAGCACATGCTAATTCATTTAGAATAGCCAAATCAACACTGGACATAAACAGGAAAGAGAAAAAAACAAAAGCCAGAGAACATCATTCTTCTTGCATATGAATCCACAGCATGTTTGCATCTTGGTGACCGAGTGCAGCTCAATCTTGCTTGTACACTCTTCCTTACGTATTATATTTTGGCCATTGTTGCAATGTGTACAGCTGGGCTAGAGTAGCCTCCGGTTCCTTTTACATTGTAAAAATCTCAATCTTCTGAGCACTTTGAAATTTCAACAGCATAATTCACATGCTATGATTTTCAAGGCTAGAGATCTTTGCCCTTTTCATAAAAGCAATTAAAAGAGCAGTAGTGATGCACTGGAAAAGAACAACATCCAAGTTTGTTATAGGAAATAACAATATTTCCTATATATTTCCTTCCTATTTCCTATAGTGAGAGCAACAAAACAGAAGAGAATGGGAGAATGGAAGGAAAAGGAGGAAAGAGCTTTTAGCCCCACATAAATGGGGCCAGGTAAATAACTATTCCACAGAATCGCTATGGTTATTTAACTAAGTGCACAGCAACCTCATCAAGGTGGATCAAATGTCATACTTGTAACATTAATGACTGCTCTGTATTCTATTAGAATAAGTAGATTTAGCCAACAAATCGAATGCTAAAAAGGATATGAGAAGCACTGACAAAGAGGGCCTGCAAGAACTGTTAGCTTCTTTCCCAGAAATCAGAAAGCTGCATATCATAATGCACACAGATAATCCTAAAGAGAGACCTCACATCTGCTTGCTCAGTGTTTAACAGGGAACAGAAGGTACTGATACAGTGCACTGATGGTACTGATAAGAGAAAGAAGCACTGATTGTACTGACTGAAGGGGTATTAATGGTATTTTACTCAGCAGCATTCTCATCCATAGAGTGAGAGCTAACAGTCTTCCTGTTTTGAAAGTAAAGATTATTTACTTTTAAAAGAGGCGTTCTGTGTTTCCACAAAGAAGGACACAACAGATTACTCATTTTCCATGACTTCACAAAAGCGCTTTGATATTTAAACTGCATGCGAACAGTTAATCCTCCTATATTGATGTATTCTTGGTGACAATTTTACACTATCTCAAGGGACAGGTCTAAACCAAAATCAGATTCATCTTTTATTTTTAGTCTCAGAGCAGCAAGCCTGTCCCGGGTTAAAAGAAAAAATTCCCAAAACCAAAAGGAAAGGTAGTCACTTCTCAAGAGGTCTCGGACAGAAATTATCAGGCAAGAGAAAACAGCTCCTGTAAACAAAAGAGTTTATTGAATCTCCAGCTAAGCAAAAAAAACCAAAAAAACCAAGAAACCAAGTAGAAAAAGGCCCAAGTAGATGACACAAACAAAACAGAAACTCCATCACAACTCCACTACACACATTCTGAGAAAATGAATGGGCAAAGCATTCTGCAGTGGTCTTTGGCTGTAGCAGTCATTGGCTTCAGGTTGGGTCACCTTGGGAGAGGGACACACACACAGAAAACAGTGCAGCAGCAGCAATAAGGCGGAACCACCCCTAGAACACTTCAAACCTCACTTTCCCCACATTCAGACAAAGGTTTAAGGTTTACAAATCTTCAGCTTGTCTTACGAGAACAGTTCTGCCAAGCTGGAAGACTAGGTGCCCTTCCGGGCTCCATAGTCCCGCTAACTCAAAGCGGTCCCAGTGTCTTTCTGAGCAGCAAGCTCTGACAAAACTTCTCCTCCTGCTGTCCTGTAAATCAGGATGGTGGCATCTGCATGGTCTGGCCACGTGGCGAGCACGCAAAGGCAGCCACCTCAGCCAACCAACAGGAAACTCCCTCCTCCTTCAGCAGCTCAAGCTTTCAGCATTTTTCACTCTTTAAGGCTAGCTCACCAGTCCCAGCATCTCCAGGCTTGTGACATCAAAATAACTGCTCTGGGAAGAATTAAGCTTGTTGGTTCCACACTCAGACACCACGGGGAAGGGCTCCACAACTTTCTTCTCTGAGGCAGGTAAAAACAAAGGGCTATCCATATTGCACAGATAAGTTTTGAAAATGAGAGCCCACTTAAATACCAGGTAGCTAATCCCCAAAGAATCACCTATTCAGAGACTAAATGTGACTGTAATTTTAACTGACGGCAGTGCCTGTGAGCGGGCAGTTACAAATAATTCAAAAGCAAGATGTGAAGTTAAATAAATGACTCATTTCTAAATGGCCTCAGCATGTAAGTGTGGGATGCACCCAGCATGTCTAAAGGTAATGAAATAAGGAGGAGGGGTAGTAAAATATAGCCTATAGCCTGGCAGACAAACCTGTGGCCCTGTAGTTCAAAAGGTATTAATGTAAGAAGGGGCCTTTTGAGGAAGAAGACATAAAGGGAACTGAAAGATAGAACAGACAATTATGAGATAGAGGGAATCCATCAACAAAATACTACTAGACCTCTTGTCATTGTCAAGGACAAAAGTTTGCTATGTAGAGGCCTTCAAGTTAATGATTGGAACAGCCCAACAATTAGTATCAGGCCCAGCAATGTAAGGAGTCAGTCCTATGGTCCTATTGAGGGAGCGAGTAAAAGGATTCAATTCACCCCTCTGGTTTGGGTACCCTGGGTGGTGGTACAGGCTTCAGTGAATGCACAAGCCTTCATGGGTTTGGAGTGCTTCTTAGGGAAATTAGGAGCACTGTGTGGGATAGCTGTCACTGGTGTCATCTGTTATAACCGTTCAGTTCCGTATATATCTTTTTCCGAGCTCATAACATTACTTTGGAAAAGTCTGCAGGGAATAACGGTTAACCTAAGTGCTAAGTGCCTTGTTAATGCTGTGTGTGAGTGAAAGAGACATAGAATTGCCTGCAACACAAGAGCGGTGTCCTGATTCACAGTTCCAATGTCTTGCAAGAAGCTTGATTGGAGAGGGACGAAGCAGTTTTAGGTGAGTAATTGAGTGAACGGGAAGTGTCAATGAGTGAATGTTCTCTGGGATGAGAGAATTCATTCTCCCGAATGAATGGACATATGTTCTCTGTGCTGCAGCCTCTGTACTTAACTGTTTAGTGGTAGTATTGTTGCACAAAGTAGTTGGCTTTTTTTTGTATACACTACTAACACAGTGTCTTGTTGGAAGAACTGCCACAGGCAACTGCTGCAGACAACACAAGGACTCCAAAATGGGAAAGGTGGAAAGGTGCTGGGGGGGCAGATCAAACCAGGCAAAGGTAAACTGGGAGCCAGCCTGGTTGCACCAGTAAAGAATGAAAATCAGAGCATAGAATCCCTTGAGAATCCCTTGAAAATTTGGTCCAAGTTCTAAGTCTGGTATACCCTCTAAGCGAATTGGAGGAGGTGAGGGGATGTACTGGGATGTACCCCTGATTGACATGATAGAAGAGGTGAGGGGGGGTGGGCGTTTGTTTTCACCCGCCTCTCCAAAGGGTTCTCTGCAGCAGCTTTGGCACTGGACCTGAGGGAAAGTCTGTCTGTCTTTTTCAGGGACTGAAATCACACTATGACCCCTATAGATGAAAAGTTTGTGATGGCAAAAGGAGCCACCGGCTCCATCCAGTCCACACTGCCTCAGGTTGGCCACGAGGATGCTACATGAGACTGTGTCAAATACCTTCCTGAAGTCAAGACAGACCACATCCACTGCTCTGCCATCATCTGTCCACCAGGTTATGCCCTCATAAAAGGCTATCAGGTTGGTCAAGAATGACTTCCCTTTGGTGAAGCCATACTGACTGTCTGTAATGACCCTCTTGTCCTTGATGTGCCTAGCTTCCAGGACAAATTGTTCTATCATCTTTCCTGACGTAATAATGTGACAAATATAAAGCATTAAATCCTAAAATTAGAAACATTTTTTTCAATACTTCACTGTCAAACACAATTTTAACTTTGTGATAGATAAACCAATCAAGCAAACAAAAACCATGCTCTATCACGTAAACATCTTACTAAGTAAGTTATATGAATCCTATTTTCTGTGGAATTGCTCATCAATGCACATTGAATAGATGAAAGGGTAGTGTTTCCACAGGGAATCTTCTGGATGGAAACAAAATCTCTGCTTAAGATTAGATTGACATTCTCCTCATTAAACTGAGAGAAATAACTTAAGATATCAAATGAACCTCAGTATTTAGTCATTAAGATTTATCCTGAGTTTTTGCTTGCCCCAACAGAAGACTGAGAGCATTTTTGTTGCTTAAAATGCAGCAAATAAATTCAATACTTGTAATATGTGGAACACATCTTGATAATATTGGAGAGAGCCAGAAACTGAAACATCCATGGTTACATGGGGCCTAGCACTTTTTCACTGCAAGGGTTACTGGACACTGACACAAGTTACCCAGGAATATTGTGGAATAAACAGTCATCCTTGGAAATCTTCAAAAGCCATAAAACACAGTCTTAGACAACCAGCTCGAGGGGAACCTGCATGAGGAGATTTCTTGATTACGCTTATATGCACATTCAGTATTCAAATTCTCACCACAAGTAGTAAAAAGTAGCTCTGAACATTAATCCAGTAGTCAGTTTTTACAAAATAACAAAGACAAGTTTAACAGAGAGTAATTAGAAAATAATCCTATATCCCTTTGGCAGGGATGAGGGTTAGAGAGGTTATGTTAGAAATACATGTATGGTGCCATGGTCTAGCTGATGTCTTGGTGTCAGGTCATAAGGCTGCACTTGATGATCTCAGAGATCTATTCCAGCCTCAGTAATTCTGTGATGTTCAGTTTGTGGCCTTGGGCAAGTATAGAGCCTTAAGTGAAATCCCTGAATGCTACAAGTTGTGTAGAACTTTACAAACCTATTTATTTCAGCATTTTTCATTCTCTATCCCAAAACTAGTCAGAAAGTGAGAAATAAATATGAATGGCAATTATTAAACAAAATTATACTCCTTAACAGCCAAATCAATGATGATACATTCTAAGTATTGAAATGTTGACAGAAGAAACATTGGTTGCATTGGCAAAACACTAAAACAGCAAGTAAAGCACCAAATGACAAAGGACCATAGATTCATCATGGCTGGAACGGAGCTCCAGGATCATCAAGTCCAGCCCTCAACCCAACATCTCCCTAACTCCTAGACCATGGCCTCAAGTGCTCTAGCTACTCATTTTTTAAACACCACCAGAGATAGTGACTCCACCAGGGCAGCCTGTTGCAGTGCCAAACCACTCTCTCAGCAAAGAACTGCTTCCTAAGATCCAAATTAAACCTCCCCTGGTGCAGCTTGGGGCCACTTCCCCTCATCCTATCATTAGTAATTTGGGAGCAGAGACCAGCACCAGCCTCACTACAACCTCCTTTTAGGTAGCTGTAGAGAGCCTCTTCTCTAAACTAAACAACTCCAGTTCCCTCAGCCGCTCCTCACAGGGCCTGTTCTCCAGACCTCTTCCCAAGCCTCCTTGCCCTTCTCTGGTCCCGCTCCAGCACCTCAATGTCCTTCTTACCCTGTGGCAACCCAAAACTGGACCCAGTACTGAAGGTGTGGTCGCACGAGTGCAGAGTACATGGACACCATCACCTCCTTACTCTTGCTGGTTACACCACTTCTGATCCAGGCCAGGATGCTGTTGGCCTTCTTGGCCACCTGGGCACAGTGCAGGGTCCTGTTCAGCCGGCTGTCAACCAACACCCTCAGGTCCTTTTCTGCCAGGCAGCTCTCCAGCCACTTTTCCCCCAGCCTGTAGTGCTGCTGGGGGTTGTTGTGACCCAAACAACAGGTTTGGAAGGATGGGTAATATGACAAATGTCAAAAGCTTGATAGATATTCAGGGTGAGAAGACATCAGCAAAGAAGAGAAGAGGAAGTTCAGTATCAGAGGAAAAAAAACAGTCGAGTGCAAGCACAATCAGGTGGCAGAAGTCATTTGGTGGAAGTGAGCAGAGGAAGGACTTGGGGAACCTTGGGAAAGTTTCTCCACCCCCAGTGAAGGGAAGTGACACACCAGATCACGGATGAAAAGAAAGGAAAAGGCGAGGCAGGCAGGACAGAGGATCTCAAACTGCTGCTCCTCTCCCGGTCATTTTATAAGATCAAAGAACAGTTGTGTTCCAGGAGGACCAGAAAGCCTTTGATGTAATAGTAGTTTTGGCAAGACACTACAGGAGCAAACCAAGGGGGGAATAAAGTATTAACCCTTAGATTTAGGACAGCCTAAACAGTCAGACGTACAAAGTACAACAATCATACAACAGTCAGAAGAGCTGCTAGCAAGATAGGTTTTTTGACGGAAGGCACATTGAGAGACACAGACAGAGAGACTTGGACAGGCAGTGCCCTAACATGGACAGTGTCAGACGGTCACAAAATCTCTCTGTGGAAACCAGTGAGCACTGTCACCCTCCCAATTTCTTTACAAATGGGTGATAAATCAGAAAAATGATGCCAATTTGAGCCTGCTCCTACAGAAGAAGAATATAATAGATTTGACATTGCAGAGTGTGTAAAGACAGAAATTTAACTGCTATTCAAAACTACTTTTGTGAACATAAAATGTGAGTTACAACAAAACACATAAACGCTGGTACTGAGAATGCAGTTCATATTAAATAACAACTGTGCAGAATACTTGACAGTGTTTCTGGGTTTAACCCAGATTCACGACACCATGACAAAAAGGTGAATCATTGCCAAAGTTCTGATTCAAGTACTTGAAGCAAAGGGTAGCTTCATTGCTGGGTTCTCTCCTGAAAGCAGCAAGCTGCCTGTTGCAGTTTGAAAATTATCAAATTTGGAGTGTTATCTGTATCACTGCACTCCTTCAGAACATGACATTTACCTGCTTACTCCCTTGAGGAACCTGAGACACTAATTGGGAACCAAATGAGTTGTCTAAAGAAAAAGGAGATCCACCAAACTAGATGAGTCATAGGTAGATGGAGCCTCCAGCTGAAACACGCTGCTGAGAGAAGTTGCTCACAGGGCTCAAAGATTATACAAGGGATCCCCTGTAACTAGACTAAGTTAGGCCAGGAAGGTTTATTCACCCAGAGACCTGAAAATAATGTTAGGTTCCTACCATATTCCCTGTGTTGTCGAGTTCATCATATGTCTACTTAAAACAATGTTACTGGCAAGCACTGAAGGCAGGAAGGAGTAAACTGCAGAGAAAGGAAGGACAGCCAAATACACATCTCAAATCATGTAGATGTACACTGCTTCCAGGTCATTGCACAAAACAGTTTGTTTCAGTTAAAATCTTGTGTGAAGAGTTTAAAAAATTAATTTTTTATTATTTTGATATTTTTGATTTTTTTCTCTAAGGATTCTGAGTTCACTGGTAATACCTATGTATATACCAAGGTCAGACTCGCATATCTTCAGTTCCCTGCACCCTCCTTCTAACCCTTCTTGTAGATGGGCATCACATTTGCTAATCTCCAAGCACAGAACCATCAAATCACAGAACTGTATGGGTTGTAATGGACCTCTGGAGATCATCTAGCCCAACCTCCTAGCAGAGCAGAATCACCTACTAGTCCAACCTTCTAGGAGAGCAGAATCACCTACAGAACACCACACAGGGACACATTCAGACAGGTTTTGACAGGTTCCAGAGCAGGAGACTCTACCTCTCTAGGCAGCCTGTTCCAGTGCTCTGTTACCCCCACAGTAAAGAAGTTTTTCCTCATACTGAGGTATAACCTCCTGTGCTCCAGCTTGTACCCATTGTCCTTCGTCCTATCACAGGGCACCACTGAAAAGAAACTGCCAGCAAACTTGCTGGGGGTGCACTCTTATCTCCTTATCCAAGTTGTTGATGAAGATGTTGAACAGGACTTGGTGAGTACTAAGCCCTGTGGAACACCACTAGCTACAGGCCTGCAGCTGGACTCCATGCCACTGATCAGAACCCTCTGAGTTCTGCTGTTTATCCAGTTCTAAATCCACGTCACAGTCCAATCAGTTAACCCCCTTTTCCTGAGTTTTTTCCTAAGCTAAGTGCCTCACACTTTTCCTCACACCACAACAGTGTCACTAGTTTTCCCTCAGCATACAATAAAGGACAAAGAGTCTCCCTAGCCCTCCCTTTTGTTGTTAATATATGAATATAAATATTTGTGTTGTCTTTTACAACTGTTGCTAGGTTAAGTTTTAGTTGTGCTTTGGCACTTCCAGTTTTCTCTATGCAAAGATGATGTCTTTGTGATCCACATTTCATACCCAATGAATACCCAAGCACTCAATTAAAAACTTACATAAAGGTGCAGTGTAAAATGATCACATCTCTCAAAAGCAAAACAGCAGTTAAAAAAAGAGCACTGTACTCATTTTTTAACACTTAAAAGTAATATCTTCTGTAATTCAGGTACATTATCAGCAGCACAATTGCAATTAGAATAGAAATGAATTTAAGAAACTTACCGCTTCTAAGGCCATAATGCGTTCCTAAAAAGACAGAGTACAGCATGCCATTAGAGATTAAAGAATTGAAATACAGCCTCAGTTGGACAACAACAGCTACAAGAATTGACATGGGGTTATTTCTGGTGATATGTATGGCATTTAGTTAAAATCCACTGAGTATGACCTGCTGTACTTAACCAAACTGCTGACTCTCTTTTTCCAAACATCAAGAAACTCCCCAGAAATCAGGTAGGAAAAAAATCAGGAAAAAATCACTTGACCGTATAATTTTTTCAGCTAATACTATCCAATGTTCAATACTGTTGATTTTATTTATGTGTACCCTGCTTGGTTTCTCAGTAAAGTTGAATTTCTCTTTTTGATCATCACAGCCTGTAAATCTAGCATGTTCTGGAGCTGTCACATTAGCTTCTGGTTTTGTTTGCTTTTAGGCATTTCCTTAGAAAACTGTAAAGTAAATCCGTATTATTATTCCGGTATCCAGAAATAGCTCTGAAGAATGCTTTATTAATAATAAGACGACCTTAGTCGATGTCTAATGTCAGACAAAAATAAATGGGAAATGCAGGAAGCTTGTGTTGGTTTTAATCCAGCAGGATTTCTAATTTTACTGTACATATTTTAACATCCTTTATCCATTTAAGGTATCTTTAAAAAGAATATTAAGCTATTCAAATCAAGATCATGTACTACAGCACAATACCCTGACTAGGTATGAGTTATTAAGTAACACACATTCAACTATTGAGGTGAACCCCATATTTAGACTACGCAGAATTCACAGAATGATTGAGGCTGGAAAAGCCCTCTGCGCTCATCCAGCCCAGCCCAGGACCTAACGTCACCACATCAACCAGACAATGGCACTAAGGGCCACAGGCCTTAGTCCAGGGATGGGAACTTGACCATTCACCTGAGCAGTCCATTCCAATGTCTGATCACTCCCTACATGAGGAAGGGCTTCCTAACAGCCAATGTAACCCTCCCCTGGCTGCTTCAGCAATCATAATAGAGGTGCCAGTGATTACAGAAACCAAAAGGCTAAAGTCTTGATATCAATTTTTCCACTTAACATCACAGAATGATTGAGGCTGGANTTCTGGACCTGCTACAGCCCCTCGCTCTCTTTGTTGAAGTGAGGGGCCCAGCACTGCCCCAGTACTCAAGGGGAGACCTCCCCAGTGCCCAGTACATGGGGAGAATTACATCCCTGGACCTGCTGGCCACACTACTGCTGATACAAGCCAGGGTGCCATTGGCCTTTTGGACCACCTGGGCACACTGCTGGCTCCTATTTAGCCAGCTGTCAACCAGTACTGCCAGGTCGGTCTCCAGCCACTCATCCCCCAGTTTGTAGATTCAGGGGGTTATTGTGGCCAACTGTAGGACCCTGCACTTTGCCCTGTTAAACCTCATCCCTTTGGCCTCTGCTCATTAACCCAGCCTAGATATCTCTGCAGCATCTTCCTCCTCTCCAGCAGATCAACACTCCCCCCCAACTATGTGTCATCCATGAATTTACTGAGGGTAGATTAGAT
>VZRI01001836.1:3988-24866 GCA_013397515.1 Upupa epops
CTTTCCCCCCCCCCCCCCCATCATCTCTACCTGATTAAATTAACACATTTGTTTATCTGCTTTCAAGTACTTTTTCCATCCCAGTCATTTACGAATCAGTACCTCTGGCATGCAATTTTGCTTAGCAACATAGGACAACATGTAATCAGTCCCTCATAATCATGTGAAAATCCTGATAATACAGTAATTGTCCTGGATGTTTTGTTGCTCTAATCCTGGCCTGATGAAAAGGCAGTCATAATGAACATATTTTATAATGAATACAGAAATGTAAGGAGACTGAGCTTGAACTTTATCACCTACACATAGCTTTTGTGGAAACACTAAAAGCTTTCCAGGTCATTGGACTACTGTCATCCCTAGGATGTACTAAGTGTTTATACAAAATCAGAATTAAAATGTCCTTCTTGCACCTCTATTTAGTGACTGTCGTGAAAACACTTTGGGCTCAACCTTGTATTTTTTCCATTTGTTTTTAGAGAGCCTGCAGGAACACTCCAGATGATTACCCTGCTTTTAGAGGAATCTCATGGAATTTCCTCACATTTCATGACAGTAGTGTTACCCTATTTACTGGTTTGGAGAGATCTGCTTTTTAGAAGTGGCTGACAGATCACTCAAGCCAATCTTTGAACATCCATGTCATGTAGAGTGCATTGTAGGATCTCCTAAAACTAATGTATTCACCATAAAAATAGAGAGCAGTGGGGCTGACAAAACCAGTCCAGTATGTGTTGGCTTCAGTGTTGTGCAACTTAGAAATCATGCCTTGCACAGGCACAAAGTCTTTCTTTCAGTGTATAATCACATTCACTTTTCTGGTGGTTACTGAGGAAATTCCAGAAACATGGGGAAGGATTCTAAAAGAAAAAGCATATACATATTGATTTAGATAAATTTCTGTTTGTTTTTTTCACTTTAGTGTTCAGTTTCATTGCTATCAATGATGCAACACCATCAAGTTGCCCCTGCTCATACAGACTCTTTATAATCAGCCTTTCCAGAGCTATCTCTTGGCAAAATGGGTTAACCTGTTAGTAGGCTGCCAGACACCTCGAAGTTAATAAATCAAGACTTAAATCTGATTTAAGCTACACTACAGTCCACTGAGAGCCACCTGCAAACCTTTGTTCTTCAGATAAATTTGGGGGAAAGATTAAGCAGTGGTTCCATTAAGCCATATACATATTCGTGCAAGATTTCTTATTTATATAATCTTTTTATAGATTATATAAATAATCTATAAATATAAATATAAATATAAATCTATATAATCTTAATATTTAAAAATCAACACCTTTTGCATGCAAATATCTGCTTAATGATACTTGCCAGCCTTCAAATTAA
Source organism: Upupa epops (assembly GCA_013397515.1). Lineage (NCBI taxonomy): Eukaryota > Metazoa > Chordata > Aves > Bucerotiformes > Upupidae > Upupa > Upupa epops. The sequence goes on from VZRI01001836.1 coordinate 5,336, forward strand.
TGAATCGAAAGCTTCTGACTTTTAATCACAGAACAAGTTAAGATTCAGTTACAAAGATGCCATTTATCTTCAGTTTTGCAGTAGATGACTCTTGATGCCCCATGCGTCAGCATGAAAATATTCAGGCTGGAGATTCACGGCCTTCTACAAGCAAATTAGTGAAAAATTAACCTACAGATAGTTCCCACCTTCTTGTGTTCTGATGTGCTTTCAGTAACTGAAAAGTGCCCTGAGTATTTTCAACAGATGAGTGTGTGTATATATATACACCGCAGTGGCAGAGTATCATGTTAACATGATGAACAACAGGTAAAATTCCTCCTCCTCATGGGCATATAAGGGTTATATACAGATTTGTGTGACTTAGGTGTACCTACAAATATCATCCACATAATAGCCAAATGATTGGAGCAACAAGGCTGGGGATGGGACTGTAGGGAAAGTCTGATGGGGAGAGGCTGAGGGTGCTGGAGAAGAAGAGACTCAGGGAGATCTTCTCCCTCCCCTCCCTACAACTCCTTGAAGAGAGGTTATAGTCAGGTGGGGTCAGGCTCTTCTCCCTGGCAACCAGCACCAGGATAAGAGGGCAGGGCCTGAAGCTGTGCCAGGGAAGAGTTAGGTTTGATGTTAGGAAGCCCTTCCTCACGGAAAGTGTAATCAGACTCTGGAATGGACTGCCCTGGGCAGTGGTGGAGTCCCCATCCCTGAAGGTGTTGAAGGACAGACTATCTGTTGCCCTTAGTGCCCTGATGTGGCCTCTGTGGCTGGGCTAGATGAGCCATTCTAGCCTCAATAATGCTGTGATTTTATGAAATCTAATCCTTTCTTTTTCTGATATAATAAGCAAAATGTGAAGGTTCATGACATAACTGGTTCGTGACTAACCGCAGAAGGCTTTTCTTGAGTGTTGTTTCTTACAGAGTCCCTCCTAGACCAGCTGTCAGGTTATTTTCATAGAATTACATAGAATCTGTTTCTTACTTTCTAATTGCCAGCCCAAGCATTCATCAAGCAACTTTGGGGTTTGGTGTTCATAAAATATGGGTCAGAGGCATAAGGGAGTGCCTGGGCAAGGAAATCTTGATGCTTGTAAGAGCAGTGCATTTGTGTATGCCAGTCAGATGCAGCAGCTCAGTGTTTTGGCTGAATGAGTGATCCTTCAACCAGGAGAAATGATGTTTAAAAATGTAATGAAGTAGATGTGTATTGCTGAAAGTTAGACATTCCTAGATGGCACAGTGCTGGTATGGAGGGCAGTTCATTTCATACTGTAGGAGAGGTTTCAGGGAAGTTATTATTTCATGTTTTATCAGCTTTAGTTACTGCTTGGTTGGTAAAGAGGAAAAAAATTAATCAGGCTGCACTACAATTAATCTGTGCTGTGATACAGCATGAGCAGTTATTACTCAGAGTGAAAAGCAATTTACCAATTCATCCAAAAATGGCAAAGGAAAAATCTTATCTGTAAAAACGATCATCGGATGCATTATTTCCCTTTATGCATTAGCTCGCTGCAGGTCCTTCTTATTAACTCTGGGAACTGTGAAGCATTTCTCTAATGGGCATATCTCAGTAGGATTTTTCACCACTGTTTCCAGTCAATACCAAGGCTTTGCTGAGAAAATGCTTCTTGCTTGTGTCCCATCATATCTTCTTGCTCTCTCAGGTTTACCCATCTGTTTGAAATAATTCTGAGCCTGATGGTTTTCTGTATGATTTGAGGTTTTTTCCCAAATATTTGTGTTTTCAGGGAAGTTGCTCAAATCACAACCACAAAGACAAAGATTTCAGAACACTTTTTCCTTAACTAGCAGGAAGTTAAAGGATTTGGCCTCATGATCACTTTGCAAAGCTTTTTGGTATGTATAGACAGTATCTTGTGATCTTTTTCTAGAAACAAGGACTTTTATTGCACTACTGTAGTGTCTTCCTGCCACACTACTAAGCTCCAGTGATCTTTCCTTTCCATTACTATGTAACCAGTTAATAGCAGCACCATGAGTGTCCCCAGTAATGGACAACCGTTAGTGGTTAATACCAAGCCTCCTCTTAAGGGCAAGCCATGTGCAACTTAGGTCCCTTTATAGCTCTGAGTCTAAAGAAACATCATGGTAGAGAGTTTACCCGGAAAACACCTAGCTTTAGCCTATTGGCTTGCCCTATCATTGTCATGGGCACAGCCTGGTTCCCACCCTGTTAGGCTGCATTTAGTGGTCAATCTTGTCTAAGAAATCAGTCTGTAGAGCACATGAGGTATACTGAAGTGGTAGTTGAGTCCCGTGTGTTTCCTGGCACAGGCACGATCTACACGTACAGTGTCATTCCACTTTTTTCATTTGTGGTCAGAAAGATCTATTTAAGGTTAATGAGCCAATTATTGCTGTAAAACATACCACTCACGATGACTGTTTTCCTGTTTCTTATTATGTACATAATGATACTGGAGATGGAACAGTATTGTAGTGTTGCAGTATTGTTCTGCACACAAGCAGACAAAAATTGCTTGCTGGAGATAATTACCCATTCATGTACAATTCAGAAAAACAAATAGCCGTTTCATTAAATTTGTGATTCAATGCAGACATTTCCTTCCACTTGGCTTTCCAGTGTTGCGCAGAGAAGATGTATTTTTAAGTTCTGAATCAAATTTAGAGTAAATTTAATTTTAATAATGTGAATTCTGCTAACTTCTCCGGGCCTTGTTGATCTGTCCACTTAGTCAAATCCAGATGAAAACTTGAGTCTCCTAGCACAGCCTATGTGCTGAGGCGCAGAAGGAAAATATAAGTTGTAGCAGGAAATTACCCTTTTAGATGGTGGTGTTGTATAGTGAATTACCAGTTTACTTCAGTCCTTTTTCTTGCCTATAAACAGTAAATCTGCAATGAATTTTAACTTAGTTTCCAAATTGCAACTTTATTGTTGCCTAGACTACAGCAGTGAAAGCTCTTCTGAAAACATTTTCTATTTTGGTAGGTACATCTCCCATCCACAGCTGAGGAAGGCATTTTCAGCAAAGACTCCATCCTAACTTCTCTGTTTCCATGCAGAGATGCTTTCAGTTGTCTACAGAGCGTGCAGAAAACTAAGTTCTTGTGGTGCTTTTTTTCCTTCTGAGCTGTTTCCTTCAGCAGTCAATGGAACAGTCCCGGAGTCAACTTCAGACTGTCTGTAGTGTGATTCTGAGCATCTCTTTGGTTGAGTGTCTCCTTTCACTGATGCAACAGCATTCCTACTTCTCTTTATGTACATTTTTATTTTAGCTTTGCCTTATGAATCCCACCATCTGTGGTACCAGTTCTCCATCTCTTAGCTATGAAATGCATCAGTGGGCTGAGGTTGGGCCCAGTCAAGGGGCTGCAAGCAGCAACCAATAATACAAATGTCCTTCCTGGGTGATCTGAGTGCATTGGCTGCAAACAGGCAGAGAAAGGAGCAGAAAATGTATCTGTGTTGAAATGGAGAAGATAGCAATGCTGGTGCTGTGATTGCTGCCTGCAGCTCACCTTTGAACCTCCTATACTCACTGCAGGGAGAATAAAACCCTGCTGAAGCAGAGTGAATGAAAAAGATCATCTGCCAAACAAAGTTAACTGTTGCCTGTTTTCACATTTGGAGTTTTGACCCAAAATTTATTAAATTCACGTCTTCCTGGTTCCAAATCAATCCAAACCCACATTACACTCACCTTCCAAGTTGTCAAAGACATGTCCCAAGCAGTTTGGGGGAAACATTGTTCATAGTAGTATTTCATTCCATAAAGATGATTCTGGGAACTACCTATGCTTATCCAAAATTATTAGCTGATAAAGTTTTTATACCTTTTGCAATACTGTCTAATCTTTAGTCATCTGCTTTGCTGTCTGCAGTAATCCTTTGCTAAGTACAAAAACAGCTTTCATTCGCCTACAATAAAATTATTTAGTTAAAAATAAGGAAACTGACACTGATGAGGGGGATTTCTATGGCGTTGAGAGAGCTGGGGATTGATATGTGTTGAGTTCCACACCACACAGGTCTTCTTTCTTCAGTCACTATGCCAATTATTACACTAAAATGCTAACGATGCAGTCAGAGAGTCATATACAGTTGCTGATTTGTTGAGTTAGCAGTGCAAATGCAGGTAATTCAAAAAGAAGACACTTCTGAAAAGTTTGTTTGTCATTGCCTGTTGAGAAAAAACAATAAAACTACTCAGCGATGAGAAAATAGGTTAATTTTATCATAGCTACAGAAGTTTCTTACAGTTTGTATCATGAGAATTTTGTTCAGGTCTGCTAGTATCACAGCTAAAAGATTGCTATGAGAATGTTATAAGAATTAATCTGTTTTCTGTTCCCTTTTAATCTTTGCAGCAGTTATGAGTCATCACAGGATTTCAGTGTTCACGATGTTTCCAGTTTCATGATCACATCAAAATGCATTATAAAAAGGGAAACTCTCTAAGTTGAATAGATACCTGTGAATATGTATATTCATTTTTTTTACACATACACACACATATATATATATCTGAGAATAAATTATCTCCTTATGACAAATTGTGTTTCTAGGGCTCTTTCTGTTGCAACATTTTCTAATCATAGCTGTAAGGTAGATAGCCCCAGAATTCCAGACAGTAGGTATGTGAAATATCATTGAAAGCTTATAGCATGCATGCTAAGTTATATCATCCCGTAAATACGTGCTCATTAAAGTATCATGATGGATAAATGACCACCTTATTCAAAATAACTGAAATCACATGTGCATCTTTAATACTAGTATTTGTTCTGTTTCTGGCCTGTAAGGGTTAGAATTCCACAAATAATCAACAGGGCACACTTCTGTTGGGTAAAGAGTCTATATAAATCCCAGGTCAGCTAACCCAGAGGGATCTAACTACTTCCCGGAAGAAAAACCCTAAACTAATCTTATTCCAGATTACTAGATTAATTGCTGCTCTAGCTTGAGTGAAGTGTGTGTGTTTACACATCAGATGAATTTAGCCCCAACAGGACAAATCACATCACATGCAGTTGGCAAGACAAGGTCTGCATTTCCCTTGCAATCAGGAGCAAATCTGAATGTCTTTGATGCTCTCTTCAGTATACATTCAGTCAGGAAAGTACTGAGCTCATTTCTCAGATATGTAAGAGCACTGAGAATATCCCTCAGGAGTATTCTTCATTGCTTAGACTAGGAAATTCAGCCCCTACTTGAAAACAGTATCTACTCACTGTGCACCATCTGCAAATACAGCTGTGGTTGAAGAAGCCTAGTTTTGCCAGTGAAAGTTGTAACTAATATCAGTACTTTTATGAGGCTAGTTCATCCATGTCAAATGCTGTCTTCCTCTCCGTCATTGTAGTGCGAGTCCTTGAGACCTTTCCAGTTGCTAGCTGGAGACCCTTGCCTGCCTTGTGTAACAGCAAACTGAGGTCTTCATATGCAGTGGTAAATTTTCCATATTATGTTATTAAGTTTGTCTCTGTTATAGATACTAGCTACTACCTTTGAAATATTTTGTCTCCACATTTAGAAGGAGAAAGCATATTAGGGATTGCAGAACAGTAATCCACAAATTTTTTTTTCAGAATCACATTTAGCCTATTCATCAGTTCCATCAATGTTTTCTACCTCCCTGGGTGGTTGTGGCTGAAACTAAAAACAAAATTCTACATTCCATAACCACTGATATGACCTGCCATCATTTTATGGTAGTGCTCAAAAACTCTGCTGAAGACTGAAACCTGATGTAGGCAGAATTAGACACAAGAGGACATGAAATTTACTTCATCCTGCAGATTTTGCTACTGTTACTGGTACTGAAAAATCAGGAAAATACCTTCAGATGAAAGCACTTGTAAGCACAAATAAGAGGATCTTATATTCTGTCCTATAAAATTTCAAAAGGCTACACTCCTAGTGATACTGCATCATACCCTTAGGGCTTATTATATCATGGAAGGATTGAGGCTGGAAAAGCCCTCTGAGCTCATCCAGCCCAGCCCAGGACCTAACATCATGTCGGCCATGCCAGGACAGTAAGTCTGTCCTTAAAACACCTGCAGGGATGAGGACTCCATCATGCGCTGGGCAGTCCATTACAGAATCTGATCACCCTTTCCATGAGGAAGGGATTCCTAACATCCAACCTAACCCTCCCCTGGCAGCTTCAGGCCCTGCACTCTCATCATGGTGCTGATTGCCAGGAGCAAAGCCCAACCCCTACCTGACTGCAACTTTCTTTCAGGGAGGTATAGAGAGGGAGAAGATCCCAACCGAGTCTCCTCCAGGCTGAACACCTCCAGAACCTCAGTTTCTCCCCATCAGACTTTCTTTTCATCCCTTTACCCAGCCTTGTTGCTCCTCTGGACCCGCTACCAGCCCCTTAATCTCTTTCTTGAAGTGAGGGGCCAGAGGTGTAAGCCAGTGCATTAAGAGAATCATGGTTACTTCAATTGTTAATAGATACCTTTATTTAATTTCCTTGATGATAAAAAGAAATAAAAACACAGGCAAAATTTACTATCCAGTATGAACATGAATTTAAGGCCACTGCTAACAGCTACTGTGGAGTATATGGAGATCACCAGCATGTGTCTGCAGTAGCAAGGGGAGCCTGCTGTACTCTATCAAAGACTGGGACAGTCTATAAAATCATTCAGGGAACCGGGAGAAGCAGCAGACTCTGCTCCAACATCTGTGTGCCAGAATGTCATACTTCCTGCTAGAATGAGCAACAATAGCCAGCATAAATTAAAAAGGTTGGATGAGATGTGATGAAGTAGCTGAACAACACAGAGGCAGTAATTTAGCAATTCTTTAACTGTTTGGCATACTCCAGTACCAACAGAGCTGGATTCAGCCTTGAATATCCTTTCCTGAATGCTGCTCTGCTTTGAACCAGGAGACGTTGACAGACAAATAATGCTAGGATGCTGGGCCTGTATAAACATGGATACTGCCAGGTCCAGAACAGTTAGTTGTTTCTGGATAACCCTCTCTTCACTTGAGCCATGGACTGAGACCAAGTATTCACTTCTCATAGGTCATCTGAGAGCCAACAGATGGACCTTCAACTGAAGGTGACCTTGACAGGTTTGTCCCTGTTCTCAGGAACTGAACAGCCTCACATTGTTCTGCCCCTTCTCTAACTCACACAGATCCTTGTTGGCCTTTTTTTGTTTTCAAGACTTTGTGCTTTGATTCTGGAAAATCTCTGCAGTGGTGTCTGGGGAAAAAAAAATCAGTTTCAAGCCTAATGTATGTCTTTAGATCTACGTATTCAGCAAAGTTTGGAAGGGAAGTAATTTTTCCTTAAAGTGTCTGGTACCTTCCAGTTAGCAATAGGACTCCAAGAAGCAGTTGAATCCTGAACAGCAGGCAGCGCAGGCAGTGATGCTGAGGAAGACTCCCCTTCACAGGATGTCACCACATAGATCTAGAGGTCCCACAAAAGGCTCACATTTCCAAGGTACTCCAGAACTTCTATTTAAAGTTACTCTGCCTAACATGATTGTGCCCACCAAGAACACAGGGCAAACAGCATCCCTCCATGGATGGGACATGCTGAGGGATGAGGACATGGAAGGGGGATTTGTCCCTTCCTGAACTTGACAAGAATGTAAAATAATTGTTTCTATATTTCTGTGGTGGAAGCAAGGACCCGGCTATGGGGTATTGATGTGAACTTCCATGGCCTCCTGCAGAGTGCCACAGAGATTCAAGTCTCTCTCCCAAAACACCTGTGTTCCAAAGCATCACCATTTGTTTGCAGAATCACTTGTGTTCTGCCAGGTGACACTTGAAGTTCTTTAATTTCCTCCCCTTGTTTTCACAGCATTTTTATAGCTGCCTACAAATGCATTCACCCCTTCATTACCTTTCAGTACAGTGATCTATCAGCCTCATAGAGAATATTTTGATGTATTTGGCCTCCCACAGCTGTACAAAATTCCCTAGCAAATCCTCATTCCATTTAGAGGAAGGCATAATTGCTCTATGAGTCCTTCCTTCTTTTCCAAAGCTGAGTGGGATTTACAGTAATAAAAGTAGTGCATCAAAGGAAATAAAAACTATTCATCAGTTTTTTAGCTGGCAAAAAGAGAAGCACCAGCCCACCTTATCTATGTGGGTGTTCTTGGCCTGTTCTGACATGCTTTAAAATAAGGTTGGGACAATAAACTTGGGAATCATTCAGCTGAAATCACCAGCCTGCATACACTTAGCAGATTAAAATTCTGGAAATTTCTGGGTGGCATTTAGAATGGGGCAGAATTGTTTAAACCACATTTAACAGTAATTTTTCTGTTGTTTCTTGTCCCTTCTGTCTTCCCATCACAAAGCCAATGGGCAATTTGCTCATCAATCTGCAATCTGTTGGGCTGAGATGGTGCCAGTCCAAATCGATAGTATGCACTGCACACAGACTGCAGTCATTCAGTGAGCTGCACTAAGACTCCTGATAGAAACCTCCTTGCAGAGGTGATGTTGTTTTTCCTTTAAAGGGTATTTTGCAGTTCCCTTTGCTCACTATTGGAAAACCTCCTCTGCTACCTGACCAACCACTTAACACTGCTGCACTGAAAACTGCATGGCTGCGCTATGCTTGACATAAAGTTTGGCTTAGGGAAAAGTATTCAATCATTATTGGAAATATAAATTGTCTCTTCAGGTTTTCAGGGTAGATATATCACGTTACTGGTTTTGGCATGGGGTTGCAGAACAGCTCATCAATGCTAACATCTCGCCTTATGTGATTCCACAGCACTTTGTGCTGAGCAGCAATTTGCCCAGGTCTGAATTTTGCTGCTTACATCCAAACTCTTGTGGTTTCATATGACACTTAGTTAGTGTTAGTATGTGGTTGCTTTTTCTCATCTTGGCAACTTGAACTGTAGTTTCTATGGTTGAAAGATATTTGCTTAATTTCCTGATAAAAGGGTGCTTATTGTTTGGGTTGTATTCATATGGCTTATTCATGGGTTTGATTAAGGCACTTATTTTGCAAAATGGCACTATTTATAAAAAATTATTTCATACACAACAAGAAACATGACCATAAATCTGGAAGGGACCTCTGGAGATTATTTTTTTCCAATCTCCAATTCAAAGAGGGATTAATTTCAAAGTTAGATCAGGTTACTTAGAGATTTGTCCTTAATAAAGTTTTGGAAATCTTTAATGATGGAGATATATATATATATATAATATTTTATGGTCCTCCTCTTTCTATTCTTGCAGAGATAGATAATCCAGCCTTATACTCATTCAGACAACAGAAGATGCAAGAATTGCTGATTCTTGCATACAGTTGGAGAAGATTCTGGAAACTCATGAAACAAAAATGTTCTGTTTTACAGATTTAGGTACTTTCAACAGATGGAAACTTTGCATCTCATGTGCACCTCTAAAAGAAACCAACCTCCATTTTCAGGATTCAAACAGCAGCATATGTAGTACCTTACATCAAGGGCTGTGCTAACCCCTACTCCAGGCCAGCACAGAGTTGCCCACTTCCCTTTATTTAACCCTAACACCAATTCAGTGCCTTGCCTCCTGCAATTCTTGTATTGGGAATTCACACTTTAGATACCTTGGCCACCAAGTATTCAAACCAGGAATGCTTTAAGGAGGCTAACTTATGATGGGTTCGTACAATACCTAGTCAGGAAGGCAGTGCCTTCCTTAAGGATTGTAAACATGACTGAAGAACAAATGTTACTCTGAAAAGCAGCCATGTAAAAAAATATTAACTATTTAACTGTCCTGGTCACCAATTTGTGTAAGTACCAAATGCATGGAGAAAGGTCTCAGTGGGAGATATGTGTCTAACACTCCATTAGCTACACAAGGAATTAAGGGATTGCTGTGTAGTCAGTCTGCTCTCTCTTCCTGGACTAGAGATGTGGAAAGATGCTTAACCTGAAAACAAGTAATGCTGTTTGAGGTACACTGCAGTGAGAGTGGGGGCAGATTTGGGGATCAGTTTACAAAGAACAGCCTTACCAATATGTGCAGCATGTTGGTATTTAATTGCTTCCTTGTTTTGAAGCATGCTACAGGCACTCATTGAAGTTGAAACTAGCCTGGAGCCAGCCAGGCTGCTCTGTACAGCACTGGTTTTAACAGAGGGATTATGTGCCATACAAGTGGTTTCATTTCTGTGGTGGGCAGAACTGAGAGTTGGGGTGAGATATGAACACCACCTGCCATTTCATAGCACAGTTGTCACAGGAATGGCAAAACCTACTCAAAAGATCCTCCTCTCAGCCACTAACAGAATTTGCAAGAGCTGGAAGAAGCAATTGGCCTGAGCACTCCCTATCAACTTACTCATGCAACAGCAGGGAATGTGTTCCTGTGTGATTTCTAGGTGACCCCTGCTAGAGAAAGGGGCTTGGACTGTACGGTACCCAGAGGTCGCTTCCAACCCCCACCATTCTGTGACTCTGTGACTTGGGCTATAAGTCTAAAACTTGGGATACTGGGAGTCCTGGCAGCGACATGCACCACAATATGTACTTGTCATGGAGCCCGAGCACAGCCCTACTCACTGGGGAAGGATGTAATCATTTGTGTGAGGTTAGCAGGTAGGTTTGCTCTCCTTTTAGAGATTCACTATATGCATCTAAGGAGGCAAGTCACCTCCCAGGCTTCAGAGTCTTTGGAGAAAGGAGGCTTTCAGTCATCCAACAGAATCATTCCTGTGTCATATTCAAAGACACGCTTCAGTGGATTGGAGTTGTTAACCATATGTCACGTGTAACTCCTGTTCACCTCCTGGACAACAATTGACTTGGTTCCACTAAACAGAATGAAGTGAAATCGCAGCTATTAATTGTAATGAGCTGGAGTTTATTTTTAGGAGCTTAGAGTACTTACTGTAGGAGAGCTCTGTTGTTCTAGCAACTGCATATGTACCTCATCCTCAGAAGTAAGTCAGTATTCAAACCTCTTTGAGTATCAATAATTCATCTCAATTCCCTCTATCATAATATGCATAAAATAGTACTTATCTACTTTTGGAAATGTAACTATTTAATCCTTCACCCTTGGTTCTTAATAGGCAAACTCTTACTGAGTACCTATAATTACAGGCACTTTTGCAGCTCAGAGAACATGTCAGATAAATAAGGGCAGAGCTCACACTCCACTAGACCTGTGGAAAGATTTCTATTGACATCAGTAGGAATTCTACAAAGGTTTTAATGTTTCATCCTCTTTTACTCTCTTTTTCCTTGTACTGCTATCTGTAATCTCCTCTATTAAATACAGTTCACCTCATACATAATAATAGTAATGAATCCCCAAATTAGGATGAGAATAATCTGTTACTGGAGAGAAAACAGTTGATGACAGAAGCCTGTTATACTTTCATAGGATTATGGCGGTATTACCATCAGTAGATACTCCCCAGAAAGGAGAATTTGCCAAGGAGATTTCCTTCCACTTCAAGCTAGAATGCTTGAATACCCTTAAAGATAACTTTAGGAAAACTCCTGGCATTGCTTTTGGGGACTTTATCAGGAAAAAAATATGTGAATTTGGTTTTTTAAAAGCTTTATTGAATTTGGGGGCATACTTCCCTCATTTTTCTTTAAAATTATGCTGAAAGAAATATTTGGAGGATCTTTGGAATCTTTGTTCACATGAGGTATAAAAAAGTGTTGGTATGAGCTGAGATGCATGCCTGGAAAAATATACGTTCTTCATTTGAAAGCATCATTCAGTTATAAGACATTTTCAGATAGGCAAGAGCTGCTTCTTTCATGACAGCCTGTGCATAGCAAACGTAGAAAACATTCAACATGTCTTAACTTTAGAAACGGGAATCTGTTGCTTTTCTCCAATTATCTCCATCATCTCTTGTTTGATTTTTCTTTCTAGCCATCTGCAGCCCCACTGAAATCTCTGCCTTCGAATGTCTGGTAAATTCACAGTAAAGAAAAAAGCATGCAGGCTGAGCACCAATGCTGCAGTGGTGACCTTCTCTAATCTTTCTTTGGCAACAAAGCCACATTAAACAGGACACCCCCACCCCTGGAAGTGTCCAAGACCAGGTTTGACAGGGCTCTGGGAAATCTAGTCTGGTGAGAAATGTCTCTGCCCAAGGGCAAGGAGGTTGGAACTAAATGATCTCTGAAATCCCTTTCATTAGTCCATGATTCAATGTTTCCACATAATTCTCATGATATCCTCTCCCTGCTTTAGTTCTGCTCACTGTTCCACCTCCACTAGGTTACTGTCTCATCAGATGTGACGATTCACCTGTTTGTAGGGTTTTGCCTATGGGATTTAAAAATTAAGAAGAAAATATTGTAGCATTTTAGGGTTTCTTTTCACCAGGTCAGTCTAATTTATACCTTGTTTCATGAAAACTGAAACAGTCCTACTCAGCACTTACTAATAGTTGCATCAGCCCAGCAAAGAGGAGCACTAAAGGACAATGATGAGCAACTTCAACCAAGAAGCCAAACACTTCCAGTGCCTTTGCTACCAGTGAAATCCTGATGTGATACCACAGTTAAGAGCAAGGGTCCAAAGACAACTAGTAGCTGAGTAAGCTTGGTGTGACCTGAAGCCTGTGGGTCACAGAGCACCCACTGAAGCGTCAGTAAATAGAAGAGGTGTTACCCCACTCTTGCAGTGCAATAGTTAGTGTTTCATCCTAGTTAGTGGCAGCCACCCCTCACCATAGGGTAGCTAGCATGCTATAAATCAGAAGTTATGCTATCCTGTCCATTTGCCATGTACCAAGTGGTGGGTGCTGTTTAGCTGTTGGCCAGGCTTAAATCATGGCATCTGCTTAAATCAGCATCAAACCTGGTAAGGATCAGCCATTCCTTTTTTAACTTAAACTGGGGTTTTTTGTCTTTCTAATTAAGTTTTCTCTGTCCTCTTTAAAATCCTGCACATGCTTTCTCCAGCTCTCCATACAGAACAGTCTTACCTGATACACACTCTCAGGCAACTGAAAATGCTGTGTTTTTCACTGCCAGCACAGCCAGTCCAGCTGATAACCACACTTCCCCTGCTCCACTGTGATGCTCTGCACTGTGCTTAACTTACATTTCCATTAACTTCAGCAACAAAACTTTTCACAGTCCTCCAGGGACAACCACTCCCCAGCATAGCTGCTCAGAGCTCCATGGGTCCACTGAAGTCAGACAACCTGCAAAAGTTCCTACCAGCTGAGCTCTGGCCTGAGAACACTGGGTTGTGCCTGACACTTTAATTCCTCATGAAGTGAGATTTACCCTGGACTCCTGTGGACAGCTTTTGGCATGAAGAGTGTTGCATCGTTCACCAAATTAAAGTGAATGAAAGTATTTTTCAGCAGAAATTTCTGCAACAAATTCTTTGACAGCGGTTGTGATTGAGAGGAGAAGGGGAAAGACAACCTCATTGTTCTGAAATGTAATTTTCTTGCAGAATTATTTATTGCTCCACCAGCTTCAGTTGCCTCAGGTGTTCTTTCAGGTGAAATGCCCTTAAAGCTAAGCACATCATTGCCACTCCATCTCTTCCTTCTCACTTTTCCACAGTGCTGTGTTTCCTTTTTTCTTGCATCTATTAAGTGAGCTATGGCATATCAATCGCAGAGCCTACAGCTTCACAGATACCACACTAGGCAGCTTTTGAGTTTCAGGAATGTGTCAAAGGTCTTTTCCTTCACTTTTGTCCTTTTGCAGCACAGAATACTTACATGCCACGGTGGCTTTTCTTCTTAGTTACATTACACAATTCTGATTACCAGATAAATTTGTAATCTCATTATGGACCCTAGCCTATCTCTTTCAATTTGGTGAATGTCCTGTTGTTTGACTTATCAGCCTGCTTGCATATTATAATTAAAAGTCTAGCTCAGAAACCACCACTATACTTTACATTAAATATTTCATTTGTGTCCTTGACAAGAAGAAAAAAATCATAACTATAGATATAAAAATGGCCTTCAAAATCAGAAACCATTATCTACAAAAAAGGTTCAGTCATCTATAATTACTGTGCAATATCAAGCATATGGCTATCCTATTTATACTGCCAAGATGAAATTATAACCACGGCTTTATTTGCTTTATTTTTATACTGAGAAATAGCATAATCCACATTCTTTGCAAAAATAATCACCTTTAGCCATTTAATGGTATCAGCTTCTCATTTTCACAGAGGCTTCAAAACCTATCTCCGTATTAAATTTATTAACAATTCCCAAAAGTATTTTAGATATAATTTTCAGTTGTTCTTTCCTTGTAAATGTAGAGGCAAGAGCAGTACTACTTGATTACCATCAGTGGCACTAACACCAGACTTTTATACTGAAAAAGGAAGTCCTACTGAATACTGAGGGTAACAGTGCTTAAGCAATTAGAAACTTACTGTGGACTGGCTCAGATTCTAGAACTAACCATCTATTCCTCATATGAGTAATTCCATTGACATCAGTGGGATAATTTATATAAATAAAATTCACACGTGGCATGTGTTTTCAGGCTCTTGCTGTTCAAACACATGTAAGGGTGTCAACAAAAATAAGAGGAAATTCTATTGTCTAACATCCATTTCCCTGTGCCTTTAACTTCTCAAGCTCAGCCTCCCTAACTTCCATTCCCTGTGTGTAAGTAGAAGCAAACTGGAAGTTAGCTCTTTGACATTGCCTTCAACTTTTGGTGCTGTGAAAGGACACAAGTTCCCTGGACTCTCCTGAACTGCCTTTCACAGAAAACCTGTCTCTCAAGTACTCGATCTGGGTCTGCAAGTCGTTTGCAAGCAACATGGCTGTTAGTGGATGGGTCACAGTGAGCTGTTTCAGAATTAGGGGTGTTTTGGTTAGAAAGAACCCAAAAGGTCATCTAGTCCGACCCTAAAGTGTCATCTAGTTCAACCAGGTTTCCTGATCAGGATCAGGTGATCCTGATCTTTATCTTGTCCCACGAGATTCCTTCTCATTACATACTCCTGTCCTGCTGAGGATGGGGTATAAGCAAGTGGTTGGGTGAATGTCTGGCAGCACCACTGCTGGTGTGTATACAAGGACATAACACTTTGTGCCAGCATCCAGAAGAAATACCAGAGGCTGTGGTGTTTCTAATAAGCTGAGGTTTCTAATATTCCCTCCAGTGTGAAATGCTGCTTTTGGGGCTATGTTACAATTCAAACTATATCCATGGCTTACAGGTGCCACAGCATGAGAGGAACTGGTGGCAGAAGCTTGATGTCAGGATTCTGCACGTGAAGACCAGACACAGCACTGTAATACATTGCTTTGTGAACACAAGTAGCTACAGTACGTTATCTGCTTGTGTAACCGGCTCTCCATGGCAGGGTGTCGGACAGCACCCCATGTGTAATATGCACAAATGCACACAAACAACTAAGTCACACCACAGTCTACCTCCTCCATGGAGGACGAGTCCTGAGGGCTTTTTGATAGCTTTTTTTTCAACCTCTGGATGATTGAAAGTCAGGAATCAATATCTGCCATTTAAAATACAAAAAATAACTGACAGTGCCAGCTTGAGAACCAGAAGTAGTTGTTGGGGTTTTTTTCCATGCCAAGGCATGAATAAAACCATTATTTTTAAAAATAACACCAATACATTGTTTCTGCTCCTCTGATGACAGACATTTATGGGTATCTTTTCAGCACAGAAAAACATGGCAGGGGATATGCAAAATTCAGGCTAAAATCTAGAGAAATTGTTGACAGTGACATTGGTCTCTTCTTAGTACTGAAGTCTAGTAACTGCAGCAGGATTTTACTCTGTGTTTATTAAGTCACAGTCCTTTTCACCATGCCAGCACAATAGTGTGAGCTAAAGGGATAGGATATGGTCCAATTAAGAACTGAAGGTTAAATTCTTTGCTGATCTGTACAGGCCTCTAAGACACAGGACGAGAAGAGTGGTTATTTAGCAGCATATTCTCTTCAGTTAATTTTAAATTTTCACTCTTTTTGAGCCTTAGGAGAGAGCAGATGGTAGACGGTACTGATACTTTGCCCACTTTCATCCCTTCAGTGTGGAGTGTATTTCTGTAGCCTCATTGTCAGGAAAATGCAGTCAGGAAACTTTAAGTGAGCTCAACCATGGATGAGCTTTTGTAAACCTCTGTTTTCCCTATTTAGCTACAAAATTAGGTGTTCTTTTCATGAACACAAATATTTTGAAGATTTGTTGCTTGAAGAAGACCAGTGGAGCAAGCACTGGCTGTATCCAATTAACTGTGAAGCACGAGATTAAAGTTACTAGCACAAAGGCACAGAGATTTCAGTCCAGTACATTGATATACAGCAGCAAAACAGTGGAGTAGCCTCAGAAACTTCTGTTAGATAAAAATCCAATGGTGGTTTTGGCTATTCCTTACAATCATTAAATATTGATGCACAGTCAGCATCTCCCATCACCAAACTGATCCAGGTGAGATCAATAATGACCTTTACCATGATCCAAAGCCCTTATCATATCATAGAAAATTCCTAGAGATAGAAAATGAAGGAGGCAAGGTTCATGAGGCTGATAAGGCAAGCAACAGGAGGACATGCATTCAGAGAATGTGGTATTTGAAGTGCCTGGTGCAGCTATGTCTGGAGAGGACCTGCTTTTCCTGCTCATGGAATGAGTGGCAGCTCATGGATGGTTCCCACTTGAAATGAAGCAGGGAAGCTCCCTCACGCAGAGAATAGCTTAGGTTATGCACCTGTACTGAAGACAGTATGACTTATTCAAGTAACTTACTGGGTATATAAAGGAGTCTGCTTTAATTCTCTTCTTTTTTGCTTCAGAATCTCTGTATCGGTTCTGTCTCCTGAATGTTGTTTGTGAATCATCTACCTAAAAAACACAGAGGAAAGTATCATCCATAATACATAGAGTAGACAGCAGTGAGGAACTAGAAGGTACTCATGCCTCGAGAGACCTGCTGTGGAAGGCAAGCAGCAAATGAGATTTGCATTAGTTGATTGATAAGGCAGCATGAAACACCAATGCAATTTGGGGCAGGCTATGGAAACACATCATGTGGCATGGTTTTTCTTCATTAGAGTCTTTTTCACAACTGAAATGTCCAGTATGTTTGTCTTTTGCTTCATACTGCATTTCAGTCTCTCCCTGAAAAATCAGATAGATGGTGACAACTTCACCATCCTTTTAGGAGATCAGACCTCTGTTTGGGAGCTAAGGTTTTCTTATAAGCATTTCCTGCATTATTTGTAGCAGTACTTGAATCAGAACAGTAAGGGAACAGAGATTCAGAAAGAAATAAAGAACCGGAAGGGTCAGTAGATTAAAAATGATGGTGCTGATTGCATACAGTCTCTGTTGTCACAATACCATAGCCACAGTCTGAGTAGCCCTAAGCATCCTTTTTAGCTGAAATCACAGTGTTAAATTTAAAATACTTGAAAAAGCCTGCTTCTGTTCACTGTCACACCTCTATGCTTCTGTACCAGATGGTGACTGTCACATTGAAATTAGCAAGGAGATGGGTAATTTTCAGGTACAGATTGAGTGATTTATGGGCTTCCTCTTTTCATTTCAGTGCTATTGCAGTCTCACGTGAGATCTCTTCTGAAATCCAGGTGAGTGTTGCAAAGATATCTGACAGAGAACGGACTCAGTAATTAGTTTTTGTCATCTCCAGGAAAGTGTAATTTTGAGGAAACTTTAAACCAATACTGTTGGCTGTAAAACTAAAACATCCGCTTGGGGCTCATCAATAAGGAACATGGATAAGACAATGTTCTCTTTGTTCTTTTATTTAATGACTTACAGTAAAAAATCTCTACAACAAATATCAGTTTATCTGAAAGAAATGTAGTGATCTGGGCTGGTGTATGAGATGTTGAAATGGAGATTAAATGGGTGTCTGTCCCTCTGACCCACAGCGTGTTTCAGCCTATAAGCAGATGTCCTGAGATGCTCTAGCAGGATTGCATGCAAGCACTAATTTTAAATAATTGCATACCCACTTTGGCTGGCTAGGTCTGCCTGATTCATGTTTGAAATACATTTTCCTTACTGCAGCCAGAAATACCCATTTACTTGGTACTCAAGAAAGTTGTCTCAGTTGTCTTTTCTATTCCTGTGTATCTATCTTGTAAATTTATATTAAAGAAATATTCTTGGGAGAGATTTAAATGGGAGCTAATGCAATTACTGGAAATCACTTGGACACAAATTTGTGTGCACATGAGGTAGTCCTCTTATGATCCACTCAAGCCTTAGCTGAAATTTCAGAGATAGTACTGAGTCAGGAGGTTTAGACAAATTACCTCCCCTTTTCAGAAATCTCCAATTACTGTGAATGAGCACCAGCGCTGTAACACTGCATAATCTCTGTGCTTTCTTTCTGGCCCTTCTTAAAATCTGAATACTGAAGGAAATAGAACATTTCCACAAAATGATCAAATATCCTCCCAACCATAAAAAGTACGTCTGAAAAAGTACATATGAAAAACTATTTTGATCCAATAGTTCATTTTAGTGTAGTTATAACTTCCTAGTATTTAATAGTCTAACAAAAAGAGGTCGAGAGCTGAACCTAGATCAGCTTCATGACAATGGACATTTCTGCTCTTTTTCTTTTCATTCAATTAGAGGGCAGATTCTCAGATCTGTGGAGTTTAATTCTTTCATTGCAGTTTAAGTGTGATTACTTGCTTTACTGAAGGATGAAATCATCTTATTTTCAGATTCTAAAGTTCTTTTATACCAACCCATCAATTAAGAAATCTCTCCTCTATCCTGTGTTCTCTTCCTCTTTTCCACTTCTGACTACTTTCAGGTATAATTGGAAGACCTCTCCACCTTTCAGTTCCTAGAAGAAATTTAGAGTAGGAATAAATCTGCCAAGACTGCCATCAGAGGAAATACTAATTACTCATCTACTTTTTGATCCCCATGTTCAGAGTATATAGAGCAGAGAGTATGTTGCATAATATTCCCTGCTCTGGCAGTTGTAGTTATATTAACAATAATATTCAATTGCAGCTGACCTCATGCATACAAATAAAAATTAGGTAACTCTTTTTTAAGAGACATTAGAAAACAACTTGCTAAATGAGTCCTTCTCAAACACAAATGTAAATCTATCATGTACATATCAAACCTTATTTCTCCAAGACCACATTATCTGGTCATCAGTTGACAGAGAATACTGCAAGTGGAGGTGTCCTGAGATGGTTTGACAGTCAGTGTTGGACTAAAATTGCACAGCTCCCACAAAAAAAATACTTCTGATAGGTCTTTTTTTAAAAAGATTGTGGATGTAAACTAGATTTGAAGGGGGGTGGAATAGCTGACATGTGTGCATCAGTGGGACAGAGCTCTGGTCTTCATGAAAACCAGTTGGCCTCACACTGTCCTAGGGTGAAATCAGAGTGCTCAGATTGCTCACTAAAGTGTCTGTACACCAATGCATGCAGCACGTGGAATAAGCATGAGGAGTTAGAAATCTGTGTCCAGTCAGGTGATTTTGATCTGGTGGCAATTACAGAGACCTGGTGGGACAACTCCCATGATTGGAATGTGGCCATGGATGGCTA
>VZRI01001841.1:0-83115 GCA_013397515.1 Upupa epops
GTCTCTCGCTCCTGCCAGCACCCTCCCCGAGGAAGTCTCGCCGCTGCTCTCCACTACTGCCCCTGCCGCCGATCCCGGAAAAACTAAATTGGGACAGGTTTTATTTTGCTCTGCCGGGATCCCTACGACACTTTATATTCTGACTGGTTGTTTGGGGTGTACGGTTGGGTTATTTCCTTAGTGTTCTTAATAAAGAATTGTTGTTCCTTTTCCCAAATCTCTTGCTTGAAGGCCTTTAAATTGAAAGAATTTAATACCTGTCTTCCCAAACCAAGACAATATCACACTGCAGTTCCCATGTTCTCAGCTTTTCTTCAGTCAAAAATTATGAGAAAAATTGTTGATGAGGACTGATGAAGATTATAGAAGAGACACTCACATAAGACCTCCTAGAGAAAGTTTCTGAACTCTGCTTTGAAGGAAATCGTTCCTTTCACATTGACTGTTGATGCATGGCACCTGGATAGTGACTGATCACTGGGCAAAGTACCTTCCAGATTTTTGATTATAATTCATTTTAAGTTAATAACACTTTTCCTGTCTTTATGAAGTTTGCCAGGACTTTGAGTATTCATTAGCTTACCACAGAAAACACTGCTGCCATCTATTTTCACCCTTTCTTCCCAAAACAACTGTTGAATTTTGCGACGTTTGTGGTGCAATAGGCCTGAGGAGAACAAAAGTGACTTTAGACATAATTAGGGGTTGTGAGGACTTCCACAACTTCATTCCTATCACCAGAGTATGGACACTCTGCCAAAGAGTTTCCTCACTTGGTTAAGCCTCCAAAAGGTAGATTTTCCTACCGCTAAGAAACACAATGCAAATTCATTTTATCACAGAAGAAAAAGAAGATTAAAAAATAGTTAGATTTCAAGGGTCTGAGTTTCATCAGCTGTGGAGGTAAAGTGCATTAATTCATATTTGTTATAAAGTATTTTATTATAGGTACTTCAGTGAAAGTATTTTGTTGGCTTTGAAAGTATTTTATTGTTTCAAACAGTTTTTAATTGTCAAAATTAATTTCATCAGTGGCCAGTTCACCATGCCATAACAGGCACTGTGGGGGTGTGCACGTACAGCAACTTCACATTTGTGCATAAAAAAATACCTTACAGACACTATCTGCATTCAAGCATGTATACAGTAAATGGCTTGCTTGTCGTGGCTCTGTGTACACAAGCACATGTGAACTGACTTTCAAGCTCCAGAATGCACCTTACACACTGTGTGTGGGATGCAGATACATAGTAATCTAATATTTTTTTAGGTTTTGGGGGCTATCTGAGACACCTGAATAGACCTATCAAGTAATGCAAGATCTCAGTGCCTTTCTGAGAGCCCCCAGGCAAGGCTCATTAGCACCTCAGATAGCACAGGTTGCCTGCATGAAAGGAATGAAATCACATAGTCCATGTCCACAAGTCAAAATCCACCTGGATTGCAACTAGACTTCTCCTTTTTGACCTCTGACATCCTGGGAACATTGAGCCAGAGCTGCAGGACAGAGTACTGGCACCCCTCATTGTGGCCCACCACCTCAGAAAGCAGCCATGCCAGAGTTGGAGAGCTTTCTGATCACACTGTATTTAGATTCTGGTTCCAGGGAAGTTAGTCCTTAAACCCTAAATTGTGTAAACAACCTTCTCTAGTGAATGCTTGCTGGAAAAATCTATAGATAAGTCCGAATTTTAATTTTGCCTGTTATCCAATGCAGAGTTAAAACCAAAATACATAAAATTTGTCCACTTATGAACATTTTCTATTAAAATATGAAGATTAAAAGGTTCAAGCCCCTGAGAGTGGCTACACAACCAGGGAACCTGCTCCCTCTGAAACATCCAGAGTGCCTGCTACCTAGATAATGTTCCCTTCTCTGTGCACAGAGCTACAGGCCAGCCAAGACTATCAGGTGCCATTTAGTTCATGTGGGCAGAAAGGAAGAGGAAAGAGGACAGTTTATGTAAGCACAGCAAGACCCTAAGACATAATTGGCTGAGTTGACTAGGAAAGCTGATAAAGTTTAAAGCCTACCTTTTCCCTTATCCAAGTATATCTGTTTGGTATGGAAGCATATTTTGCAGTCTCAGAAACAGGAAAAAGTCTGTGAACCATATGTCATATTGTAGAGATGACTACATGTCTTTCATTGAAACTTTTAACTGCCAACAAATTATTGAAGGTTTCCAGAGAAAACCTGTTACTATTTTAGCAATTAAGACCTGGATTCCCTAGAACTGTACCAGAATACTGCTGTTCCACAGATACAGAATTGAACCTCTGTTCATTAAGCAGTTCAGCATAATCAATACACATGCTCATATCCTGCCTGTTGGGGAAGAGACTCTTGCAATAACAAAGCCTGATGCACCCTGAATTCTCCTCAGCCTTTAAGATGGAATATAGAGCAAAAACAGGCAATGCTGATGCTCCCATTTCACTGTTGCAGGCAGCTAGACTGCTGTGATTCTCATAAACACTTTCATAGGGATGAACTTGGCCCAAATAAACAATCAGAAGTATCATGTACAGAAACTTACTGAAACAACATCTAACCCTGAACTGTCTACTGACTTAAGTGTGTCAAGGTCAGCTTTAGGGACAGTTAAGTATACAGTCCAAGTATAGGGCAAAAGTGAAATGGTTCAGTGATGAAGTCCTACTATGATAACAGTTACTGACTTTCTCCTCAGCAGGAGTTTTGTTAAAATTAGGTTGATGATGGCACATAAGAAGCAGACGCAACACGCACCTTGGAGGACCAAAAAAAACATACATTCAGGGTTTGGCCCAGACATGTATTATCAAGTGTGCCCTCTGTTGCAAGGAGAAGGTGCCCCTCAACAATAACTGCTCCTTGGATCACTCCAGAATCAAGAAAAATTACCTCAGTCTTGCTCTGAGGTGTCTGAGTGGGCATTGCTAGCTGTGCCTAACCTGGGCACACCAATAAATGAGTCAGATCATAGAATCATAAAATCACAGAATGTCCCAGGTTGGAAGAGACCACCAAAGGTCATCTAGTCCAACACCTTGCTATGAGCAGGGAACATCCTCAACAATACCAGGTTACCCAGAGCCTTGTGTAGCCTTACCCTGAGTATCTCCAGTGATAGGGCCTCAGCTATCTCACTGTGCAACATCTTCCAGGGTTCAACCACCCTCATGCTAAAATCTTCTTTCTAACATCCCATTTAAATCTACCCTTTTTTATTTTGAAACCATTGTCCACCATCCTATCACTATGGGCCTTTATAAACAGTCCCTCTCCATTCTTGTAGGCTCCCTTCAGGTACTGGAAGGTCACTATCAGGTTCCCCTGGAGCCTTCTCTTCTCCAGGCTAAACTCCAGTTCCTTCAGCCTGTCCTTGCAGGAGAAGTGTTCCAGCCCCCTGAGCACACTGTACATGTCGTCATCTAACTCATTAACTAGCAGGATTGGAAATGCTTTCAGTAAGCCAAGACAGGAGCATGCTGTTCAGTACAGAATGGCATTGTAGTCCATGAACTGCAAAATACATTTTATCTTATGGTCATATATCTAGCCTGTATGCACATGCAGAAGGGCACAGGAGAAAGGAAAACAGGTGCTACATAGGTTTACAAAAACAAAATATACCCATCTTCATATTCCCCTTCTCAGATTCTCAGCTATAAAACTTCCTGCCTTCAGGTTCTCACTGCCATGCAAACTGCAACTTAGTGTAAGTCTTGTATCAGTGTTTGGCAGGGTATACCCTTCTGGTTTACTCTGCTCTCATTGATCATTGCATCTGAAATTCAGTTCTTCATCTTTTGCTTCCTGGAGGTAGGTGTTACAGAAAGACATCTTTTATGCATGCAGCTCTCATCAGAAATCTGATGAAACACTAGCAGAGAAAATGTTGCCCTCTGATTGGGTCATTTGCTATGGATATAATATTTATTCATATGTTTTACTAAAACAAACAAGTATTTAAATCCATAGCAATGTTAAGGAGCTGAAAAAAGAATTACTAACATCACTGTTTGGATTCATAATGAATTTGTGTGAGGGCATGATGAATCCAACAGTATGAATTTATCAAGAGCTGGCAAAGGCACAAGAAAATTTGACTTTCATGCACTGCCAGAAACTCACTACTTACTTGATGGGGAACTGACATAGACAGCAAGCAACTAGCATTTCCAGTGCTGCCTTCACTTAAATTCACAGACAAAAGACTGAAGGATTTGGAATGGGTCATAACTAGCTGATACACATACCTAACCCGATCTACTCTGCAGCCATACAGGCTTTCCAGAGCACAGCACTGCTTCAGAGTAACCTACCTGTAGCTGAACTTGCAGCCTGAGGCTCTCTGACAAATAAGTAGAGCCTAGTATCCTTTTCTAAATGCCCTTTTCAGTTAGAAAAGTAGAATTCAGATTGTCCTTTCCTATGCCTTCATCCCATTTGATCAGAAATATAATTTCAAGAAGCAAATATCTTTTTTAATAGCACTTGTTTCACAAAAAAAAAAAAAAAAACCAAAATTGCCTAAAAACAGAAAATAGTAGAGTCCAGGTAGCTATTTCTAAAGTACTTTTACATCAACACAAAGCAGCAATGTACAAAGGCATAGCAAAAACACTGCTATCTATATTGCTCCTTGTTTTCTTAGATGTCAAGGGGCTTTTTAGTCATATGAATCTTCTCAATAATGAAAATCAACCCAAAAGTAAACACAAAGAATGCACTGTTATAAAATAATGGATTTATTCCCTTCGGCATCATTTTAATCTCTTCTATGTTGCTGTTGCATTTACACTATCTGGTTTCTATGGTGCTTTCTAAAGGCAGAAGCCATTCAGGACAGGAACATACTAATTGGCCAGTATGATGTTTTTTGTTGTCATTTTCTGAATGCTGAACTCCTGTGTGCCAAAGCACAGCAGCTTAGTAAAACAGCAGCCACACTAGCATGTGTATTGCCTCCCACACTCAACGTGACAAGTGAAAGATGCTTTTTCTGATCTTGCTGTCCCACAGAAGTTTGAAATCATTTTGTATGTAAACATAAACAGATCTCAGAATCCCATGGTCTGATGCCAGCTTCATGGTGAAGTCCTGAGGAAGAGAAGCAGAATCTCTGACCATGCCACAGGCCCACAGACATGCCTGACAAAACAATTAGGGGTCCTAGGGACACACTGGCCTGACAGCACAGGCTGTGAAGGCACCACAGACACTATGGATATGGATGTGGATATAGATAGCCATACAGTCATAGAATCAATCAGGCTGCAAAAGACCCTTGAGATCACCAAGTACAATCACTGACCGTACTCTACCAAGTTCACCATTAAACAAATGACCTTTAACACATCCAGGGATGCTGACTCAACCATCGCTATAACCACCACTATAAACAGCAGCATCCATATGCAGGCTGGCTGTTTCAGCCAGCCACATCTCATGGAGACAGTTTTGTTGCAGCTGTGTCAGTGTAAACTGGGAAGCATTCTTTCAAATGCCACATACTCACTCTCATTTATCCTCTTAACTGTTTTGGCATTAATGTTTTCTGGGAGTATAGGGGAGATCTAGTAGTAGGAGAGAGTCGGGATAAATTATTTTCTGCATGTAACCACAGCGCTATACTACACTTACAGGGTAAGGTGATTTTGCTACTTTTCCTGTAAGAAATGTAGAAAATTAAGGGTGTTTATATGTACTTTAGCCACTTCAGTTTTCAGTACGGCATGTTAATTACAGCTGTTGATGTAGGTAGGCTATGCGGTTACATTGACCTTGGAGCTCAAAACAGCACAAAACCCTACCTGACACCACTGCAGAGGAAATGGTCAAAGCTGCTGGGAGAATGTGGAGAGCAGCCAGGAGCACTGATGCTTTAAATTGTCTTAACTAGACCTACTCCGGCTCCTCTACCTTAGAAACCAATGAGACATTTGAAAACTAGTCTGCTGCATTTAAATGCCTAATTTGAGGTCATATGGTTCAAAAACTTGCACCTAAAATACATGTATTTTTTTAAGTAGGTTTGATTAATTTAACAGAAAAAAATACATTTGCAAATGTCAATTTAAAACTGTTAGAAACTACTACAGTCCGAGGCAGGCAAGATCAATCAGTGATGTAAATACACTAAATATTCCAAGTCCCTTCCAACCCCTTACATTATGTGATTCTGTGATCTCACAAGTGAGAATCAAGAAAAACATGGCATGAATACACCATACAACTTTTTCCCAGTTAAGCAAATGAGTGGTTATTCAAGATGTCAGTTAAGGTGATCTTTGTGTCTTCTCAAAAGTGTTTCATACATGTATTTGTCTGAGTCCACACTGGAAACTGCATTCAAAGTCTCAGATTAAATAAAGAGATGTAATAGTGGAAAGGCTGGATGTAACTAGCCATACCATAGATTTTGAGTTATTTGGTAAAAATTGTTTTAGAGGACTAGCAACTTTTTGCCTTTATTTACATGGCTTTTTGCCATGCTCTTTTCTTCAGATTTGCACTGTTGCACTTCTACAAAGACTTCTCTTTGCCAAACAATCCCTTGGTGATGTTTGTACTAGATTACTCTGTCCTGCTGAGGCAGATATTTAGCGATACTCTAACATCGTTCAGAATTTAAACTAATTCAATAGTATAAACTACTTCTAATTAACCTGCTAAGAATTTTTGGAAAGGTGGATCAGAAGATATCCTCACTATTAAAAAAAAAAAACAAAACCCAAGTCCTGAACAGACTGTAAAGGTGAGATGTTCAAAAGCGGTCAGCACTTTGTTACAAGGTTTGTCATGGTTTTTTACATTGGGCTGTTTTCAATCTGTTCCTAAAGTTTTGCTTTTTCATTTCTCAATTTAAAGTGTACTAACTTTAATAGTGAAAGATAAAATATCATTAAATGGTTTATACAATAATTATAATTCCAAATTTCCAGGGACTTTCGAAAGAAAAGTTTGCAGTCTTTGGTTTTTTTTTTCTCTCAGGTAGTTTTGTGTGTTAGACCATTCACCTTGAATTTCAACCGAAGGTTCATAGTATTGAAGCTGTATATTTTTAACCAGCATATCTTTTGTAAGGGATGCACTTTGCAAATCTTCTCCTGAAACTGTCCCAAATGTGAGTCACAGGTGATCAGTGGTCAAGAAAGGTACTATCAGTCATCACAGTAAGCTGAACAAAGAACATATAGCTACTAACACCTGTTTCATTTAACCTTCTGCTAATAAGCTCTGCAATTCTCCTTGTGCAAGAGATAGGGAAAAGGCCATTGACTATATACTGCTACAAATACATTGGGGTTTTATCAGGTTGGAGACAATTTTGTATAAAAAACATCTTCTACAGAAAATGTATGACTGCTACTCAGCTTCTTCATATCCTGCACAATTGACAGAAAGCCAGAGTATATCCTTTTCAGTTGTTGTATAAGTAACACCTTATGCCATGGAAATACCATTGCAATGCTAATATTTGTGGCTTTGTGGGAACAGTTTGCTTCATTGCATAATTTACTTCAAATGCAGCACCTGTTTTAAATGCGGCTAGAATTTTGTAAGTAGCATTGCCACTGTTAGGTAACTGTGTGTGATTTGTTTCACTAAACAACACTGGAGATTATTATTTCAGTTCCACCAACACCTTTGTCATGTTACAGTAGCTTATAGTCTTCTTTCAGTTCCTTACCATTCAGCTTAAAACTTTTAGTGTTATTCACCCTCATACTTTTCTATATCACCATTAGTATTATTCAAGAAGAAAAAATACATAAAAATTGTTATAGTGTCCTCCTTTTCCTATTTCCTTTTCCCTGACAAAACAATTAGGGGTCCTAGGGACACACTGGCCTGACAGCACAGGCTATGAAGGCACCACAGACTCTATGGATGTGGATGTGGATAGATAGTCATACGATCATAGAATCATGAATTCCTCTAGGTAGATAAACCCTAAAATCTCATAAAGTCTTTCCATAAAAGATAGAGGTTTCAGAAACCAAAAGCCTCACAAAAGAGTCACTGTACTTTCACTACAGATAGATTTGTTTGAGAACCTAGCATAGC
The DNA here is from genome assembly GCA_013397515.1 of Upupa epops. NCBI lineage: Eukaryota > Metazoa > Chordata > Aves > Bucerotiformes > Upupidae > Upupa > Upupa epops. The sequence goes on from VZRI01001841.1 coordinate 8,060, forward strand.
AGTGAAATGGTTATCAAAATACTGCAAGGATCAGCAGTAGCACTAAGAAGCATTAGAACTACATTTTGATAATTCGACCATTAAAAGAGTGGGGAAATTAATCTAACCTCTGGAATGAAAAGACCTGAATAAATGTGAAGCACTCACCAAAGACTGGGTTATTGAGTCTGCCTTTGAGACTCCCTATAGCTAAACCATCCTGTTTCTGACCAGCTATATTCCTACCTCATTCCATAGCCTAGCTCTGACGTTTTTGTGGGTGAACTGCACTTTCTGTGTACAATGGCACAGACCACCCATAAGAACAGATTTACATTTGAGAACTACTTACATTGTCCCTCCCTGCAATGTCTGACAGCGTCACTATGCCAAAGCAGTAAAAGATGGCTCATCTCATTGCCTTCAGGCCAGTCTCTAAAATAACTGAAAGCCACACTGAAGAGACTTGAACCTGCAGGCCAAACAGTATGGTCTGACTTGAGTCAGCACTGCTTTTGGCTCTGACCTTCTAGGGTGCCTCTGCTTATCCAACCATCCTTGAGATCCTCTGAAGTCCCAGCAATCTTAAGAAGAGTTTTTCTGTAGATCTCTGTTAAACATGTTCAAAATAATGAGCAATTACATCACAGTCCAGTAAAGCATTTTTTACAACACGATGCTACCACTTGCCATAATGAGCCCATACTTTCCATCTGTAGGGATCCCATCAGAAACGAGCAGAACTGGAAACTTGATTCAAAGAGCAAGCTGAACTGACAATGCAGACACTTGGGGTGAGCCAATTAGATATCTTGGCACAAAACCATAAGTTTAGCTACCAAAGTCCCTACAGGAAAACATTGGTGTTGGTATCACATGGGCAAGATCCAGTCTGTGCCTTAAATCAAAGGCACAAGGAACCTTCTAATGCAGAGAAAAAAACTAGTGTTCACCTGGGAAGACTGGTCTTTCCTTCTTACTTTGGTAAGATACATCCACAGATGAAGAGATGGCTGTACCCCTCACTCTAAGGAAGCATTTAGGGGACAAGGGGCAATGGCCTGAAATGTAAAAAGGATAGATTTAGACTGGATATTAAGAAGAATTTCTTAGCCATTAGGGTGGTGAAGCATTGGAATGGGTAGGCCAAGGAAGCTGTGGATGCCCCAGCCCTGGAAGTGTTTAAGGCCATGTTGGATGGATGGAGCATTGAGCCATCTGGTCTAGTCAGAAAGAGTACCCCTGCCCACAGTAGGGGAACTGGAACTAGATCTTAAAGGTCCCTTCCAGGTTAAGCATTCTATGGTTCTGTGATTTACACAGGGATTCAAAGAGCATCGTTAAAAATCGTTGAGTATCCAATCTTCACCTTTAATGCACCCAACAATCAGATGTTTATATTGAGCTTAGTGCAAGCACATCTGCCTCTACCCATTGACCCAACCTGTCCAGATCTCTCTGCAGCATCTTCCTTCCCTCCAGCAAATAGACACTCCTCCTCAGCTTGGTGTCATCCATAAAGTTACTAAGGGGAGACTTGATCCTGGAGGGCCTGGAAGGTAAGCCCTATGAGAAGAGGCTGATGGAGCTGGGTCTGTTTAGCCTGGAAAAAACAGGCTCAGGGGTGACCTTATTGTTGTCTATAACTACCTAAAAGGTGGTTATGGTCAGGCGAGGGTCGGTCTTTTCTCTCTGGACACTGGAGACAGGGCAAGGGGTCACAGTCTTAAGCTCGATTGGGGGAGGTTTAGACTTGACATCAGGAAGAGGTTTTTTACTGAAAGAGTGATCCAGTTTTGGAACAGGCTGCCCACAGAGGTGGTTGGGTCACTGTCCTTGGAGGTGTTCAACATTAGGCTGGATGAAGTGCTGAGTGGCATGATCTAGATATCAGATGTTTAGGTTTACTTGATTGGTTTTAGCTTGAACTGGATGATCTTTAAGGTCNTGTACTGAAGGCTTTGCTAAAGTCTAGGTAGATCACATCCACAGCCTTCCCCTCATCCACCTGGCAGGTCACCCAGTCATAGAATGAGACCAGATCGGTTAGGCAGGACCTCCATTCTGTAAACCCACACTGACTATGCCTGATTCCCTGGTTGCCTTGTACCTGCCACATGATGGCTCTCAGGATGATCTTCTCCATAACCTTGACAAGCACCCGTGTCAGGCTGAGAGGCCTGTAGTTCCCAGGATCCTCCTTATGGCTCTTCTTGTGGATGGGCACCACCTTGGCCAACCTCCAATCATGTGGAAACTCCCCCTTTAGCCAGGACTGGTGAGAAATTATGGAAAGCAGCTTAGCTAGCCAACTACTTAAGCACCCTGGGATGAATCCCATCCAGACGCATAGACTTGTTAGGATCTGAGTGGCCCAGCAGGTCACTAATTACTTCTTCCTGGATTACAGGAGGGATATTCTGCTCTGCTTTCCTATCTACCAACACAGAAGCCCAGTTGCCCTGAGTTGTCCAAGCGTTTTGTTAAACACAACATTGAGACAAAGAAGGTGTTAAGTATCTCAGCCTTTTCCCTGTCTTGGGTTACCATATTCTGCACTTCATCCCATAAGCAGTGGAGATTTTCCCTGGCCCTCCTTTTGTTATTAAAACATTTATAAAACACTTTTTATTATCCTTAACAGATTTGGCCAGATTAAGTCCTAACTGAGCTTTTGCTTCTCTAATTCTCTTTCTACATGACCTTACAATATCCTTAAATGATTCCTGAGTCACCTGCCCCTCCTTTCAAAGTTGATACACTCCTTTTTTTTTCCTGAGTTCTTGCAAAAGCTCCCTGCTCAACCTAGTGGGTTTTCTTCCCTGCTGGTACATTTTTCAGCACAAAGAGACAAACTGCTCATGTGCCTTTATCATTTCATTCTTAAAGTAATCCCAGCCTTGTTTTTGAGGGCTGCATCCCACGGGACTCTTGAATCAGTGTCCTGAGTAGACAAAGGTCAGCCTTCCAGAAGTCCAAGGTCTTGCTGACAGCCCTCCTAACTTTACCACATGTTGAGAACACTATCATACGATGGTCACTGTTTCCCAGACAACCACTGACCACCACATCTTCCACTAACCCTTCCCTGTTTGTAAACAGTCTAGCAAGGCACCTCCCCTGGTACTTTGCTTACCATCTACAAGATGAAGTTGTTATCTATAAATTCCAGAAACATCCTGGACTGCCTCCTTTCTACAGAAACTTCCAGAAGATATCTGGCAAGCTGAAGTCCCCCACAAGAACCAGGTCTAGTGAACATGAGACATCTCCAGGTTGTCAAAAGAATGCCTCATCAGTGTCTTTATCCTGTTTGGTTGGCCTATAGCAGATTGCCACCAGCATATTAGCCTCATTGGCTTTCCTTTTCATACTTATCCATAGACATTCCATCTTGGTATGTCCAACATTGAGTTCTAGACAGTCAAAGCATACTTTAACATACAATGCAACTCCTCCACCTCTCTTCCCTTGTCTATCCCTTCTAAAGAACGGTTACTATCCACTGCAGTACTCTAACCATGTGAATCATCCCACCATGTTTCTGTGATGGCAATCATACCATGGTTTCCCTGGTGTACAATAGCTTGTAGCTCCTCTTGTTTATTGCCCATGATGCAGGCATTGGCATATACACACTTGAACTGAGGTACATGTAACACCTCCAATAAGGCTTGTAACCCTATCGCTTATTCCTAGTAGTCCTGGTTTTATCCCCCCCTCCCCCTGCAATTTTAGTTTAAAGCCCTCTCAGTGAGGACCACATCTCCCTTGAGAAGATCCTTTTCCCTCTTTTAGATGGGTGTACCGCATGTCCTGCCAGCAGGCTTGGTGTCTTTTATACCAAGCCATGGTCAAAGAACTCAAAGTTCATTTCATGTGGCAGGTAGAATGGAATACACGATTATCTGGGCTCCTGAGTCCCTGATTAGTCTCCTCAGTGCCCTGAAATCTTTCTTGATTCTCCTCAGACCTCTGATAGCTATTTCCTTACTACCACCTGGAAGATCAGTAATGGGTAGTAATCAAGGAAGCAAACCAGGTTAGCTATCTTCTAGATAGTTTACCTAGTGTACAAAAAACCTTTGATGAAGAAATCTTGCCAAAAGCCTTTCAGAAATCTGGGTGGTCCATATCAAGTGGTCTCTCACACCTAATATGTCTTGGCAAACCACTCAACAAAAATTTAGATTAGAAAGGTAGGATTTCCCTTTATGCATGCTACTATTAACTCTTTCCAAATACATCATATTCATGTGTGTGTTCACAATGGCTGAGTTTTTTTTCTCCCATCTCTACCAGTTTTCCTACTATGTATATTATTCCCACATGCCTGTACCTCCTTAGAACCTCAGCTGGAATCCATTTTAAAGTCTGGTGTCACATTTACTAGTTATCAAAGCAATGTAAAGCAGGAGGTTACACACCAATATTAATCATTCAATCATTAATTCCTGAGTTCCTCTAAAACTATTAAAGTAATACTGATCACTTCTAGTCCTGTGTTACTTTTCACTTACTGTTCTACAATTTTTTTAACCAAGTTATTTTTGGGCCAAACTTCTCATAAGTTCCTCACAAGAAGTGCTCTAAGATGAGAATGTGCCTAGCTCCTTCTACTCTGACAAAAAAGTGTTTACCTGTTCTGCAAGGGCTTCATCTTACCTAAGTGATCCTTTGATACTTGTATCTTCTATCAGCCTTTTAAAATCTATGTCAGGCTTCTTGTTCTTGATGCATTTGAAGAAAGATTTATGGTAAGTAATAAATTAGCTGTTCCTCAAATCCTTTTTTTTTTCTTTTCCTTTTTGTTTGACAGTTATATTTATGCATTTTATCTGCTAGGGTTTATGATCCTTCCAATTTTCATTTTGCACTTCAGTCTTTTAAAGGATTACTTTTCTTTCACTGTTCTACAAACCTTGGCTTCCTCTTGCCTTCAGTCCTTATTTAGGAGAAGATAATCTTGGTGCTCAGCTTTCAGTATAGGTCTGCAGTAAGCCTCCATACAGCCTGAAAAAAATTTCAAACTTCAGAAGCTCAGGTGCTTTGGATTCCCAAGAATATACGCATTTAACCTAACTTCCAACTTCCAATGCCTCAAGTTCAATAGTACCGACATTCCCTTAATCTGTAAGAAAGAAGGAGACAAGTCTTTTAAGACACATGGTATAACAAACCTTGAAAGGGTTTACAACTGAAAGACTCAGATTATCTTAATAATATATTTACCAATAATTTACTAATTAATTGCCAAATGAATTAGTATCATAGCGGTAGAATGTACCCACAAGAAATAAACACTAGAGGATCAGCTCTTGAAAATGCATCATCAGTGAAGTTCACTCAATTTATATTGTCTTTTCCTGAAGGCACAAAGCAGTCAGAGCCCCTTTTCATCTGACACTGATGTTCTTTGATGTGGACAAGCCACACATCCAGCAACTTAAATGTATTTCTTGAAAGCGTAAGATTTGATTCCCTGAAATTAAAGGTAGTGAGTTAAACCTTGGAATGAACTATTACACTATGGTAGCAGGATTGCGTTGAGCTTCAGACTTCCAGCAGCAGATTTGGGTTATAATCTTAAAATTTATTTATTGTCTTTGAAGATTCTGATTAACTGAAACTTTGGTCTAACAAACAGCCTTGAGATTTTGTTAATACAGATCACTGAAAAGTTTACTGTCCTACTAACTACAGAGAAGGGAATTTCCTATTAGCTTTACATCTGCAAATACATAACAGTCCTGAGGCAGCTCCTAAAAGATCAGTCTTGCTTTTATTTTTCAGAGCAAATTACCTTTTTCTTCCAGCGATGCATGAAACCACAAATCCTACCTTGCTGTCACTGAACACTGAGTTAAAAAGGACAAGTCAACCTTCTCGACCATGGCAAAATGCCAGCTAACATCTGAGAGTCCTACAGATCATGAAGCAAAGGGCAGTAATAAGGATCTTGCCGAAAAAAAAGCTACTTCACCTAATTTGTAAAAGGAATGAGTGCTTCATCACTGTGATATTCTTCTGATACTTGAAAGAGCAGTGTACACTTCTTAATGCAGCTGCTTTCTTTTATAGGCATCTTTATATTTGCCTGGAGGCCTGTATATCTGGCACAGCAGCAAACTGCTGACATGCATCTGCCCTCAGTAAGCACAGCTAATATAATCCTGGAGTGAGGTGCCAATACTCCAGATCTTCTCAATGGCACATGGAGAGGGAGACCAAAGGGCAAAAGGAAAAGTGATATATTTGAGCATAGTGCAGCAGAAAAAAAACCTATGTGACTGAGCCCCATGTTTGCAAAATTGGAGTATTCACTGCTGGGAGCCACCCAGACTCTGCAGATCCTGAGCATTTTGACTCCTGCAACATCTTCCACAGTTTCACTTAAAGTTGCTGGGTCACGATCCTGAAAATGACTACAGCATGAGTACATCTACAGTGGACTTTAAATAAAACAGCAGAGGAGGGTAGGATAGAGCAATCAACCCAATGGGGACAGGATACTTGCACAGACCAGCAAGTGCAGAAATCCCCTAATCTCACTTCCCCTACTCCTTCATATGGGAAGCACTGAAGAGATGTCACCCTGAAACCCAGTCCCGTTTTGAATGCTGCTTTGGAGAAGGAAATGGCAGAGTTCCTAGCAACTTGCTGCATTACCATGCCCTGAAGACTGTAGCCAGTTCTTCCAGGACGTCATTTAACGTGCCTCTGGGACAAGGCTCCAGTTAAGGCACCTGAGTATTCTTGAGATCTGAGGTTTAAACTGGATCTTCACTGCTCTCATAGTCCTCAGCTTTGTAACCCACGAAAGGGTGAAATGATTCATCTATCCAGAACCACCAGTTCACAAAGAAAACCAATTCATGACATTGAAAGAAAAAAAACTTACATGAAGACAACCACTTCACAGAAATGAGGAATGTACAAATCCACACAACATATGCATTATAAAAGAAAGAATATACTGGAATTCTGGCCAGCCTGCAAAGCCTATTTTTAAGAAATGTTTGTTTACAAGGAATAATTTGTCCTCTTATAAGAGTACACAGCAATACACGGTGTAATCCTACCTCAATCAAAGTTAGTGTGGTTTTGACAGGACTTTTCCTGTGGAAGCAAACTACATTAAGCAATTTTATGTGCTAAGAATCATAACTTGAGCATTACAAAAAGTCAGATAAAACTCCAGGGCACACAAAAATGCAAATGCATGTAAGCAGACACCCAGCACCACAGTAAACATATCAGCACAGCACCACAGCAGTTTCCGTGGAAGTTTAGAGTATTTGTTATACTTGCTCCATCTTTCCTCCCAAAATACACACATTTTTCTTGGGTGATTAACTAAATAAATCCCAGAATTTTCAGCTCACTTGACCTGTATTCCCAAACGAACTTCCTCAAACTGCAATTCAAAAGTCAGCTTAACATCATGACAACACTTTCCAGACCTTAAGTAGTGTAATTTTATTTATTTTAAGGAAACTAGGGGAAAATAAAACAGTATTTTCATCTGGCAGCATAGGCTGGAATTTCCACATTTAAGACAATCTGCCAATTATGCACCTTAGTTAACTTCCTCTTGCCTTTGATGTCCTTAATTTCTCACACAAGCTTTTTCTTAGCTATAAGAAAGCTAGTAAGAAAAGATTCTAGAGTCTCTTTTATCATAGACCAGACAAAGAAAGTTAAAAGCAGAGCACTGTGTTTTCTAAACCACCTGCAAGCTCATGAAAAAGCCTTCAGACTTAAAAGTAGAAGGCTTGCGGAGGTGCTTAACCAAAACAAGCTGAGTATCTGCTGAAAAACCACAAGAAAAATTCCCCTCTTATGTGGGAAGAATATTCAGAAAGGCTAACTATTAGTGGAGTTTTGTGGGTTTTATTACAAATATCAAAGAGGAGCTTGCTAAATAAAAAAAAAAAAAATGAATGAGGGTGACTCAGTGAGAAGCAAAAGTTCACAGGATGTTATTAATTTGTGAGGCTTGATCACATCTTCAATTCTTTGCTAGTATTTTACTAAGCTTGCAAACATGTCACAAAAGAAACAATACCACAACAGCTTAATATCAAAAACAGTTTTGACATCAAAGATCTCCCAAAGTTTATATTGATTTGCCCAAAATTTAGTCCCACAAAAACTTTTTAATCACATTCTTAATGTTGCAATCACCAGTGAATTTACAAATTACTTAGCCCACCAAAAATGGTTTTGCCTCACCCACTTGCTGCACTGTAAAACAGAAGCTGTATTCCCAGAAACATGCCACTGACCCTTGCAGTCAAAACTGTTGCATGCTTTCTCAGAGCATAGATACACACGGCAAGCCACAAAGTGTTACCAGCTAACTAAACACTATATTACCTGTTCAAGCAGTGACAGAATCAATAGGTAGAGAGAGGACAATTCAGAGGGTCGTTTCTGTTTCATCCTGTAATACTAACAAGAGTGCATCTGAAATAAAGGTTACCCTGTACAAAGGGCACAACAGTATTTTATTCTATCAGCAATGCTTGGATGACCTACATGGACACTGCTGAGATTTCACATTGTGTGCTGCATCCTACTTCCATAAAAAAACACTGTCATTGTATCCAGATTGAAAGTTCAGACTTCTTTAGGTTTTGAATCAGTCCTGCAACAAAAGAAACTAGTTACATATTTCCCACTGGTGCTAACACCAATGCAGCTCTTCTGACATCAGCCAAGACATGAGCTATAATTCAGGCAGGCACTTGAATTTTTGCAGTGCCACATCAATTAGATCTGCCACTTCTGTCTTACAAGCTCCAGCTTCCCAGCTGGTTCACTTTTGTCTGATATAAGCAGCAAGCTTCCTCTTTTATATTTGCAGTAACCCCTTCTTTCTCATAGTTGTAAACTTGCCAGCTTTTTGAGTGATTTTTACAGATGAGAGGGAAATAGATGTACTATGGTGCATTTGTAGCACTCACTGCCCAATAGATTGGCTTTGAGCAATGACATTGCTCCTTGCACCCCAAACGCTGGCCATACATGTACACAACCACTCCTGAAATTAACACTTGGGTGAAACTAAACTGACAACCACAGAGGCAACCTTGGGAAATATAATTCATGGATGGTTTTTAACATCTCAGGATTAACTTTTAGTTATTTGCATATTTTAAGCTGCTCTGTAAGAAGATATCAAGACCAGACATGATAATAAAGGGGAGGAGGTAATTACAAATAGGTAAAGAGAATAATTATTAAGTAAGTAAAAAAAGCTAAAGGGAAATTACAAGGTTTTGGGTTTTTTTCTCCTAAAGATGCTCTAAGGTGTAAAATGCCCTTACAGTTTTGTGAGCAAAGATATGTAATCTAATTTTTGACACTGTTGAGACAATTTGTCTGATAGCATTACCACTCATTTGTGCAGCACTGCCAAAATGTTAGGTGTACAGGAACAGCTAATTCAGCTCCAAGGAGATAAAAGGATTGGAGAATTTTAAGCAGTTCAGCTGCAAAACATCACTTCCTGAAGACTTACAGACTGGAAGGTGGCAAAAAAATTACTGGCTTCTCCTACAACCTCCCATCAGCCTTGACAAGCTCTGACTTCAATGGAAAGAAGCTGCTGCTGCTGCTAGTGCCCTGAGTGGAGTATTCTGTACAACACCTACAGTTGTTGTCTCACATATTTGGGACAAAAACAAAGGACAGTCCTGAAAATACAAACTCCAGTGCTTGCATTGCTGCTTCCAGGGAGGATGCTGGGATGCCAGGCAAGACGCTTAGGAGACACTGCACCCAGAAGGTCCTCCTTTTGCAGAAGTGGACTTAGGCTCAAAGGATCTGCCATGTTCCCAGTCCCTCTGCACCTATGTCCTGGATGTGATCCCAGCTCCTTTTCACTACTCAACCATTTCTAAAGAAGCAGAAGAGATGTTGTAATAGCCTTTAAACAGTTTTGTCAATGAGACGACTCTTCATATGTTCTTACTCTACCTGTGAAAGTCAGCACAAAATGTAGTTCTAAGAGGTGTTTTTATCTTATCCTGTGGTAGCACCACAGAACAGCTGTGTTCAGTGTCCTGATCACTTGCAGTGACATACCAAGGCATGTTTTTAGTCTGCCATATTTAAGACATAACAGGTCTGGAAGGTGGCACATGGACTCCTACCTAGCAGGTGAACAAGTTTTGCAGCCATAAATTATGAAAACACATAAAGAGAAAGGTCAGGAGGAAGTGTTTCCCCATCAGAGCCAAGTGACAAATTCTCACTCCCAATGTGAGCACTGTCCATATGAGCTGTGCTAGCTGGGCAGTTAAAACAAAGCAGCTGTGGAGAGAGAAAGAGAGGATTTGATTACTGCTTGAAGGACATAAAATTAATTTTACTTCTTTCTTTTTCTTTTTTTCATGTTTTCCTCAAAGCCTTTTTCAGTACATAAATTATATCCTCCTAGTGGGTCCTGTGCACTGCCATCACATCTGGCAGGAACTGCTACCTCTTCAACTTAACAGTTTTTCTCACAGTTGATGCTTTTTTTCCTTTCCTATATTTACCACATACCCCACTTGGGTTTTGATTATCACAATACCTGGAGCACAAGTTTTCTGGGACCACTCACGGTCTCCCCTTTAGCCACTCCTCAAGTTGTTATAAATAGCTTGAAATCTGCATACGAGGAGAAACCAGTACCTTTCACCATCTTTCCTTTTCCTCCACTCAAGGGCAGTTGCACTAGTCATTAGAGCACTATTTTCTGTCCCTGTGTTTAAGGGAGACACCAATAAGATGAAGGACAATACCTCAGCAGGTCTTCCCTGCTCTCTGCATGCAGAACCCCAACACTGGGACACCAGTCTGTACATCATGATGTACAGAGGGAAGATCACTATGCCATTGGTGGCCACTTCCAGAAGTGATGCTCCAGAGGTGTCAGACTGTGCAACAGCCAAAACAAGGAGCACCACTGTTCCGTAGTGATCTGGTTCCTTGAATAACCTACTGCACTATGGAGCAAAAAAAAAAAAAAAAGGAAAAGAAAAACACAGGAAAATATTACCAAGAAAAATGCCATGGGATAATTCTGAAAAGTCATTAGTAGCTAATTACAGTTTCCTCCAAAAAGCTTTTAGCAAGCTATGAATAAATATGCTCTGCAATAGCAGTCTAAGGTATTTACCATATTTTTCAAAACCCTTTAGTCTTACTTAGAATGTAGCTGTAGATAAACAAATGAAAGCATGTTTCTTTTAAGAAAAAATACCCAAACCTAACATATTTCTCCAATTATTTGTAACACAACATTCTCAGTACAGTTTCTGCTTGCATCTGTCCTTGGTGCGGCCACTATTTCAGTAGCTAGTGGAGGTGTATGGTGCTGTATCCAGATTCCCAGAAAAAAGACATGTTAACTCTGTATCTACACTACACAGCCTCAAAACCTCAATACTATAAAGAATAAATGGTAAATGGGTACATCCTGAGTCAGTGTTTGAGTGCTGTGTTTGTCAGTATTTCAGCATCTCATACACCAACAATGAAGTGAATGTCCAAGGTAGGAAGGACACTGCTCCATAGCCTATAAAAATCAATCAAGGGGAATTAACCAAAAACAAAGCAAAACAACATCATCTGCAGTCTCTGTACAAGTCATATCTGCATGACAACTGCTAAAGACCAAAGTTTGGCACCGGGGTTGGCAATAATGCACAAGAAATAAAAAAATTATTTTATGTTGACTGAATGAAAAAGGGAAGGAAAAGGAAAAGGAAAGGGAACTAGAAAGGGAAGTGGAAGAAGGGGTTCCTAAAGCAAGGCTCACTTACACTGAGGTTTACATAAGCAAAAAGAATTGTTACCTGTTAAACATATGTCTCTAATTATATTTATGTACTGGAGAATGAACAACTGTGACAACAGTGAGAGGTTCAGAATTCAGACTACTACTTGAATTATCAAACTTTATAAAACTAAATCCAACTCAGGATATCCTTTTCCTGCCATTTCTATATACAGCTATGGTACTGCCAAAAGCAATTTGATTTCACTAGCTTAACCTACAAAATGTTAACCCACAAAAGATGGCACAAACAGGCATCTCACAGAAAACTCTTCAGTTTCTTGCATGTGTTTATTTTTCAAGTTGCAATGGAATACCCAAACACTCTTCTGGTTCCTTTTTCACAGCCTTTCAAACAAAATGCAAATACTGTAAATTGAATTCCAACCACAAGGCATACCATACATTGCCATGTATTCTTGGCATCACTCCTTTCATTATTACAGCAGTTATACCAAAAGACAGTGCCATTTAGTTCTTCGGCACTTTCATGTACTTATCCCTGCACAATGAGCCTCTACAAGGCAGCAGGCTTTCACCAGTACTCATATTTCCTTTGTAAACTGATAGGAATACAATACTTGCATAGACCCTCCCTCTCCTGCTGAGCAAAAGAAAACCCAGAAGAAAGACATCTCACCTATGTGAAACAGTTTTCAGAAAAGAACATAGGAAGACAGTCTGCAACAACATTAATTGAAGCAGAGAGAGTGACTGCAGCTACTCTACGTAACGCACCCATCTTTTGTCAATAAATAGGCCGTGGAAGAGCACAAGGAGAAAAGACAGTGCATACTCACACACATGAGACCCAGACAGCACACTCTTCGGAAATGCTAGTGATGGTGGTGATGCAATTAAAATTTACACAGGCATTCTTATTCTCCCTGCTGAATGTCCATCATGGCAATAGTCTGCTCTAATGCAATTATTCTGTCTGCCTTTTTCCTGTGCCAGTACACTGCTACTGTATTGTAACATGCCAGTGCAATGACCCCTATGGTAGGGCCCCCAGCATGCCACTGTGCTTCACAAGGGGTCCATGGGACTACCTTTACATAGGGCATCACCCACATTTGCCAAAAGTGTGATATGCTCTACCAGGCCCCATGGCAACAGCTGCAGTGAATAAAAAGGTAACAAACACTCCCCTAATTCCAATCTGCATTTTATGTATAGGGGTTTTTTTATTATTTTATGAGGAAGTTAAGCTGCTTTTCAATAATCTCATTGACTAATTAGAGAGCTGTGGTACACGCATTCTTTCTAAAGACTGTACTACAGGAGGATGTGTCAGACCTCCTGACTTACTCTGGCAGCTTATCTAGCTTTCCCATCCAGAGAGAAAGGATAAAAGTCAGTAGCTGCAGCTACTGAGAATGTGAATGAACTTTCTTTGGCACAGAGCAACGTGGATACATATGATCAAGCTTTCCAGAAGAGGATAGCTGGATGCAAACTGCCTGCTGGATGTGGGCCCTGGCTCATGCTAACTTCCAAATAAGTGCCCAGGAAATGTCCTAGAGACCACTAGCTGGCAGCAGCTGAAACTGTAAATGGGACTGTTTTAACAAGAGCAGAGATAGTCAGGTTCCGGAATCTGAGAACATTCCTTACACTGTACAGTTTACAAATATAGAAAACAGCCATCATGCATAGTTATGCCCTGTCCTCACCCCCACATGAGCATGGCTTGACAGCCTAGGAAAGAAGTAGCTAGAGCATTGGGCTACACTCCACAAGGCACAAAACATCACAGCTGAATCACAGCGTTCAAAGCTGATTCATTGCTGATCTTAATTACACAGATTTTATTTTAAACTGCCTCCTCTGGAAGCCTAAAAACTACCTAAACTTTTTTCCTGAGTGTACAAACAAGGAGGGTAGTATGATTGCAAGTCTTTGTCTGTTCTACCTGGATGGGAAGTAACAATTTTATTTTCAGTGCCACCAGGATACAGCCTAGACTATGTGTGAAAGAGCAAGCTGCTATTTCTGAAACAGACCTGAACAATAACATATGACAAGTACAGGTAGACTAATGAATTGGTGTAAAAAGGAGACTTGAAATTGAAAATGTTGTCATTATAGATCATAGAATCATAGAATTGTTTAGGTTGTAAAAGACTTTAAGTTTAATTAAGTCCTACCATTGACATAACTGTATGAAGCCCACTGCTAAGCTATGTCTCTAACCAGTTTCCAACCAACATCAACCAGCACCTCAATGTCTTTCTTGTATTGAGGTGCCCAAAACTGAACACAGTACTTGAGGTGAGGCCTCACCAGTGCTGACTATAGAAGGGCAACCATCTTCATACTCCTGCTGGCTACCCAATTTGTGATACAAGCCAAGATGCCATTGGCCTTTGTGGCCATGTGGGCATATTGCTAGCTCATGTTTAGTCAATGATCAAATAACTTTCTCAGATCCCTTCCTACAGAACAGCTTTCCAGCCACTCTTCCCACACCTGTAGTACTGCATTGGGCTACTGTGACCCAAGTGCTGGATCTGGCACTTAGCCTTATTGAACCTCATACAGTTGGTTTCAGTGACTCACTGCATACCATAAACACTAGAAACCGTACTGTATCAGTACCAAGAGCCATAAGCATTGAAGCACCAGTCATTTCCCAAAAAAAAGCAGGAAATAAAATCAGTGAGATTTCTAATAATCATAAAAGAGAAAGGTTAAGGGGGAGTTGAGGGGTATTTTAACTATTATTATTTCTGAAGCTTCCCTTATCCTTCCCTTCCTCCTTATCAAGATCTGACAGCAACATAACTGTACTGAACTTCTTCAGAGTGCTGCACACAGCAGGGAGTGGAGTCTCATCCCTGTCCTGTTTGAGATGCCCCATAGGGAGCAAAGTCTCTCTCAGCATCTCCCACAGGCAAGAGTGAAAAAGAGACCCTCAGAGCCCAAGCCAGCTCACAGCTTTCCTCATCAAAACAAACATCTCAAAATCAAACACCTGAAAATCTGACAAATTTTCAGACTACAACACCATCCAAAACAGAGCTTCTAGGTATGAAACCTGTTAAATATTGACAGGCCAGAACGAAAATACTCCACAGGAAGAGATTCTGTTTTACTCTTCCTGTAAATGGTAAGACACTTAACCAATATCTGCTAAGACACAATATTGTATATGGAGTCCCTGCCAGTGTTCAGAAAACAAAGGAAGTGGAAAGAAGCTACTCAGAACCACTACTTCAAAAGAAGAGCAAGAGAACAAACTGTCTGGCAACACCAAAGCAACGTATTTCCTAAAGTGGGTAGGTTCACTACTATGATTATTACCTCTGTCCAGTGGGCAGTGGGATTCCACCAATGGCTATAAGCGAATGGATTGCATTTCAGGTGTTAGGAAAAAAACTTTGTGGTCTAATCCTGTACTGAGCTGGGTGGTGTCTCCAACACCCAAGCAGACTGTGCTGACATTCAGCAAGACCTTGACAGTCTAGAGAGCTGGGCAGGGAGAAACTTAATAAAGTACAACAAGGGTAAGTGTAGAGTCTTCCATCTGGGCAAGAACAATCCCAGGTACCAGTATAGGTTGGGGACTAACCTGTTGGAGAGCAGTGTAGGAGAAAGGGACCTGGGGCTCCTAGTGGACAGCAGGATGACCATGAGCCAGCAATGTGCTCTTGTGGCCAAGAGGGCAAACAGCGTCCTGGGGTGCATCAGAAGGGGGATGGTTAGCAGATCGAGAGAGGTTCGTTCTTCTCTCCTTCTACTCTGCACTAGTGAGGCTGCATCTGGAGTATTGTGTCCAGTTCTGGGCCCCTCAGTTCAAGAAGGACACAGAGCTGCTGGAGGGTGTCCAGCATAGAGTAACAAAGATGATGAAGGAAGTAGAACACCTCCCTTATGAGGAAAGGCTGAGAGAGCTGGGTCTCTTTAGCTTGCAGAAGAGGAGGCTGAGGGGTGACCTCATTAATGTCTGTAAATATGTGAGGGGTGGGTGCAAGCTGAAACAGAGGAGGTTCCATATAAATATCAGAAGGAACTTCTTCACAGTGAGGGTAATGGAGCATTGAAAATCTGCCCAGGGGGATTGTGGAGTCTCCTTCACTGGAGATGTTAACGACCAGTCTGGATGTGTTCCTGTGCAACTTGTTCTAGGTGATCCTGCTGTGGCAGGACTAGATGACCTTTTTAGGTCCCTCCCAACCCCCAATGATTCTGTGATTATATATCACAGCCTATTTTTGCCAGTAAGACCATTGCATCCTGAGTGGTAAATACACAGCACTTCAGTCCTTCCCATCCCAGATTTATGTATGGTGTACAGAAAAAATGAATTAGTTTTCTGAAACATACAACATGATACATCAGGTGGGACAAATTACTACAGTTGTCATTTAACTACTAATTAATTAATTGCCTTTGTCTGACAACTGTATTCAGTAAAAATAGTAGAAATCTTACAGCTGGCAGACTGAGAGGGTCTGATCAGCTTCATTGTCATATAAACTGATCTACTATTTCACAAAGATAGCTGGTGGGGGAAACAAAGCCCAGATTTACATCAAAACTTTGCCACTGCCATTGCCTCAGCAGGGGAGTGATTTGAGATGACAAACCTGCAATACGGAAAAATCTGTTTGTTACAGTTTGATGCTCCCAGAAGAATGTTTTGCCACTCTAAGTTTTGTTCCCTATTTAAGCTACACAAGAAAAGTACCTTTAAACATATAATAAGAGGACTCTGCAAATATAGGTAGCCAGGCCAATCTTATCAATACAGACCACAACAAAATAAAAAAAGACACACCTTCAGCAACTCTACAAATTTCAATCCAGATTACTTCGGTAAGAGCAAGTCAACATCACATCAGTGGCTTTCATTCAGTGCAGTATATACCACCAAGGTATGCCATTTTCCAGACCAGAAGACTTAAGGAAAAAAATCTAAGAGCATATGCTAGGCTCCAAGTGAAATACCACGCTTACCACAACACCTCTCACTATTAAGTGAAAGAACCCACAGCACCCACCCTCACAAAAAGTTGTCATCTCAGCACATTCCTCTGCATAACCCTGAAACCTCTCAGCTAGTACTCCACACTGCCTGGACAGTTCATATCTTTTAAATACCACCATGACGGGGAGAGATAATGTAAGTTGAGATACAGCACAAAATAGCTGTATCTCAACAGCCCAATATAAAACCAGTGCTTTTTAACTGATGAGAAAAGCAATAGGGTGATACCTTTTATAAAAACAAATGCAAATATTCACTAGTTGTTTACATGCAAAATATACACACACAAACCCTCTTCTCAACATTGACAGGGCTACTATCAAATGTTTAAATACTTCATCTGCAAGTGCACACATGTGTTAATAAATGCCAAAGGCATTGCGTGTCTAAAGATCTTTATAGTAGGTAAGGATTGTGCCAGTTATGTTTTGAACATGTCATTACAGTAACTGGTATACCATAAAGAGACACCAATTAAAATATTACTTAAGCAGCATCCAGTAAGTGATCATAATAAGTGATTCTGCAAAAACTATTCCTCCCCCCAAATCAGACAGTTATGTGAATTTTTCACATATTGGAATTTCTTAAACCAGAAAAGAGGAGTTCTCTGTGCTCTGAAGAAGAATGAAGAACAAATGTTGCCATGTTGATTTACACATTGCAGCAGGTTAAATTGAAAAGAAACCTATTTGGGATAAACAAACACAGATACCCGTTAGCTATGAAAAGCAAGCATGATAACTATGTGCAAAATGAAGAAAATGAAAGCATACCATAGTGTACTAAAACTGTTTCTGTGTTTGCTTCTGTAACCTCTGAATTTTACAGGGAAGATTGGGCTTTCTTAGCTCATTTGTACATCAAATCTTCTTGTGTCCTTCAAACATGATCTCCAGGTTTTCAACATTTTTGTTGTTTCTACTAGTCAAAAGTGTTGCTTGATTTAACTGCAATGCAATTAAATTATGATGGTTTGATATGTTTTGAGTGATTTTGTTGCTTTCCATCCAGTATTTGTGTCTGGAATGGCAAAAAGTAGAAGAAGAAAATTTAATAAGCAAATCATTTACTAAACATTGTGTTTGTCTTAAATACAAAGGTTATTTAAAAACATTTAGTTGAGCTGTATCTGAACATGTCACACCCATAGAAACTACCAACCACACTAAATCATTTAGGGTACACAGAAATTTTACATAGAGAATTATGTCTGGTTTGAATTTTCAGCCTCTATGTTTCAAACACTTTGTAAGGTTTTGCTTCTGTATCTGATATCAGATACTCCTATAGCTTTGGACAGGACCACATTTTTGTCATAAGTCTGGGTGAACGGCAGTGTTAGTAAGAAAAAAACAGCAAAATCTGTTCTAAAAAATTATATTCAAAGGGTGTGCAGTGTTCCATGCTACAGTTTGTAAAACTGCCTGTGAGCAAAGAAAGGACTGCACTGCAAGACTACCAGATTGAAATTACAGACCTGTGTGGTTCCTTCTCTGTGGATGGTTGGTCTGTGCAGGAAGGCCATTTTGAGAAACCTTGCTCCTCCATGGCATTCACAGTAAAGCACTACTGTGAATGGCTGTGTCTTACCTTGCTGGTTTATAGAAGCAAATCATTAGATCCATGGCAAAGAGCACCTTCTGAACATGTTGCTGCAAACACACAAGCTAAAGAAATTCGTTTTTAAAGAACAGAGATATCTGAGGAAATTTACACAACCCTAATATAGGCACAGCTACTTTCAGCTTTGGGGAAAAGAAGCCGAAACAAAGCCAAAACCAAAAAACCCCAGAAAATCCTCTGGAAAATGCACTTCATAAGTCAGAGATTAACACAAAACACAACCTCTACCTGATCTGTACATATTATGCTCAGCATGAAAACAGCTTTCAAAGCAGAGCATGGTTCATTGCTGAGTTTACACTACCTGCCAGACTAGAGGAGTAACCTCAGAAAGGTTTCACATGCCTCTTTCTTTCCACAGTCAACACTAATAAACATAGAGCACATTTCCTTTCACAAAATGGGCAAACAGGAACAAACAGACACTACAGGAATGAGTACACCATCAGAAGCACCCCAGTGAGATTCCATTCTGCTCACTGCGCTGGTAAAACCAGCGTACCACCAAATATCTCATCAGCTTTCTAACAACACCACTTCCTTCTCTTCCCTAGTCATTAGACAAAATATTTCTTCATTTCATGCATTTCTTTTTGTGTGGGAAACCAGCAAAATTTACTACTGGGGAAACTGAAGTTCCTTTCCTTAGAAGATGTACCCTGGGGAAAGTCATTGCAGTGTTCCACACTACCTCATGGTACAGTTCAGCCCCAGTACCACTTTTACCCTCAGATTCTTTGTCTGTGGCATTAGCCCATTACTTGGCATGAACAAGAACTATAGAAAGAACAACATGTTTGGGGAGAAAATGCCAAGCAACCAGGGAAGTATTCAGCTAACATCAAACGACCAAAGTTCAGTTGAAACAAAGGAACCATCCTGAATCACTCCAGCTGTGGGTCTGCTTCACTCCAGCTGAGGGTCTGTTCCTCTCTCTGTTTGTGCTATAATAAATCCCAGGATGCCTATACAATTTTTTCAGGCAGATCTCAAAGGTTGTTTGAACTGAAGGTGAAGGAGCTGTCTCAGCATTAGAGTTTAATCAAGAAAAGCTTGGAAATATAAAGTCATCTCCAGGGTCAGGAAAGCAGAGACCTTGTCAAGGAAGAAACTGAAATGCTTGGGCCTGCATCTGTGCTCAGGGGTACATACACTAGCTGTGAAGTCAATCTCACTCAGGACTCCTGCAGCAAGAGACCTCCAAAATTTGCTAAGCTGCTGCTTAAAGTTGTTTCCAGGAGGCAAGACCTGGGAAAAACACATTCACACTGATCACACCACGAGGAGAGGAGGAGATTGGCTCTCATTTGCAGCCCTTCTCTCTGTGGCTGTCCTCAATCCCCTATCTCAATGCCTTGCCTCCATTCCCCACCTCAAAATGATCTATTAGCACTACTAAGCTTTATGATGTCTTTAATAGCAAAGCAAGGGGTAAGAACATTATGAGTCCCCTTTATCACTGGTTTTAACACTGAGGTGGAGTACAGTGTTACGCACGTGATTTAGAGGCAACTTAGCAGTGCTGAGTCCATGGTTGGACTTCATGATCATAGAATCATAGAATTATTAAGGTTGTAAGAGACCTCTAAGATAATCAAGTCCAATCATCAAGCCAATGCCACCATGCCCACTAAACCACATTTCCAAATGCCACACTTACATGTGTTTTAAGCACATCCATGGATGGCAACCACCACTACCCTGGACAGCCTATTCTGATACCTGACCACGCTTTTAGTGAATAAATATTTCCTGATGTCCAATCTAAACCTCCTCTGGCACAGCTTGAGGAGAAAAGACTGACTTCCACCTCTCTAGAACACCCTTTTGGGTAGTTGTAAAGAGCACTAAAGTCTCACTTTGACCTCCTTTTCTGCAGACTAAACAATCCCTGTTTCCTCAGCCACTCATATGAGACAGGTCTCATAAAAATCATAGAATCATTAAGGATCTGACTTGTCTTCCAGATATTTCACTAGCTTCATTGATCTTTGGACACACTCCAGCATCTAAATGCCCTTCTTGCAGTAAGGTGTCCAAAAATGAATGCAATTCAAATTAAGCCTCTCTAGGTGCCAGATACTCAGATGGATCCCACCTGGCCGCATAGACATTTGAGTGTCCAGGTGGTGTAGCAGGTCATTAACTACTTCCTCTTGAATTATGGGATGTGTATCCCACTCTCTGTCCCTGCCTTCCAGCCCAGGAATTTGAATACCCTGAAGATAACTGGAGTGGTCATTAAAGAGTCTTACAAAGAAGGCAATAAGTACCTCAGCCTTGTCCCCATCCTTGATGATAACGTTCTCCTCCATATCCAGTAAAGAATGCACATTCTCCTTCCCTGACTCTTTTTGCTGTTGATGTATTTGTAAACACAGTTCTTGCTGTCCAGTGGCCAGACTGAGTTCTAACTGGGCTTTCTTCCTTTAGATTTCCTCTCTGCATGCACTACTTAGATTCCTGTACTCTTCTTGAGTTGCCTGCCATTTCTTCCATTCTTTCCTGATCTAAAAGTCTCTAGCAACTATTCTGTGGTTCTATTATTCCATTTTGCTGATGATGCTTCTTTAGGTCTTGCACCCAAATTCAAACATGCCATAGATGGGACCCTGAGCACATCTGCATCTGTAAGACAGCTCACTTCACCTGCTTAAGTTCACTCAACAGCAACCCCATCCCTAGACAGACCACTCAGGGAGGCAAACAGACACACCCAAGATGTCAATTGGCCAGTAGCACAGGAGGCACCCTATGATGCCTCTCTAATTTTCTCACTAGTGTTACCTACCATATGTAACAAGTACAGCAAATGAAGTGTTGATATTTTTTTTTGTGCCCTACCTTTACAGGGGGTATTTTTAAATTGTTCCCTTCCTTTAATGACTAGAAAACTTTGCCCTTTATATAAGAGTTTGAAATACTTCCCTCTAGTGAAATCTGAGTTACAGCTGGCCCATGTTTGGCCTTTGAAAATATTATACTTCCATATACTTCAGTAACTGAAAATGTTACCAAGTTCTATCACTGTATAGCTGGTAGGCATAAATAAGCAGAAACTCCCAGCAGCCACAAGCAATCACAGCTGCTTCCTTTCTTTAGGACATGAAAGAAGCAATTAATATATTAAGCAAAGCACCATGTTCCAGGCCCTGCAGATCTTATCCAAGGTCAAATACTTCCACGCTTATACACCACAAGCTGGTTTTGCAGGCATGCATGGATTGTTTTGCAACAAGCAAGAAAAAAAAAATCATCTGTCTGTGGGGAGTTTCTTCATTGAAAACTCTTCTCTTTTGCAGGGTCCCTGGCTGTCAGGAGCATACTGCTACATTTCATGTTAGCTTCTCCACTACATACCCTGGAAAACAAATGCAAAGCATCCCAGCACCAGAGCATCCCAAGAACCAAAGCCACACCAACAAAATAACTCCTAGGCAGTTCCGGCTGCACCAGGGATACAATCACACTTTGCTCACAAGCATGCTTCTGGTGTTCTGAGATGCCAGGCACTGGAAAAACAACCTACACATATTGGGTTTAATATGCAAAATAACTAAGCTGTGCAGCAATATATTGCATGCAATTAAACTTCTTTCAGATAAAGAAAAATTTGCCTAAAAGACATTGCTCCCACACTACTCCAGAAGCGGACCCTGATAAATGGCAGAGGTTTACCTGGAGATCTGACCCAGCTCCACAACACTGCGAGAGAGGAGCTGTGTGCCAATCAGTATCTAAAAGTGGGATCAAAAGCACTGCTATTGATACAACAGCAGTAACTGGTTATCATAATCAAACAATTGTATTAGAATTGTAATTGTGCATTTATTTGAAATCATTTATGCAATCTTTTGGTGTATCTATATTTGTGAATGAGTGTGGGAAAGAGCCTTGAAACAGCTGCCAATTGAACCCCTAACAATATATTCATGTCATACTATCAAGCCATTTAAACAGTATAGGTGAAGTCCGAGCCATCATGGCCCACCTCAGATGGAAAGTGGTGCAGGTACCACAGTAAGGAGCTTCTGAAGCAAAGTGAATAGGAGTAGCATGTAAAAATGCATAAGTGGAGAAGAAAATAAAAAGCTTTAATGCAGCACATTAAAGCAGCACACATCAAGATCAGGATTTTTTGCAGGAGTTTTAGTAATAATATCATACTTGCAACACAGATCCATGCACTGCAAGAGTTAAAACACCGAGTTAATGCCTCTGCTGTTCACTTAGTTGTTATGGATTTTGGATGGGTTTGTTATGAATGTTTTCTGCAGAAGAAAGGCAGGTCATGATGCCTTTGTTGGTCAAAACAAAGGCACATGGGAGGTTTGCATCGATGTGCCCACACATTCCTAAGGCCTGCGGTGATCTAATTAAACAGAAGAATGCTGGTTTTCTAATTTAAAGCATATACTACTCTGGAAGCTAAGCGCTCACTTAAATAAACTACTTCTGGGGATGCTCTGTATAGGCATCTTTAAGAGAAGAAGAAGGTGAAAATCAGTACTGCAACAATGGCTAGGTCGGTGTAAATGATCTGTCAACAACAGCTTGAGAGATTTGTGCTCCTATGATTCATGCAAGTGAACTCTTACCTCAAACAACGACCAGGTGTTCAAAGAAGGAAGATGGCAGCCCTATTATTGACACTTTTTCAAATTTATCTGAAATGCAGCCTTTAGAACTTCATGCAAGAATAATTTGAGATCTCTTTTAAAAGATTTTATATACACATATATATATATAATTTATTGCCATTCAATTTCACCACTGCCACACAGCACCTTTCTTTTGTTATGGATAATGACAGAAGTTTCCACAGAACAATGAAGTTTGTGTTTATACACTGACAGACTGCAAGCGGTAGGCAAACCAGGAGAGTCCTGGATTGCACTGAGAGTAACAAGCCAAGCAATAGACAGCCTCATTAGAGAGGAAGGAATGCTGGACCTGATGATCAGCAATACAAATGAACTCATCAATAATGTCAAGATTGGAAGCAGCCTGGGCTTCAGTAATCACAAAAGTTACAAGGGATGTAAGTCAGGCAAAGAGTAAAGTTAGGACCCTGAATTTTAGAAGACCATAATGGCAGCTCTTCAAGGAGCTGGTCAATTGGACACCCTTAGAAAAGGTCCTCAGGGATGAGGTAGCTGAATAGAGCTGCTAGATCTTTGAAGACACTTTGCATAAAGCACAAGAGCTGTCTATCCATAGGTGTAAGAAATTGGGCAGGAAAGAAAAAGACTGGTATGGATGAGTTGAAACCCATTAGGCAAGACCACTAAAGGGCAAGAAGGAACAGCATAAGCAGGGCAGGGATCCCAGGAAGAAAGTAGGATGTAGAGTCAAATCAGAAAGTTCAATACATGTCTGGAGCTAAAGTTGGCAAGGGACAAAAAGAAAGGGCTTCTATAGGTATGTCAACCAGTAAAAGAAGGCTGGCAGACACAGATCAGCAATTAACAACCTCTCTTCTCACACTTCCCAAGTTCATGAACCACAACTCTATGACCCATAGAGGGACCAGGAAGGCAAAGCCCATCCCCCTGCAAAAGAAGATCAAGTTTGAGATCACCTGAGGATCTTGAACATGTGTAAGTCTACAGGACCTGACAAGATACATCCCAGAATCCTAGGAGAATTGGTTGTTGTAACTTTCAAGCCAAAATCTGTGAGATTTGTAAAGTCCTGGTAGTCTGGTGAAGCCCCTGGTGACTGGAAAAGGGAAACATTAAACCAGTTTTGGAAAAGAGCAAACAGGAGGTCCTTGAGAACCACCTCACCTGCATGCACTTATTCTCCACACAGAACATGATCCTCCTGGAAGCTATGTTAAGACATACTGAAGGCAGGGAGACCATTTGAGACAGCCAGTATGACTTCACCAAGTGCAAGTCCAGCCTAAACAACCTAGTAGCCTTCTGTGAAGGAGTGACTAAATTAAGTGGACAAGTTAAGAGCTATAGATGTCATCTATCTGGACTTCTGTAAAGACTTGGGCATGGTCCCCCACAGCATTCTTCTCTAAATTGGAGAAATACAGTTTAGATTTGTGGACACTGTTCAGTACATAACAAATTGGTTGGATGGTAACAAACAGAGTTTAGTCCATACTAGAACCAGTACATGATATTTTTATCATGACCCAGACTGCAAGATTGAGTGCACCCTCAGCAAATCTGCAAATGACACCAAGATGAGTGGTGTAGTTGATACACCTGAAAGACAGAATGTCATCCAGAGGGAACCGGACAAGCTGGACAAGTGGGCCCATATGAACTTCATGAGCTGTATCAAGGCCAGATGCAAAGTTCTGCACCTGGATTGGGGCAACACCCAGTATCACTACAAACTGGGGATTGATGTGATGGAAACCAGTCCTTCAGAGAAGAACCTGGGGATACTGGTGGATTAAATGCTGGACATAAGCTGGCAATGTCTACTCACAGCCTGAAAGGCCAACCACAGCCTGGACTGCATCAAAAGAAGTCAAGAGAGATTACTGTGCTGCTCTACTCTGCTCTGATGAGACTTCACCTGGAGTGTTGCATCCCACTCTGGAGTCCTCAGTACAAGAAGGACATGAACCTGTTGGAGCAGGTCCAGAGGAGGCCACAAAAACGATAAGAGGTGTAGAACACCTCTGCTATGAGGACAGGCTGAGAAATATGGAGTTGTTCAGCCTGGTGAAGAGACGGCTCCATAGAGACCTTTTTGCAGCCTTTCAAGTAGTTAATATGGAGACAGTCTTTTTAGCAGCGTCTGTTGTGTCAAAAAGAGGTAACGGTTTTAAACTACTGGAGAGCAGATACAGACTAGATACAAGGAAGACATTTTTTACAATAAGGGTCTTTAAACAGTGAAACAGGTTGCCCAGAGAGGTGGCAGATGTCCCATCCCTAGAGGTATTTAAGGTCAGGCTGGATGTAGCTATGAACAACCTGCTCTAATTAGAGATTTCTCTGCTCACTGCTGAGGAATTGAACTAGACCTTTGAAGATTCCTTCCAAACAAAACTGTTCTATCATTCTACTCTAACGCTGCAGTGGAAAAAGTGTCCTCCCAAAGAAATATTAATTAACCTCTTCAAATCATCACTCAGCTGGCCTCCTAGGAATTTTTATTGGTTTTGCTCAATGTTATAGTTAAACTTCCTTGGTAGGTACATTTTAAGGTAAGCCTGAACCTTGAACAAAGCAACTTGAAATGACCTTTAGCACATCTGGAGTATTTTGCACCACTGAACTGAGCACCCTTTAATACTGAAAACAATAACCCAGTGTTGTCTAGTGTGGATAAAAGCTTAGTATTCAACTGAAACCCACAGTTTCCTTTTATTAAATTAATTACATAAGAAACTACATCTTAAAATCAGTTCCTTGACATTTCTTAGCACTGAACATTCAGCTCACTATTAAATATTTCATCAAGCCACATCTGCATAACAGTACAAGATTTTTTGTGTTATTAAAATCTGTAGTCAAGAACACCTATGCAAACAGCACTTGCCTATTTTTATTTATTAGTTTTATTTATACAGAAACAAGGAAGATGAAAACAAGCCAGATTTGAAAAAGGTAGAAATCTGTCTATGGAAAATAATATTTCTTATTCTGGAGAAAACTACAGTGCTTTTTAGAATTTGATCACAGGAACATTTATTATTAAATTACTAGTGTTTCCAGCTATTACTAATACCTCAGGGTACACTTACAGGATGAAAGCTTGGCTATTGGAGGTCTGACTGAAATGGCATTTTTTCAAAAAAACTTTAGTACATTCTTAATGTGCTAACGTTTTGGAGCACAAAACTGGGGACGCTGCCTGCTTTACTAATATCCTTCTCAGCTCATACTAATGGATTGTAAACTGAAGATGAGGAAGTGGCCAAACTGGGGCCATTCCTTGCCAGTGAGGCTCTGTTTCTTGAGGCTAATTTATGATTAATATTGCAGCTAACAAAGGCCTCTGCCTGACATGATGTTACTGTGCTGCCCTGAAGCATATTACACCTTACAAAAAAACCTACACACTGGAGATTAAAAGTTTGTCCTCATCTACTTTAAAAAAATATACTATTGCACCTACTCATGAACAGTAATAAACTATACAAAAAACTTTACCAAGCTTCTGCTGCCAGTGAAGCTGCTTTCAACATCTCTGAACTTAGCCCACTACTTTACCTCACACACAGCCTTCCCTCTCTGCTTTATTCTCACTGCAATTTGCAGTAGCAGAGAAGAAAGGAAAAATAGTCTAGGAGGGGTCAGGTCTCCCTGCCTGGCCAAGACCCTGGTCCCAGCTTATCCATCCTCAGTGCATCTACACTGCACACTGAAATTCCTAATGCCATGCAAGTAAGCATGGGGAACCTTGTGATGGTCAGGGGTTTCCTGTCTCCATTTGCCCTAGGCACACAGCTACCCTCTGGGAGAAAAAGTCTCCTGGGCACTGACTCCATACAGCAACGGGGAAGCCCTGGCTGGGTGAGGAGATGCCAAGGTCATGGCAAATGCTGTCTGTGCAGGATTAGGAAAGTTTGCTGTCATTGCTGTGGTGATGACTCATTAACCTACCTCACCCTTCCTTTCCAAACCTTTCTCCGAAGTCTTCCCTGAGGGGTCTGGCCTCTGCTCTATTATGTGCGTAAATGCAAGGATGTGTAAAAGCATCACTCTGCTGCTAAGCCTGTCATCCAGACCCTCCTTCTTCCCCATCTGCATCATAGGCCTGTCTGGTTATTCTGAAGTCCTCTATGCCTTTTCTGTATGGAAGAAGACAGATACTGTGATCTTTTTCCATGCCTGTCACCTAACAGCATGACACCCTTCTATCTTAGGCAACTCCTTTTATCACACATGGTTTACACCTTTCTACTATTAAAGCTCAAATTCTGCGTTTTCACCTGGAGTCTGTGGTTAGCATTTTTGCTTCTTAATCTCCTGCACCAATCTTCCTGGTAGGAACAGTACTGGCCACCACCAGTAGTATTTTGCTCACTACAGAAACAAGAAGGATCAGGTGCAGTAAATGGAGCAGTGAAAAGAGGAATATTTTCCAATTTAGACATGAAAAGGTCTCATCTGTGTGTGGCTACAGCTGTTCCATTGGTCCTCCACGCATTTGCTTTCTGATTGATGTCCTTGTCTTTGCCCTTGTCCTGTTAGTGTGAACTCACAACCCCTCATTACTCTTTCCTCTTGCAATCTCTCTTCTTAAGCTTCTTTTCAGCTTTTTAGTCAGTTCAACCATTGCAAAACTCAAAATGTTTGGGAACAGTATCATTATAAATGACACAAGCTGCTTTAAAATCCAAACCAAGTTTTGCAGTTCTCTGACTCACAGCTCTAAGAACATTAGCAGAAGCAAACGCAAACCGGACTAAATAATCTCTTTTTCAGGTCCTGATGCCTTTATTCACAGCACCTGCAAAAAAGGAGGCACAAGCTGCCTGTGCTTGGAGCACTGGGCAGATGCAGTGCTCTGTCAGTGCTCTGTCAGTGCTCTGCAAGGTATCCTGAGTATTCCCTGCAATAGGTCTTCCTCTTCAAGGGATCAGTAGCTAAGTAAAAACTGCTCTCTTGCCTATCTAGGGCAAAATTCAGGTCCATCTGAACTGGACACCAAGAAATGACCATTAGGCTGGACATGAAGAAAAAGTTGTTTAATATGAAAGTGGTGGATTCCTCTCATATTAAACAGGCTGTCTCACGAGGTGGTGGAGGCCCTATCCCTGGAGACGTTCAAGGTCAGGTTGATGTGACTGTGAACAATCTTTTCTTGTTACAGATGTCCCTTCATGTTGTAGGGGGGTTGGACTAGATGACATTTAGAGGTCCCTTCCAACCCAATACATTCCATGATTCTATGATCCCACCTGATACCCTGATGGCAGATGAAGCACAACCACAGGAATGATTCAGCTGCACTGACACCGTGAGAGAGGAGGAGCTCTTGCCACAGGGTTTTGGTTCAAGTGTGAACCTTCACCTAGTTTCAATCCTGCCTCTCAAAAGTGACTAAGAGATCTTCCCCCACCCACCCTGGAAAACAGCATCCTGTGAGAAAAGCATTCATGCTAATCTGGAAATCCCAGCAAAGCCTAATGTGAATTGGCATTACTGATGTTTAAAGAGGACTACAACTAAGCTAAAACATAGCAGATTTTCCAATTGTAGAAAGTAGTCAGGAACAGAAGCATGTATACGCTGACCTCCAGCTTGCATTCACTGCCTAGAGAGAGCCCAGGCTGCAATGTCTGCACACAGAATGCGTTATTGTCAGCAGCCTGACACAAAAAGTGCTGCAGTTTTGAAAGCAGCAGTTTAGGGTCCCCAGTTTTGACCGTCCCCCCTTGACTAGACACGTTGTGGCATGCTACAGGGGCAGTTAAAGCAATATCATCATAGAAAACACCTCCCAGCAAACTGCACAGCTCTGCCATTGCAAGGCCTGAGGCTCTGGAGAGCAACCTTGCTCAACGAGACAAGGCTATTGCCAAGCAAGATTTTCAAGTTCATGGAGAAGTAAACAGAGCAAAAGAAAGACAGACATGCTGAACTGCTGAAGGAAATGTCAGTGTAGCTCTGGAGAAAAGAGGGAATTCCCAGTTACATATGGTTCTTAAAACCAAGATTGCTACCACTGAAACAGTCAATGACTAAAGCAAAGTTGACTAAGTGGTCTCTAATGATGATTAATGAGAAATCATTGCTCATGTTGTTTTAAGGCATAATGCATTTATGTGGGTTTATGCAGATAAAGCAGCAGCTTCCATGCCAGCAATTCCCCAAACACTTTTCCAAGCACACATATGCCATCTCCCTTCCTCGTCACCACTGTTTTCCAGACTTTCTCCTCTTCCATTCCTCCACAGCAAACACAGGCATCGTGACAAGGTCTCAGGGTATGGCACAACAACAACATCTCACCAACTCAACCCCCTTCCCATCTTCACAATAGCCTGTGTTATCCTTCCTTCATCCTATGCTGTAGCTGGAACTGCCACCACAGCCAGAGCTCCGAAAGCCTTTCCAGCTGCCACCCCAGCAGGTGTTCCAGCTTCTTAACTGTAATCCTCATTGGGTTAAACTCAGCAGCAGGCTGAAGCATAGCAAAGGGATAAGCCAGCATATTCTGTAGGGAAAGAGCATTTGTAGGAGCTCCTCTGCACCAGAGCTGTGGAAAAAGACACTGTTTAAGAAAAGCAGGGGTCTTGAGAGTGCCATGGAGTGGCGTAACCACCAGAACTTCATCCTTTCTTCTTCTGATCCCCTGTAGGCACCACCTCACTGCCTGCATGCATACATACATCAGAAATTAGGCACAAAAAAGTGAGTGCTTAGAACCTAACTGCACGGGAGCAGTAGGCATGAACTGGAAAGAGACAATCTGCTGTCAATTCATAAAACATGAAATGCAGCTGACATGCTTGGTCACCATGACCTGCTGCAAATGAGGGGATTATCACTGGTGGCCTTAACTGCTCAGGCCAGTTTATTCTGCACTTTCCCTGTTTACCATTTTCTCCTCTCTCATTTACTTTTCAATTCATGCAGTCGTTTACAGTGTGCTAAAGCTTCTGCATGGCACAGAAAAAGACAAGAGACAGAAAACAGCATTGCAGCTGGGGTGGGACAACACAGACCAAAGACAAAAGTTCTTGCCCGTGACAAAACCAACTAGAAAAGAAAACTCAACCATTGCAAAGATTGGGAGAGCTCTCTACTGGCTTTTTAAATTACATTGTTCTTTCTTACCCTGGTTTCTGGAGTAATGACAGCTAGCTTGTTGGAAGAAAACTCTTAATTACAAAAACATTGTCAATATTTCCCTCTAAAAAGCATTAAAACTGACCTGAGGCAGGGAGGGTGGACCAGAATATACACCTGTACATGTACTTATTAGGATACACACTCACTTAAAATGAACTTATAAAATCCTGGGCAAACCCTCAGCCTGGCAACACGCAGGTAGGGTTTGTCCCTTCCTCTGGGAAGTCCTTTGAGCCTATGCCAAGTGCTTTGGCTCACCCAAGGAGTCTGATTTAACTTGAGATAGAAACAAGTATTTTCCCATAGCTATATGTGGAGCTAACTCAGCCACCAGCTACAGCACACACTGTTCACCTGAGGCCTCATGTTGTTCAGACTTACAAGAGGAATTATCCTGATACACTTCAGAGGGTGCAGAAGATGTGCCATGCCAACACCAGGGAGTAATGAGTGCTTTGGTGTCTCCTTTATTGTTTGGTCTGCGCTTCAGACCTGTGGATTACACCACTGCTTATCACAGCTGTCAAACTGCTTTTTTTGCTACCTACTCTTAAAATCCCTTATTCAAAACCGTAGGGATGCAGCCCAGTGGTCTGTGTCACATACAACTTTTTATGCATGTAAATGTCACAGTAAATATTTACATGAGGGATTTTTAAATTGTCTGGTAAAAACACTTCAGGAAAAACTTGTTTTGAATAAGAATTAGAATTCTGTCACCAAAGACTATTAATTCTTCAATTCAAATAAATTTCACTGAACCACAACATTTTCTTACAGTAATGTAGTAATAGAGTAAGACCAGAGAACAACCCTGCTATCATTACATAGCAGGAAGCATAGAGACAGGAAGTTAGGCATTATTAGAAACATATGTTTGTTCTTAGAAGAAAGTAAAATGTGGCTCACTTTAGGCTGAATTAGAAACAAACTCACAGTATCACAGTAATGATGAGGCTGGAAAAGACCTTAAAGATCATCCAGTCCAACCTAAAACCAACCAAGTAAACCTAAACATCTGACATCTAGATCATGCCACTCAGCACTTCATGCTGCCTAACCTTAAGCACCTTCAGAGACAGTGACCCAACCACCTACATGGGCAGCCAGTTCCAAAATCTGATCACTCTTTCCATGAAAAACCTTTTCCTAATGTCAAGCCTAAACCTCCTGCAATGGAGCTTAAAACTGTGACCCCTTGTCCTGTCTCCAGTGTCCAGCGGGTGGATGTGTCACACATAGTAGTGTTACTTTTCAAGCTGATGTGTTGATTTTTCGACATTAAGATACAATACCGATGTAACCACCATCTACTAAACAATAAATGCCTTATTTGCAGGGATTTCCTCAGATAAGACTTTCTGCAAGGTGACATTCTCACATGCATCCTTCTATAAACTTTTGAGTTTCAAGAGCTCCCTTGAAATGCTTTTGTAATCTCCAGGATCAGCTTTGTAGCAGTTCCTCCTCACAATGACAAAATTAAGGTGTCTTTCAGTTCAGCACACTGTCAGGGGACATCCCCAAGGGTCTTTTATTTCACGCTGTAAATCATGCTAGCAGAGACTCAGTCTAAGCAGAAATAGAGAGAAAGAGAGACCAGGATGTACAGTCAAACCTAATTTGTTCCTCCAGTGACATTTCTCCCAATTGGAAAGCATGGGTTTCTTCCTGTCTAGAGAGTCTCCAGAGCTCAGAAGTAATTAATGCCTGCAGCTTCTCAAAGTAGCTAACTGTCCTTGTAGAAAATGTGAGGAAATTCGAGACCTTATTTGCACATCTTCAGTTCTGTGACAAAATCATGTCACAGATGTCAGCCAGGGAATAGCTGCCAACACAAAGCCAGTGCCCTAAAGAAACATGTGTTTGCTATATTTGAGAACAAAAAATAAATAATCCTGTGTCTGCTTTTATTCTGTACTGAAAGGCACTCTGCCCAAATATTATCATCACGTCATTAAACACACAATCTTATGCTATGTGATCCACAGGTAGAAAACTTAGTGGTTTAGACCTTGGTATTGAATACAGGGATTTTATAACATGACTATGTAGTAACTGCAGAGTTTTGTGTGGAAGTTTGCACAAAGCTTAATTCATGCCTCATCCAGAATGATTTATCACCTGCATGTACAGTGGCTGTGTATACATTTTAACTGGCATTTCATTTTTACAGGCTGAGAGAAGCTCACTGCTGTCTCTAAGCACATTTTTTTCTTTATCCATGATTGAGTAGAGGCAAGTAGTTCTACCTGAGGCAAGTTCAAGCAGGTACTACACATACAACGATGATTACCATAGCTGCAACTGTTAGTTACCTAGTTTCCACTGAAAATGAGTCACTGGAACTCCCCTGGAGTCACTGGCAAATTATTAGTGACAGTGGGTGTTTAAAGGACAGGATACCCTACCAGACAATCAGAAGCACTTGAGTAAGTTTGCAGTTTACAGACACGCACTGTAACATCACGGCTCAAAGCCATGGGGCTGTCCTGTGACAGCCCTTGCCCTCTGCCCTCCACTTCCCTGTAGGTATCAAGATGTGGTAGGCATAATCATGCCTTCAGGGCTGGTTTGCTCTGGCCCCAGACCAAACTTTGACTTCCAGACACTCAAAGAAGAAAGCTACCAGTGATAAAATGCACAGATGCACTTGATATCAAGTAGCATACATCATCTTACCATGCCGTAGACCCAGGCTCAGCATGGGTAGAAAGTGCTCACCTACTCCCAGAGTCTCCACCCACCATCTCTTCCTTCCCTGCAGCAGAATGGAGGAATTAAGAAGGAACTGCACTGTTCCTGTTGCCTATACTGGGCAATATATCACCAGGTTGGATTTACTGCAAGGTTGGGACTTTCTGTTTTGCACAGATTACTTGGAGTTTTTGCCACTGTCTTGTCATGAGGACAATTCCTGCCATACAAACACACCATCCCAAACACAAATCCAGCTGTAAAATAAAATTATTTTCACTTCAAACAATACACACATTGCAACTTTCATTCCTACTGTGGTCCTCCTCCTTTCTGACTTCCCATGACATCCTCAAGATGGAAAGAAGAAGGGTAGCATGCAAGGATTTTATTGATGTGGCCATCATATCTACCCACACCATGGTACTAGGGGAAGTTCATATAATGATGCACACTGTTACATTATGTGACATGTATTAAAACACAAAAGCCAGGGAACACTACAGGATAAGTGATTCTCACTTCCTTGGCAGCCACCATTTAAGGATATAGTGTTTATGGCCTTAGCCCTAACAAATACTCAACCCAGGGCTGCAAGCACTTACAAGCATGAATAATGTGAATCGATTGGACTCCTCTAAAGGCCTGTTTATGTGTGTGCAATTATTTCCCACAGGTCTCCAGAGCTTAGAGCTAAAACATAGATGAATAGCAACACCCTTTGGGCTAAGCTTGTCCAAATCAGCAAGGCAAACAAGTGCATGGCTGCCTGGCCCCACGAACTCTGTCTCCCAGAAGACCAGACCAGGAGGTCGAGCAGACTGAGCCAGCTGATATTCACCTGCTTCCCAAATGAGATAGCAAGAGACAGAGGGAAAACAAATGGGACCCCATCGCTGCTGAACTGATGTTATCTGCAGGCAGCTGTGCCTTTTGTGCTGGAAGCACGCAGTACGACAATTTGCAAATGTCACTAGTGAATTGTTGCTGTCTCTGCAGCACATTGTAAAGAACTGTCTGCTCTTAATTACCAGAACTTTGGCTTTTTTGTAGCAGTAATGCAATAATGTCATCTAGTAATGAGTAAACCTAGTCCAGAGGAAAATTAACTTCATATTAAACAAAGCTTTCCCTACCTTTTCCACACATGGAGGAAAAATTGTATGGTGATTAAAGTTTTGCCTCAGACTCCTTAAATCTGAAGCTAATATGCACGGGACACGATGTTAACATTAGAAAAGGAAAATAAAAATTAAGGATCTAGTAGTATATCTGAAGATATCAGAACAGCAATTTCTCCTGCTGAACATCATAAGATGACAGTCAGCCCCGGGAACAAAGAAAAGAAGTGATCCAAGGACTTGAGACTCATATTTCAAAAAAAAATTAAGTAGCTCAACACACATTTGGAGCTAAGCCACAAATCTGGCTACAACTGTGTGTGTATCAGTTCCTGTCTCCAGCTTGAAAACTCTCACTTTGGACAGTTATTCTTCTAAAAAGGACCTTTAACAATTAATCATTCTGAAGCATTAGTTCTTCTCACCTTCTTTCCCTGCTGACTAGGGGATGCTGGCTCTGACAGTGTAACTTAATCCGTGGTATACAGATAGCTGGTAGGCACAGCAATCTCCTCGTTCCCATTTCGAAAACAAAGTGTTCCAAAGGTTTTGGCTTTGAGCTTGCATTTCGTGCTCTTCCACACTGTACAGAGGGGACAGTTTCAAGTTGTGCCATATATTGTGTCACAAAATTCAATAAGTAAGCAGTGAAAAGACACTGCCTTATGAACTGCTATCACCACTTACTCTTCCTGTTTAGAAACCGTTGTATTACCACGTTTTCCTCCCCTTTAAATGGCAGGAGACCACAATAAATGCCAGGAATGTTTGTTACTCCCCATGCTATTCTCAGCAAATTCTTCACTTAGGTTTTATTGTTGGTTTTTGTTTTGTTGGGTTTTGTTCTTGTGACAAAATAGAGCTGCTGTGACTGGGACAAAAGGTGCCAGACAGGAGCCCTTCTTCAGACCAGAACTGCTTGGTTGAATATTTTTTGACGTTCACCACTAAATCAGGTATATCTCAAGGCACCAGCCCCTTGTCCCTTCTGCAGTTTGTGGTGTTTATGCAGGTCTTTTTGCTCTTTCTATACTTTGTAGAACACTAGCCAGCCACTACATTAATCTTTCAAGAAGATGCGTGTCTGGATTTTGAACAAGCTAGCACATGAACACTGTGTAAATGCCAGGGAGATCACAGCACAGCCTCTGCCCCTGCTAGCTAGACTGGACACTAACATCATGAAGATGAACCTTACAATTTCTTGAACTCTTAAAAATGTCTTTATTTTGTGGCTTAAAACCATAGATTATTCACCCTTGTTCCCTCTAACAACTATTTTACATACTTGTGATTTGGGCAAACTATCAAGGATTAATTTGATACCTGTGTTGTATAGCTCAGACTACCATTTTAAACCTTATGTTTAAAGTTTTAAACTTTTGAGTATTAAAGGGTTGTTTCCTATTGAGTTGTTTCCACTACCATCACCAGTGTCTCACCAGCTATAACTTTTTGGCCAAAGAGGAGTCAGTGCTATTTAATTATTGAAGGACATCCTTGTATCTCTAGTTCAAACACGATCCTTACATTAACAGTCTTTCTCAGTGTGTTATCCTTTCATTTTTAGCACATATTGTCTGTGATCTGTGATTACATTTGTTCCATGTTGCTATCATCCAAAATTCTGTCCTTCTGCTCCTTCTCCTGTTTTCTGAGGATCAAAACATCTAGGTAGAACATGGTTTCTTTCATATTTTAGCACCAAATTGAACACTTTACCATTACCATTTTACCTTTAAAAGTCATTCAGAAAAAAATTACATAATGCTAGTGAAAATAAATGTACATGTTCTTATTCAGTTGACCTATACTGAACCTTTCACAGAAAAGTGAGAAAATTCTAAAATGTAATTATAGCAGCTTGGATGTATGTTCCAAATAAAACTAATGTTTCTATGTAAGAAAAAAAGTGCCAGTAATCCCGTTAAGCAAAAAGACATTCTTATCCTGATACATAAGATTTTTTTATGCAACATATAATATTCTTACCCACATGGCAGTATTTTTTAATAGATTCCAAGCAGGGCTGGAATATTGTTCTTAAATATAAAAAATACCTGACTCAGTGTTGTCACACTATATCACACTGATAATCCAATATCCAGTATCAAAAAAAAAACATTTTATGTCAGTGTGATACAATCAGTTCAGACCAGTCTACACTCACTCAGTATCCTTCTCCCCACTAAGGGCAGTAAGTGACTTGGGATAGGGTCAGCTGTCCAGGAAGCCAAACTTTCCTCTGTGCATGGCACAAGTCAGAGCCAAGAATCTCTGTCTGACAGCAACTGGCCCATAAGCATGGACCCCAAACTGAGATCCTGCCCCAATTCAGACCCTGTTGTGTACTTCAAGCAAATTGCCTCAGCTACCTGAAATTGTGACAAGGACTAAAGGGTCATCAGCAGCCACTTCTATGCTGCTGGTTTTTTTCTGATGCTTTCATCAGTTTGTGAAGTTATCTTAAGAATATAAAGCAATTATACATTCCCAACCATGCTTGTCCTTTCGCTGTTTTGCCTACAGTAATTCCACTCTCCACATGTGTATATATAATCTGCTTCAATTACTTCCTTCTTTGATCACAACAAAATCTATCATAAACCATGTAATGATTTTGACACTTAATTGTGCAAACCCTGTTGATTTTGCTGCAAAAAGCTTTTAGTGTCACTACAGAGTTTTACCTTAAAAACAGCTCTGCACCAAAGTCAGAAAACATGTATTAATAGATTTCAAAGTGGCATCCAGGTACTGTTATGGCCAAAAGCAATATAGGGCAGGTGATGATAATTA
Source organism: Upupa epops (assembly GCA_013397515.1). NCBI lineage: Eukaryota > Metazoa > Chordata > Aves > Bucerotiformes > Upupidae > Upupa > Upupa epops. The sequence goes on from VZRI01001841.1 coordinate 44,885, forward strand.
AACCTCACAGTATTAGGTATCCACCCATTTTCACTGACTATCTAGGACCTCTGAAAAAAAGTCTAAAATCATATTTATTTTATTACTCACATTTTTTAATATTAGTATGTAACACAGAGTACCCATACCTCATTGGTCTTCCCCTTGTGAACTCATCTTCACTGTGTGCTGGATGGATGGTTGGAGTTAGTTATTTATTTATTCATTCATTCATGTCTTAATTTATTTATTTATTGTACTTATGTAGTAATACAATCTTTCTGGAAGCCTCCTTGGCATGTATTTTCCCAAGTAGTACCTGGGCAGTGGTTTCACAGGAAGGCAGCATCCTGCAGTTCATGCTGACCTCTGTGTGAGCTGTCTTGCCTTTTCTTGAGCAGGTGCAACTCATCCTAATTTCAAGCAAACTGGTCCAACTATACCAACCAACTAGATTTCATCTCTCCGCCAGCAGCGGCGCAAATCACCAAGGCAGACAGGCACATAGACTTGTGTGCACCTTCTCCCTGTGCAGCTTGCTGTGCGGACTAGCTGCTGCATAAACTTTTAGTAGCAGCACAGGGATTTACTTGCCCCTCTGGTCTGCGGCACACTTTTCCCCTGTTCTGTGATGTACTTTGACTAATCATTTCTTAGTCCTCTAGGTGAAAAGCTTTAAAAACACTAGGAGCTCTCAGCCCTCCTTTTCATTTGCAAACGATTCATTTTTGGTGAAGTGTGGCCTCCCTATTCTTCTGCCAGCCGTTGTGTTTGTGAAAGCACCGTCTCAAATTTCTTGTGCGGGAGCAGCTGTTGCACTACCGAGACAGCCTTTTCAGAACCGCCCCCCCCTCCGCAGCAGCCCTTCGCTTCTCCTCCCCCTCTTCTCCTTCCTCTCTCCTTTTGTCTGCCCCAAAGCAGGAGCACCTCTGACCCTTCACCTCCCTCCAGCCTAGCTTCTTTGTCGGCTGCTGCAGACAAGTTGCACCGTAAATCAAGCATTGTCTCCATCTCCAGAAGCCAGCACGTGCCCACATCTCCCTAATCTTTTAATTTCTCCCCAGGAAAAGGCAGCTGTTGGCAATATATGCAATGCACAGCTGTCAGCTGGGGCCCCGCCGCCTGCCCACACTGAACAATGAGGAAGGCAGCACCAGGGCCACGGGGAAGCAATAACTAAATATATATGTCTTTGGCAACAGTTGGCAGCACGTGCTCTGAAATGCTGCATTGTCCGAAAACGCACTCCTGCCTCCCCTCCACAGCCTTGCACACGTATGAGCTTGAACTCTGGCTGATTTCAGAACAAAATCCCCAGCTTCAAAGGACAGGATTCCCATGATGGCTTGCATTGTACCTTCCCTTTCCAAACAATCCCTGGAAAAAGTAAGGAGTTTGAAAGGGACAGGCCTCCAGGAGCCCGGCACGTGGTTTGCTCATTCTCCTCTTTTACACACCAGTTACTTGGAAGTTTTGTCCTGCCGGGAGAACACATAAACAATCTGGAGCTGGAGAAAAGACCTATACATCACCATTTTACCTTTCTTCCCTGGGTGATGAGGTGGGCCAGAACTTTAAAGTCAGGCAGGGACAGACACAAATATGTGTAGCTGGATCGAGGATCTTGGTACATTAATGCATCAGAGACAGCAAGATTAAGAAAAAAGGTGGTCATCTGGGACCAGGAAACTGAAGAGCGCAAGTGCATCTCTGCAAATGTATGCGCATTATATGCCAAATTTGTACCTGTGACAACAGCAAGTGTGCACACAAAACATAAATTACATGACACCACAGTTACTTGCCAGTGCAGTTGCTACAAGTGAGCTGGCAAACATCAATGCCACAGAACCCAGCTAGAATCACAAATGTACTTTCCTCCTCTCATGTCCAACTATAAAAATTATAAGTATTTGCCTCACTCGTTGCTATATAACACGGGAGTTTCTTAAGGAAATTGACTTCGAAAACAGCCTCTTGTGGTAAGCAAAAACCCTCATACATTTAAAACTGTTCTGCTTCCTTTTCACATGTAGATTGTTTCGAAGTCTGCATGTATTGCTCTCACCAGACTTCTGGCTAAACATTAAATGGGAATTCGATTGATTTCTGTATGCAGTAGTTCCCAAAGACTAAGCATTTGCAAAGTGAGTCCCTCATCTGTAGCTTTTGCAGAGGTCTGTTGCATAGTTTTCTCTTTAAGCAAAAGAACAGACAAGCCTCTCTCCCAAACATTTCATTTCCACAGCCTTTTTTGCAGTCAAGCAGGCATTTCTGATTTACTTCACTGCTTTCAGTGATTTTACATGATAAGAAACAATTTCTGTGTTACCGGTGCATATTCCACAACTTGCTCAGTACATGTGTTTTTACTTGTTTTATCTCACCTGGCCTGTAATTTAAAGGACTTAAAAGATATGTGACACTAAGTGGACCGTATGGCATATGGTACACCTGCCCTGTGCTTAGCACCTGCTGAGCGCACTGTGGGTGTCAAGCTGCTTGATATGGCACTCCTGGCCAGAGGGCAAGAACTTTTCCACACATTTGCATGCTGGACTGAGGCCACGTGCCTCAGCTGTGAGCAGATCTGACACAGCAGCTTGTCAATGCTTTCAAGATTAGCAAATCTGTTGAAAGCAATGGATTTAACTAAAAAAAAAAAAAAAAAAAAAAAAAAACCCCCCAAAAAAAAAAAGCAGCATCGCAGAGACTGGCACACATACAGGCACCTCAGGGATCCTAGTGACCTTACTGAGGTGAACTGAGAGTTTAAATAAACTGTAGCTTACTTTGGGTGGGGAATGTCAGCATTAATCACTTGGATAGAGCCTGAGTTTTCATAAAGAACTCGGAGAAATCACAAAGGGGTGTATTTTTTCTGTCAGGCAAATAAATACATACCATCCGCAGAGCCATTGAGTGCAACGGCAGGAAGCAACATGTAATCAAAACCAGGCATCTCAAAATACAAACAGTAGACAGCAGGTAGAAAGGAAATGGATAAAATGTTAACACTCAAAAAGGTTTAGCACACATGTACGTCAGGAGCGGACTGCAAGACCTGCCCTTTCATTGCTGGTTCTACTTGACTGTGAGTCACTTTCCCTATATGCAGTTAGGCAAGAAGACTGTATTTTTGATGCCAAATTCTGTGAGATTTATGGAAGAGGAATAGCATGCAGAAGCAGTAAGAAATACTCTCAGGAGGTGATTTACTATTCGTCCTGGTAGTAGCAGCAGCCTTTGTCAAAGCAGTCTAGGTATGCAGCAGGGGCAAGAGATGCTTTAGTGGCCCATGTGTGACTTTGGACACCGGGCAGCCAGCCAAACACAAAATTGGAAGAACCAACCATCCTGCTCAGGGCGGGACAAAATTTAGCACATGTGTGATTGGCAAAGGGGTGCATGAGACAGAGAGGGTGGCAGGGCTTTGGTGATGTCCTGAGCAGTGACTAGCAGGTTGAATGGGTGCTTGGTTTTGCACCAAGGACAGAGCTGAAGGGTGGCGTTAGCACTGGCTGCAGTGTCACCACCATGAGAGGTGGGTAGAGCAGGATTTCTCTTTTTCAAGCGTTCTCCAACACAGACATTACCCGGTTTACAAGATATTTGTTTTCTGGTGCACTACCTCTGAACAGCTAACAGCCTTGGTTAACCTGTCTGAAACAGAGTTAGCAGTGAACTTCCTGCCCCACACTGGAATGCCATGAAACACAGAGCTGTTACCTTCTTTCATTTTTACCTGTCATTTATTGTAGTGGATCTCCATCTGGGTTGTCAGGATGGCACTATCTGCACTGCCAGAAGGATCCTGTGATTACTTAGGCCTGGGCACACATCTGACCCTGTAATAAGGATGTGTTTTTCACATTTTTCCTGGCTTATCTGCAAACCAACCAAGCACACCAGAGCAGAACCACAGCCTACTGGACAGGCTGCTCCTCACGACACCATTAGGACTCACTGTCAGGGGCTTCGGCTCATGCCATGCAACCCATTCCCTTCCAATAGCTTTTAGCCAGACCTTCAGGTTTCAGGGAGAAGCAAAACGCCTCCAGCTGCAAAGCTCCAATGCATCACCTGCACACAGGGCTGGGATATTGATGGGCTAGCCTGGTGCTGAGGCAACTCTGCTCAGAGTCCAGCCATTAAGTCCTTCTCCTGTCTTGCTCCGCCTGGTAATGTGTGGCGAATTGAGCTATCAGCGAGTGCCCCAGGCCCCAGTCTAGCCTCAAACTACCCCAGCCCCATCTGTCACCCTATCTGGGGCATCTTTTCCGCATGATTGGCACCAGGCTTGAAAAGGCAGCCCAAGACAGGCCATGTGGCAACCCTGCTGACAGGAAGGGGGCAGCGGGGGAATGAGATGAAATATTGTGACAGGACACTTCAAGCCCCAGCTAATCACAGCTGCTGAGGGCTAAAGAGTGTTATACATCCCCTCATATCAGGCAGTACATTCCTGGCAACATTATTAATTCAGAGGAGTTCCTTTAATTTGAAGCAGAGATTAAGACTTTTCCTGCTTGGCCTCACTCTGGTTGTAAAGGCAACAGGCAGGGCTATTGTAAAGCCATTAGGGAGGAACAATAGGGCGCTGAAAGGGGACTGAGGGTGAATAGGGGAACGAGAGCTGGCTTGTGGCAGAGGCCGGCTCGGCTCATTACGGGAGCGGCAGATGGAGCGTGGCCGGGTTGCTGGGCAGAGTCGGGTCTGGCAGCTGGCGACGGTCCCCGCACCCACACGTCTCCCCCCACCACATCCCCACCGCAGCCTGCACCCCGCCCAAAAACCAAGCGAATGGAGACCACCGCAGCCTCCACCAGCAAAGGCAAAAGAAAAAGGAGGGCTTCCCTTTTCCCCTCCTGCCTCCACCTCCCCGAGGCGCTTTCTCAAGCACCCCTAAACTCTGCCGACCAGAAAAGCAAGGGCAACAGAATGATGTGGAGACTGCAATTCCTTTTGCTATTCTTTGTCGTGACACCTATGCAGGCATCGTATCCTTCTCAACAGGAATGAAGGATTGCAGAAATTTGATGGCAGTACACCTGGAGTCAGGTAGTTAGGCACAGGCACTTAACTGATTCATTTAACAGAGGAAATTACTCACCTTATAGTAACCAAGTTTTTTCTTTGCCTTTGAACTTTATATTCTTGAACATGTTATGCCTGAGAGAAGTGGCTAAGACACAGGCAAAAGCTGAGCCTTGCAGTCTACCAAGTACCATCGTATGTGTCATCTCACAGCAAACTAAGCACTGTGGCTCCCTAACAGCTCTACCACTCAACCCTCTAGCCTCCCTCTCCTCCTGGGAAGTAATATGGCAGCATGGACAAGAGTCCTGCCTAAAAAGAAACCTTGTAAATATCATGGAACTGTATTTGCTTTCTAAAATGAGTGGAAAAGCATTCCAGTTTTGCCATTACTTCCACTCCCTGAGTTTGTGGAGCGTTTTGGCAATTGTGGATTCTGGCTGGGGTAATGACAGCTGCCAGGAGAGGTATGCATTATTCCCTCTCCACAGATGTGGCACAGCTACAGCTGGATGGAAAAACCCACTTGAATTTGATAGTAATTCACCTGACATTGTGGAAAGTCAGTCAGAAGACTGCTGAAAGTCCCAAAAGAAGCCTGTTGTTTTGTTGGGTTTTTTTAAGTGGGTATCACTTTATGGTTGGATTTCTCAAAGTTATGCACATCTCCATTGACTCCTCTTTGGAAGAGAAACTGTAGTGAGTCTGTGGCTGAGCAACCTGATATGGTCCCAGGTGAGTGCAGGACACCCAGGCAGGGCACTCTGCTTTGGACAAGCTAATGTCCTCTAGTCTTCATTGTCCCTGTTCGCTTCATGTTCACACATGTAATTGCTGATCACACAGCAGATGCAATTTCTTCCATGGAAAAATAATTTCAGGAAACCATGGAGGATATTTTTCATTTCAGATGTGGAAACAAGGAGAAAGAGCCAGCAACTTGTGATAAGTTCATTTTATGCAGAGCATCATCAGACACTTCTGAACACTGATTCTCTGTTTGCTCACTGTTTGGGAGCAGTGGGGTTATTAGAGGTGATATCTGCAATACAGTGAGCAAAAAAATGCCTCAATATTCAAAGCAATAATCTTTAGGCCTGGTCTTCAAACATTTTTTCCTTCTCTGCAATGCAGCACTTGCACCTTATTTTCTTTTTTTCTTATCTGAATTTTTTATGCATACCTTCTTTAAAATTATAACAACTTATGATCTTAAGTTTATCCACAAGGCAGCTTTGTTTTCCATTCAAAGAATGCATTGAATTGATTGTGGAAATTAATTTGATTCCCTTTATTTTTACACTTGGATGCTACTACTGAACTTTAATTTCTTATGAGTCCTCCAGAACAGTGCTCACTCCCAAGTAGCTGCAGCTGCTTGGAGTGATAGTGAGGTGTTTGAGTATGGCACTAGGTAGCTAATGGCAAAAAACAATTAGGATAGGGGCTGATTTCTGCTTGCACTGGTTTTTCCACTGAGAAGAACACAGCTGAATGAGGCTCACTGATGGACTAAGTCATGAACAGCACCTGGAGTCTGAACCCCGGCACCAGCTATGAAACACATCTCGAAGTCCTAACCTTCCACTTGCAAACACAGTAATTCTTCATCCATAGAAGCAGACAGTGCAGCTACTCAATGCTCAGACATAAACTTCTGACAGCTCAGAGTCTTGATGGGATGAGATGGGACACCAAAGGTACCTTTTCCAAGGAAAGACAGAAAGACCTTTCTAGTCATCTAGGCAGAAGCAGATGGTCATTCAGCTCATCCTCAGGTAATTTGAAAGTATAAATACCTATGAGAACAGGCAGGTCTAATTCCAGAATCAGATGCAGCGTAGAAATTATACTAAAGCTTTCATATGTCAGCCTGAAGGCAGTTTGCCCTGTGCCAAGATCAAGGGTTTGACTTGGACCAAGATCAGTGGCATTCAGTTGACCTAGCAGCTTTGAAAGCTGATGCTTACTGTTTGCAAAGACTGACAAAAAAAACTGAGAGAAGAAAACCTAGGAGCAGTAAGAAGTTTTGCTTTGCAATCAGCTACTCATCTGGCATGCAGGCACAGGGAGTGCCATTTTCTGCATGAAACACAAAGTTTATGCAAGGAAGGATCTAGCTATCAAAGGGTGTTAAACCTCCTCCAGAAAGCTGGGTAATTTTACAAGAATCAGAGACTGCCAGTCTTTTCAGAGGAGACATTGTGACTGCACATTTGCAGCAATCCACTCAGTTCCAAGCACTTCTGAGATGGGTCCCCGAAGGCCTTTCCTTCTTTCTGTTGTGAAACTAGGATGTTTATTGCTTCCCATAGTAAGTTGGGGGTTCAAACCATCACTGCCAGGAGCTGCAGGCTCCTCAAACTGGCCAGTTAGTAACAGCCTTACACCCACATTCCCCCATCTTACCATTTCAAGTCAATATTAACTCTGTGAATAATGTGACTGGAAGGCTCAAAGGGCAAACACACAGTGGAAACTCACAGGGCATGGGAAATAGTGAAAAAGTGTCTGGCTCTGACACAGTGCTCCTGGTGCAGGGCTTTCTGTGCTTTGCTGCAGGCGAGTTCATGACTCTGATGACAGCAGCTTTGCTCTCTGACCCTGCTGCTAATTCTCAAATGCCAACAAACACAAGAGGCAGGGCAAAGTCAAAGCGTGCACAGGTAGTGTCAATATGCAGTCTCTCTCTAAGGAGGAGACTCAGACCTTAGGGTTGTGCTACTTTTTCATTGAGCACATTTTAGCCTGTGAGGTTTGACAGGCTGCCAGGGCTGCAGTACAGTGGCTGTGCAGATATGCTGCACATCACCTCTGTATGGAGCAATGGTCGAAAATAGTGATGACAGAAGAGGGGAGCCACAAATCACATCTCCACAATTTCTCTTTAAATAATGAAATAAGGACAAGGACTGCATGCACATATGCATGCAGATACACACAGAACATGCCTTAAATATCCTGAGAAATGTTTGAGGTCATACTGATCTCACATCCTAAAAAGCTTCTATTAAGCTTTTATGGTTTGATTTACAGAAATTAAGGTTTACAAAGAACTGCCCACCGGACTAGCCATGGTCCTACATGCTGGTGAAGAATCCCTATCTGAAGCCTTCATTTGTGAATCTACATAGCTTGTATTTGGAGTCCTGGGAGCAGTGGCTGCAAATGAAGGCACACCTTTCACATGGCCTCTTGTTTATAGGACTTGGTGTTCATTTTAAAAAATACAGTCCTAGGTCACGGCACTAAAGAAGATCAGTTGCTGCATTAAAATGTGTTGTGTCTCAAGAGGTTGCTTTGACCCACTGTGGTCATTAATAAGGAAAAAAGATCAACATAACCTCTGTTAACAGGGTAAATAAGGTCCACCTAATTTTTACCTATGGTAATTAGACTATAGAGATACAACATTACTGTACAAAATACAATTTGAAACAGTCTCTAACATGTTCTTGGTTTCTTCATCCTCTTTAATGGAGATAAAATGACATGTATAGATGTATAGATAGATAGAATAGATGTGATCCTAGTTTCTAAATGACAAGTCACACTCTTACCATACTCCTGGAACAAAAATCACATGTAACCTTAACACATTTCCAGAATTAGTCGATTACCCATTAGGGGGAAAAAAATACTTTCTTAGGCAGTTTGAAGGAATTTCCTAAAGGAAATCACTTAAATTTAGCTATTTCATAAAGGTTATGTAATTAATCTTCTTCTGCAAGAGAATCTGTGGATCTCAAGAGGAAGCATTTATGGCTCCATAGGTGAGAACAGAGTGGCCCATAATCCTAGTGTGACTCACAGGTAGCAATACATTTTCAAAGAGGTTTCCACACGCTCACTTGAAAAAAAACACTGCATACACACTTGTGCCTTTTTGCAGGGCATGCAAACATCTGCAGATGATCTTTAAATAATCTCACATCTGTAAGTGTGTATGTCTGTGCAGCCATAAAATCAGTTTCTACACCTGTAATCTAGTGAACATCACAGTGCAGCTAATTATGAATCCTCATGAAAGGTTTTGTGCACCCTAAAAACATATGCTGATAGGGCCCTGAGAAGCTGATTTACTCCCTACCTGGATTTGTTAAGACAAATGGCTAAAATAAGTGTCAGGTTACACTTTGTGTGGTTTGTTTTCTGTTAGAAGATATGAGTATACTTAAGTGTCAGAGTTCTTTGCCTGCACCAAGCCCCTTGAAAATGGTTCTGCTCTGCTGCCTTCCTGCTGCTGTTCTGCCTGTACTCCCCCAGCAGAGGTGAGCCATGAGGATCAGGACTGGCTCTCCAGCAACCTGGTTTGCCAAGCCTTGGGTGGGCTCAAGGACCACATGCCAACAAGTGCACTTCTACACAAAGTTAAACAGACCTTTACAGTGGGCAAAGCAGCAGGTTTACAGCTAATACCACAGAACTGCAAACAAGTGTTACTGTAGCTATTGAAGGATTAGCAGCCAGATTCCCATTTACAAACAACTCCACAGCACATGGTAATCATGCAACTTACCCAGTGGGTTCAGCACCTACTGCACAATGCCAGGATGCTAAACTGAGAGAGATTTAACACAAAAAACAAATACTTAGAGGCAATCTTTGTCTGCTGCATTCTGGCTCTTGCAGTGCCCGTCAGCACTGGAAACCATTTTTAGGAAGTGAATCATGATATTTCTACTGTCAGAGTACCCCCTGAGCTTCAGTTTCTGTGGCTGGTGCCTGCTGTAATTGTGGAGTGTTGTTTTGCAGGGAGCACGTTACAAAACAAGCACTGGCTTCCTTGGGTGCCTGCAGAAAGGAAACTAAGCTTTATTTTTTGATTCTCATGACCATCAGCAGACAGTGCTTTCACAGGAATCTCGACTAAAAACACAAACAAGAGTGCAAACTATACTCAGCTGTCCAAAACTCCTTTTGCTCTAATGAGAAAGCAACAACTCAGTACAGTTTGTACATAAACAGGGCTGTGCAGAATTAGGTGAGCAAAAGCCAAGCTGAATTTCATAACTAGATGCTGTCCCAGTCATCAGTCACTGTTGGAGGTGGGAAGCTGGTTTTTCTCTGCAAGCTTTGCTTTGGCTGGGAGTTTATTTAAAAGCATTTTGTACCAAGGATTAAGCAACTGCTCTCAAGAAGAAATGTTACTGTCCTTTATCTGTCATGATATTATCCTCTTGCTTCAGCCCCTACCACCAGCATACCACCTTCCTTCTCTAGCCACAGCACTTTTCCTGGGGTGGAGAGGAGGGGTTTGTTGTTGGCATAGAGTCCTCAGAGACTATTTAAGATTTCACCAGAGTAAAAAAGTAAAAAAGAATAGTTCTAACTTTCTACAAGCCAACAGGTAAATTTAGCCCCAAACATTTTCCGAACTAGTGGAGAAATAATATATGTACACATAATTTTTTAAGGCCCTTTACAAATGCTGAATGCACTCAATATGATTTAGTTATAAAAATGTTGGAGAGTTTGCATTTGGTCTGCTGCAGCAATAACATAATGTCCTGCCAGCAGCAGTGTAGAATGCAATGCTGGGAGAAATGCTAGTGGGAAAGGAAAAAAAAACATGCAAGTCCTGTCCTTTACACTTTGCTGATGGAGAAAAATAAATAAAGATCATAACCTTTCACAAGGAGCTGACTCTAGGATCACTCCAAATGGCCAGGCCATGCACAAACCAGTATAGTAACAAAAGAAAGCACAAAACAAGTCTTTCTCAGGTGCTGTGCTGAAAATTTTACCTTTGGTAAAATGGGTACCAGGACAGTGTCTTTTTCTTAAATATCCTGCCACACAGACCTGTCTTTTTCTGCCTTAATCCCTTCCCCAGCCTCCAATCTAGAATAAAAGTGTATTGGCCAAAAGGAAACTTGATTTGGCCTAAAGAACCCATTATAGGAACAGGCTCTGATTTCCTAGAAGACGTCCTTTCCCTCTGTTTCTGCTGTTTCTGCTTTACATCAGTAAGAATGGAAGTAAGCAGGACAAGTCAGAGCTGAGTCTAGCTGAGTCTGGTTTTAAACTATTGCTTTTCAGTGACCAACTGGTCTGTGGCTAATTGAATACACCCAGAGATCAAAGTCAAGTGAAAAAAGCTGCTGTGTGTCATGGAAGATACTGGACTGTAGGAAAAGGAGGGTAGAGAGGGAGGGGAGGTGGGCAGTGTGTAGCACTGCTGGACTGAAGGTGTGCAATGCAATTCTGACTAGTACTTCTGTGAGCACTTCACAGTGTTTGTTAAGATCTTGGGAACGAGAAATGCCAGTACCAGTTTTGCACTACCCTGAAGGTCAGCAGTGCAACGCTTGAATCAGTATTTTTTTATGCTGTGGCAAGAGGAAAGGTTCTCCCTGGAGTCACACAGCACTGTTGTTTCTCAGCACTGCTCTCAAGACGCTGGGAAATTTGTTCTGTGAATCTGCATAGCTGTTCATTCATTGCTTTGAGTAAACATTGCCTTTTTCTTACTTGGATAACTCTGCTCACTGAAACCACATCCACTCTTTATGTTGGCTGCTTACATTATAAATTAACCCAGATATGTTTTTAAAAATGAAACCTTTTTTTTCAGTAGCCTGCTGGCTAGTTTCTCCTTTCCCATTCCTATATGAATAGATGGCAATGTCATTTAAGGAGCTAATACAGAACTTTCATTTTCCTTTCATCTTCTTCTCTGACTTCCTTTAGCTCATGGCATCTCTGCTTCTGTTTTCAAACATGTGTTGTATTGTAGCATCCAGCTACCTCCTTCACTCAAAATGGCCATAATAGCTCTACCCTCCTTTTCTTGTATTCACACCTCACTTCAGCACTACTTAGTTCATACTTCTCTTTGTGTGCAGCAAACACATTTGAGCATGCATATGCTCGCAACCACCTCTCTCATTTATGACGTGGTTGTGAACAGAGCACCTATTGAGCCAGAAGCTCTCTTGCCATACTCTGTGCTGCCATTCACATCATTCAAATTGAGTTAGACATCAAGGGACACCCTCACCTCCTTATACAACCCCTGACTTGCACATCATAAACAGAAAGAAGTCTAGCACTCGGAGGTGGCAGCCAAGCAGGAAAAGTCATTTTCTAATGCCACAAAAGATTGTGGCTTTAGAAGTGACATAAAATTTATGCTCTTTTGTGTAAAGAAATGTCAATCTAATTTTAATACTCAATAGAGTTTTCATGACCCGTGTCTTTTCATGCCCAGAGAGCAGGTGAACTGGCTTGTTTTTGGGTCACTTGAAAACACACTTTAAGTGTACAAAATGTGAGTCATAAAAATGACCTGTTCCTCAGCAACATGAAAAAATGCCTTAAGAGGAAATTTCTGCCAACAAAAGTCAGCACATTGATATTTACCAGATGTATACAAGGGCAAGTGGTATATATAATAAATGCTACACGGCCTCCACAAACAGTCAGGTAACAGCTGCAGGGACCACAGGAATGGGTTCAAGAGGGAGAACTCAGGCTTCATCCCATACCTTGAGGAGGAGAGCTTGCTCATATTTTCTCACATATAAATGTGGAGTTCATATGTGCACAAGAGATGTACGAGTTCTGTGTAGCTGGGTAAATGGCACAAAAAAAGATGCTAGAATTCTTTGTGCTAAGTCATTCATAAAGGCAGATCTCTAGGGTAACTGAAATCATAAGTAGGTGGCAGGGTGTACATTGTTATTTTATCCTTACTTTAATTAATGGGGTTATACATACAGGTTAAAGAAAGAATTGCACCTGCAAACAACTGAATACAAAGTGGGGACTAACATGAATGGGACAGCAGTTTGTCTTTCTACCTGCGGTTATGGGTTAATTCCCACTAAAATCACAACCAGGAAAAGCCAGACCAGGCTCCTATGCCTTGATCTTCTCTTTGCCCCAGGGGTTTCTTGATCCCTGTACAGTAATGAGATTGCAGGAAAAACACAACCTCCCATAGCATTGCAAGATCTGTTTCAAAGACCCTTTGATTTCTCCTTCAAGGGCTTTTACATGCTTTCATATTGCTCAAAGCTGGCATGACATTACCATGGCCAGTTCATTAAAGGCACAAAATCGAAGCAGTTCAATTCTCCTCCCATGGCACTCTATAAGATAACCAGAAATCCTAATAATGGAATACAGGAATCAGACATTATTTCCAAGTATAGCATTCCTTCATCACTTAAGTATGTACAGAAATTTTTTAGTTTCTACTACGTTTTTCTCTTGCCATGAGTTCTAAGGAGCAACAGTATTTGTTCCAGAACACAGTAAAACAAAATGAATGGTGGTCCTTACAACATGGTCCTAGCAGTGTGAGAGCCTCTTCAGGGCTGAGAAACTTCTTCAGGAATAGAACTTATGTCCCCATCTCAAACAGGCCTACTGTATCTCCCCACAGCTTCAGTTTCAGGTAGGTGTTTCACTAAAACTCTAAGGAAGACGACATGTCATCTTCATAGGTACTTCATAGGTACATGATGGTACATACCTATGCCAGCAGCAACCTGCATGGCACTGCAGGCTCCATGGAGTATGGATAAGGAAAGAAGAGATGTATGGGAATTGCTCATGTAAAACAAAAAAAGTTATCTACTTTGTTGTGTTTGTGAAAAAAACAATGAAATATAAAGCATATGAAATATAAATAAGGGCAGTTATGCAACCCAGCTGCAAACATAAACACTCCTTGTTCATCTAAATGGTCATTTCTTGGCTCTAGATGACTTGGGGAATTTTGGCAAAGAAAATTTTTCAATCAGTGATGTTGAGAATCTTGGTTGATGCTAGATAAGAAAATGTTGCAAAGACTCTTTCTTTAGAACTTGCAACTACTTTAGTTAGCCTTTGCCACTTTCTACTTCAGAATATAAAAACATAAAAGCAACAACTGTAGAGTAGGACAAAAGAATGGCAATAAAGATAATAAATTTTATCCCAGTCTGTAAAATCAGATAATTATCAGATTGTTGCTCAAATAAAGTGCCATAAAAGTTTCTCACTGGAGAATGCCAAATTCTGTACAGTCCGTCTGTAGGAGTCCATGAAACACAACTGACAGTGCAGTGCATTATTAGCGCTTCTGTAATCATGGTAGTTCAGTATGACGGGCTGAGAGAGCTGCTGTTGTTTGGCCTGTAAAGGAGAAGACTCTGAAGAGACCCTATAGTGACCTTCTACTACCTGAAAAGTGTGTGTAAGAAGGCTGGGGAAGAACTCAAGGCAAGGGCAAGGAAGGGCAAGGGCTTTCACAAGGGCAAGGAACAATAGAATAAGGGCAGTTGTTTTAAGATGGAAAAGGTTAGATTAGGCTTAATATTAGGAAGAAATTCTTTAATATGAGGGTGGTGGATCACTGGAACAGATTGTCTAGAGAGGTGGTGAAGGCCTCATCCCTGGAGACATTCAAGGTCAGGTTTGATGGGGCTCTGAGCAATCTGTTCTAGTTAGAGATGTCCCTTTTTGAGTTGGGGAGTTGAACTAGATGGCCTTTGGTTGTTTCTTCCAACTCAATACACTACATGATTCTATTATTCTAATATATTGAATAAAACTGGACTTCTAGCAGTGATTTGGGTATCACTCAGAATTTAAACCTAACAGACCCCAAACCTCTGACATATGAGGACGAGCTTGGAATGCAAGGGATTTGTTTTCTGCCAAGTTATTTTATTATTTTCATGCAACAGTTGCTGTGCATGATCTGGCTGGCCTGTAAAGAGCTTATTTTGCCCAGAGCAACATAAAGCAAAAAATTTATTATATCTTAGTAAATTGATAAAATGAAGTGATGTTCCAGTCTTAACTGCACCAAAGTAGCCACATACCTCAAACCTGAACATAAAAAGTTAGGCAACTTGTGACAAGTATTCAACTAAGAGTTGAATTGCACTACAGAAGCAGGTTTCTTTTTTGCCAGCTGTTAAAGAAGGAGGCCAGAGTGGCTGAGATAAAGCACTGTCAATGTGTATATCAAGTGAGATGGAGGTTGTCAATCTCTGCTGGAACATGAAGAACCAAACAGTTCCCACATAAAGGCCAGAGTGGAAACAGTTTAATAATCCAGCCCTTGTTTTGGCATCAAAGAGACCAGAGAACTTATATAAGGGTGCTGATATCAGAAAAGTTAAGCTGGTAACACTGTTGTAGTAGGCGTTTGTCGGGGATATGGGATGTGACACTATAGGACCTCCCCTGCTCTGAATTACGTTTAGCTAAGGGGCATAGACGAAGTGGAGTAGGTATATAAGCGCACGCCACGTGGTAATAAAAGCCATTTTACTGCTCATCATATTGATGTATACATGTAGTAACTGGTCCTGGATGTAATTGACCAGTTAAGATGTAGCATATTAGAACATGTTGCATTCAGACGGCAACATAACACCACTTCTTGGCAAAATCCAGGCAATAACTTCCAGCAGTTCCTACACGACTTGAGCAAAGGAGTGATTTCTCTCTTCTTTGCACTTTGTTTCTCAAGAACATGCCAACAGAGTACTTGTTGAAATGAACATTTTCAGAATCCGTGTATGTTTGTGTATATTAACAAACCACATATTCAGAGGTTGTAAGTAAAAACATTTATTGTGAGAAACAAATTGTAGGTTATGCAGTGTCATAACCAGACAATATAGTCCTGCTTGTACTCCAAAAGAGATGCACATAGTAAGTACCGTTCATGATGAAGTACAGAGTATGACACACCTCTCACCTCAAGCACTTTACAAAGAAAGTCTTTGACCTTTCAAATAAATGAGCGGAGGTTTACCTGGATATAGGCATGTACTGCACTATGACTGGGATTTAAAAGTCCTAGTCTTACAAATACTTCCCAGTGTGTATGGTGAAAGCAAGGACACTCCCTACTCTGCCAGAGCTGAAAAGCTGAACAAAAATTTATGCCTTTGCTGCATGCCAGGGAGGGATGAAATGCTGTGTAGGACAACAGCATGTATCTGCTGATGGACTTATTGCTGTGCTGATTGGACTCACTTGATGAACCTTTGCATATCTTCACGTAAATTTCTCAGCTACGCAGACTGACCTACATTGATCTGCATTTTCTGCTAGCAAGTGGCTGTAGTAATGTCAGTTGTACGCTATGCTACCTTTCTAAATCTTTTTCATAAATACACTTAAGTACACAGTGTGTGGAGACTGTTGATTTCTATCTAGTGATATGGTGTGATCCTGGAATCTCTCTATACCTTAGAGACCAAGTTCTTGAACAGGTGGCAAAGAGCATGTGTGGAGGTGCTGAATGCTAGAGAAGTTGGGACTTGACAGAAGAGTCTGACAGTCTTCTGAAGAACAGCCCATAATCCATCAAATAGAATGTTATGTCATTTTTAACAATTCTGTAACCCAGTCCAAGGAGTATGGCCATCAACAGGAAGCACAGTTTATCAATGGTCTTTACATAACATAAGGATAAGGTTTTGTCACCATTGAAATAAAGGGGAACACATTTAACCAAAAGTACCCTGACAGAAAAACCAAAGGTAGTTAGAAAGTGCAAAAATCCTGTTGTTTTTGTGAATAATTTCTAATTGTTCCTTCATGTGCTTTTGTTAAAAATTCCCCAGATGAAGTGATACATACAATTTGTGTCAGTATTTGTGGGTTTCATTTCAACTAGAAGAGACATTTTTTTTGGCTTAGTTTCCACAAGAAAAGTAAACAGAATTTCACTTTAGTTCTATCTAGAATTTCTCTGGTAATTCGATAACCAAACTAAAATACGAAATATTCAGGCACGCTTGTCTCTAGTAAAAAATAAGAGAAAATAACTGCTTTAAGAAAGTTTACTGAATATCTACGTAGATGCGATTTTGTTCCCCAAAACGATGTGATTCATTTCTTGTTTATGCTCCCACAGGAAGTATGGGATGCTTGCTGTTCACACCAGCACAATGTCTCAAGTCTAGGAAGCAAACAGTTAATGTTCTGCAAAATTAAAGTCTGAGCAGCTGTATATGTACCATATTGACTTATGAAGTGTCTCATTCATTGTGCTCATTCTCCGTACCATAAAGAAAATAAGGCCCATTGTCTCTCCCTTTTTCCTCCTTTGTTGTCTTTATTTTTATCTAAATCAGACTCCTAAACATCACCTCCTCTGGGCTGAGATGACTTTTGTAAATGGGCCAACACATAAGCATACTACTAGTTTTCCACTCCCTGCTACACCCATAAACAAAATGCAGGAGAGGAAGCCAGTGAAATTAACCTGTTCCTAACTCCAGTGATCCTATCTTTGGGACTTGTTTTTGTGGTCCACTTAAATGAACACTGAAGCCTCTTGGTCAATGTTCCTTTCAGAAGGCTTTTGACACAGGCAGGACTCCTGGAAAGACAGGTTGACTGTAGGGCTGACTTGATGCCTGCTGGAGTCACTTTTTCAAGTTGTCTTTGATGAAGAGTATACTTGAAGACAATTGTTTAGAAAGCATGTACCCAGTAAGCCAAGGTAAGTGAATCTCAACTGTTACACACGTTCAAAACCTAGCTGGTGGGAAAGTCTCCATTGACCTTGAAGTCTAAAACCTGTGGATAGCCAGCACACCAGATTCCCACCAGCACTTCAGGGGACTCCCTCAAGGCCAGAGTCTTCCTGGGGCTTTCCATCTGTACCACCTGTAACTGGTTCTGTGCCAGCAACACAGGAACGGCCAGGATGCATCCTCCATGCAGGCAGTCAGGCAAGCAGTAGCTGCGCATTCATCATCCCTCATCCCCTCCTGCAGCAATGTGCCCCAGCACTTTTCCTGGGGTTACAGAGAACTGCAAAGATGTCAGAAGAATGTGATGCTTTGTGGTTTACAAGTAAAGGTATTCATTAATGTTTGAGATATGTATAAGATTTTGAATTTAGCAGAAGGCACACTTAGAGCTGTTTCTATTGCAGAGGAACTATAAGTAAAAGAACTAGGATGAACTCATAGATAATTTTGGTTGGAACTGGTCCTTAACATCATAAAGTCCAACCATTAGCATAACTAAGAAGCCCACAGCAAAGCCATGTCCTTAAACTTCATCTCTATGTGACTTTTAAACAAGTCCGGGGATGGTGAATCTAGCACCAACCTGTGCAGCCTGTTCCAACTGCTGATGACCCTTTCCATGAAGAATTTTTTTCATAATGTCTAATCTAAACATACATACACACACACCATGCAACTTGAAGCCATTTCCTCTTAGCTTATCCAGTTGGATTCAAACTGCTTTAGTTTTCTTTTGCACGAAAAGGAATTCCTGTCTTTGCATGTGCTTGAAAGAGATCTCAAGTGGGATGCTGAGATGATTTATAAAATACCAGGAAAGAAAGAGCATCATAAGGAACAGAAAGAGGACAAGAGAAATAATCAGATGGCTCTGAAGCTTGCCTGGAACCCCCTCACATGCAAATTCAGTGCACTGACAACCCCAGGGACCTCAGTGCAAAGACCAAGTAAGGGGCACACACTGGGCTTTCCTACTCCCACTGCTGTACAGGAAGCAAGAGCCTTCTGCAAAGAGGTCTCTTTGCAAGAGCACAGGGAAAAAAAAAAGTGTGAATCAACTTTGGAAGGAGGGGCAGGTGACTCAGGAATTGTTTAAGGTCATGTAGAAAGAGAATTAGAGAAGCAAAAGCTCAGTCAGAACTTAATCTGGCCAAATCTGTTAAGGATAATATGAAGCATTTTTATAAATGTGTTAATAACAAAAGGAGGGCCAGGGAAAATCTCCACTGTTTGTTAGATGAAGGGTGAACATGGTAACTGAAGACAAAAGAAAGGTGAGGTACTTAACACCTTCTTTGCCTCAGTCATTATCAAAAAAGCTTGGCTATCCTCAGGATAACTGGGCTCCTGAGTTGGCAGACAAGGAAGGGGAGCAGAATATCCCTCCTGTAATCCAGGAGGAAGTAGTTAGTGACCTGCAGTGTCACTTAGATCCTAACAAGTCTATGGGTCTGTATGGGATTCATCCCAGGGTGCTTAAGGAGTTGGTGAAAGAGCTGGCTAGGCCACTCTCCATCATTTATCTCTGGTCCTGGATAACTGGGGAGGTCCTAGATGACTGGAAGTTGGTCAAGATGCTGACCATCCACAAGAAGGGTTAGAAGGAGATTCTGGGGAACTACAGGCCTCTCAGCCTGACCTCAGTGCCTGGCAAGGCTATGGAGCAGATTATCCTGAGTGCCGTCATGTGGCAGTTACAAGGCAACCAGGGGATTAGGCACAGCCAGCATGGGTTTAGGAAAGGAAGGTCCTGTCTAACCAACTTGATCTCATTCTATGACTGAGTAAGCTGCCAGGTGGATGAAGGGAAGTCTGTGGATGTGGTCTGTCTAGATTTCAGCAAAGCCTTTGCCTTTGTCTCCCACAGCATCCTCCTGGAAAAGCTGTAAGCCCATGGCTTGGATGGGTGCACCCTCCTCTGGGTTAAAAACCGGCTGGATGATCGGGCTCAGAGAGTGGTTGTGAATGGTGCCTCATGGAATTGGTGCTCAGTGAGCAGTGGTGTCCCTCAGGTGCCAGTTCTATTCAACATCTTTATTTATGACCTGGATAAGGGGATCAAATCTGCCCTTAGTAAGTTCATGGATGACACCAAGCTGAAGAGGAGTGTTGATCTGCTGGAGGGGGAGGATGCTGCAGAGAGATCTGGACAGGCTCAGTCAATGAGCAGAGGCAATCAGCATGAGGTCTAACAAGGTCAAGTGCAGGGTCCCACATTGTGGCCACAATAACCCCCAGGAGAGCTACAGACTGGGGGATGAGTGGCTGGAGAGAGGCCTAGTGGAGAGCAGCCTGGGAATACTGCTTGATAACCAGCTAAATATGAGCCAGCAGTGTGCCCAGGTGGTATGAAAGGCAATGGATCCTGGCTTGTATCAGGAATAGCATGGCCAGCAGGACTAGGGACTTAATTCTCCCCCTGTACTCAATACTGGTGAGACCTCACCTCAAGTACTGTGTGCAGCTCTGGGCCTCTCACTTCAAGAAAGAGATGAAGTTACTGGAGCAGATCCAGAGGAGAGCACCAGGGCTGGTGAAAGGTCAGGAGGGAAAGTTGTATGAAGAGAGGCTGAGGGAGCTGGGGTTGTTTAGCCTGGAGAAGACTCGGGGGGCACTTTATCACTCTCTATAACTACCTGAAGGGAAGTTATAGGCAGGTGGGGGCAGGTTCTTCTCCCAGGCAACTACGACAAGAGGGCGTGGCCTGAAGCTGCACCAGGGAAGGTTTAGGTTGCTCATGGAAAAGGTGATTAGACACTGGAAAGGACTGCCCAGGGAGGCAGGATCCCAGGAGTCCAAATCCCTGGAGGTGTTTTAGAAAAGAATAGTATTATGTGGCACTTAGCGCCATGGTCTAGCTGATTGTGGTGGTGTTGGGCCATAGGCTGGGCTTGAGGATCTCAGAGGTCTTTTCCAGCCTCAGTAATTCTGTGACTGACTGTGGGAATGCTGAAGACACATGGTCCAAATGGAGCCATCACTGGGTCCCTAGCTGAGGAATGGAAGATGTAACCAAGCCACCAGTCCGGCTTTGTTCTAATGTGTGTTTATGCTCAGCTTTGGGGATGGGAGTCAGCTAAATAATTGCAGACTTTGTTTAGGCATTGTTATGTTCATGTGACTGCCTGAATCCAGCCCATTTATTTCTGAAAATAAAGGAACTACTCTGCTCTCACTGCAGTGTCTGCCCCCAAGGTGAATGCACCCAATGGAAGAGGCTGTGCTGATGCTTTGGTGTGGAGGGGTTTGGTGGGGCTAGGTTTTGGGAAGCTCCCCTGGGGCAATGAAGCCAGTCTAAATTTCCTAGCAGCCCATGCATTTGGAGAAGTCAGCCCATGTGAGGAAATATGCTCCTACTTGTCCCACAGAAAATCCCAACAGGAAGCAGGAAAAGGGAGGGTGTCTCCTCCAGAGTAGAGCTTTCCACATCCCACAGTTTTTTGCCTCTGACCCAAAGATGGGTCAGTGATGACACAACAGCCACACAGCAAAGCCAGTTCAATGTTACACCAGAAGTACTTCCTCAGCTCCTGCTTCTGCATGCTCACAGAGGATCAGCTTTATGTCTGTGTACCACTTTAGCAGCAAACTTTTTAGTTTGAGCAGAATGCAAATTGTGAATAGACTTCTGCTGACCACCTGAAGAAACTAAACCTAACTTTTAAGACACAGTCCTTTATTTTCTTTTAAGCCTCACAGCCTCAGCATTACATTATTCATCATATTTCTGCATAGGTTCAGGCTGCATAAAGTGGGATCCAGAAAGCATGGGCCAGAAGTGCAAAGAAATCTGTTTCCTTACATTGCTGCCAGCAGCAATTTTTGTTTGTGCCTGTCATCATGCAAGCACCATCAATTCATTCCTCTGTGTGTTTTTTTTTTTATTTATTTTAGGATTATAAGATGAAGAACAGTAAATCAAAGCTGTGGATTTTCCATCATGACATCTATGAAAGAATTGCACATAATATCTAAAGCAGCTTTCAATGTGTCTTGGTAACACTCAGTCTGTAGCACATAATGTGAATATCACTGCACTGTCTGGGACTGATAGTATTAATGAAAATTTAGAAGCATTTAGGAGGAAAGTATGCCTTTCTCCATTAGGCAAGAGGGGAAAAAGAAAGAAAGGTGGAGCCAGGGCATTGCCTAATGTAAGTACATTTGCATGAACTCTGACAAGTAAGGTAGATCCTGTAGCTAGACAAACATTGCCAGGATTTAGCATCAGGGAACAGGCAGAAAGGAGAAAGCACAGATCAAAACAAATGTTGGGTGAATATGTTTCATGTGATGCCAAGATGTCTTTAACCAGCAGGAATGATGGAGGCACAGACAGCTTTTAATGGCTTTGCAAAGGCAGTGCCATGCAGTGGGATGTAGAAGTTGGGTGAAATGCTCTGCAGACCTGCAGACTCTTCACCTGAAATACTCTCCAGTCACCCAGTAGGTGAGAGCAGCATACACTAAGAGAAGCATAGCCTTCACAGGTACACACCTGCAACCATTTCTGTCAAGCTTGGAGTATCTCCAAGGATGGAGACGCCAGCTTGCCCCAGCATTTGACCTCCTCAGGGGTTCCCTTTATATCTTACTCCTATTTCCCTTGCTGAAATTTGCAGCAGTTTGCCTCTCATCCTCTTGCTGTGCAAGGTCCAGCAGAGTTTGTCTCCCACATTTACTTCATCCACCTGTTATGGTCTTAGCAACAGCCAAGCACACCACACTCCTCAACATCTGGAGTCACTCCAAGTTATTGTTATCTTTTGTGTGCTGGACACAGGACTCTATCTGCAGCCTACCAAGTGCTAAACAGACAGAAAAAAATAACATACTTCAATACAGATCAGGATGCATTTTGGTTGCGGGCTAGCACAGTCAATGTACTGACCACCAGAACCCTTGCTGCTGCACACGAGCAAGACTAAGGCAAAGGCCTAAGTCCTCGGCTGGTGAGAAGAACACCTGATACACCTAACCCACTGGTTT
Organism: Upupa epops; assembly: GCA_013397515.1. Lineage (NCBI taxonomy): Eukaryota > Metazoa > Chordata > Aves > Bucerotiformes > Upupidae > Upupa > Upupa epops. The sequence continues at coordinate 67,387 of VZRI01001841.1, forward strand.
CATAGATTACTTCAATATGTAATAACTGTAGAGTAGCTCCTCCTTCAAAAGAAAAGGAGATGAGCCTTTTTGCATAATAAAGTTACTATTCTCACTTTTTCTTATGCTTTATGGAGTCTTCTGCTAAATATGGGGGACAGTTTGCCAAGTGAACATTTTTGGACCCATTTCTAGTTAATTCACAATGCTTTCAACTTTCATTGTGAGAGGCTTAATTATTTGTGCCTTTTTTGTCAGCAAACAATTCCTAGAAAATATTTATTGTCAGTTTTATAAATTGAATTTACAGTCTCTGTGGAATTTCAATATTCCCTTAAAATTTCTCCTTAGTAAAATGAAAATTAATTGTTCACCACTCTTCTTTCGTTTGAGGCACAGCATCCTGAAAGCAGCAGTGGTTTGCTGTTGGCTGATTTCCTTTAGTGTTGCAAGTTAGTTTTATCATCTCTCATTTTTTTAGTAATTAGGTTCTCTTTATCTATGCCCTTATTATTTCAATATCTTTTTACAATGAAATATTGAGATATATTACCAATACTGTAGATCTGCAATGCTGGGGAGAGATGTTCTGGATCTAAATTTGTCCTGCTTTCTAAGGTGAAATCAATCTATAAACCAAATCAAGTTTCTTAGTAAACAAAATATCTTTCTTTTCCTTGCAAACTCATTTAAAATCTGAAGAAATTGAGGATTTCAGTTTGTCAAAATACAGAAAACAGACTTTTTTTTCTGATTTCTCCTAGCTTAAGATGAAACATTTGAACAGGCACATCCTTAAAATTACTGCAGACCCACCACTCTCTAAACAAAAGATTCCTTCTTTTGCACAGTGCAGTTGCTGAAAGGTATCAGGATTTACAACTGCACCTTTGTTCTGAAATGCTGTCTCCAGTCTACCTGATCCAAGACTTCGCACTTCAGAGACAAAAAAATTACAAGCTCCAGACCATAACCTGCAGGCAACATCCCTTAAGCAGACAGTTTTGTAAGAAAGATCACCCTGCCTTTGGCTTCAGCATACCCTAAAGACAATATTGATAGTGTTTTTTAATATTCCTGAAAAGGAGGTTGTGGTGACCCAGGGATTTGTCAGGGATGTTCAGAAAGCCAAAATCAACCTGGACTCAGAAGCAATCTTCACAGCATCCATACTTTTTGGACAAGCCATGCAAAAGATTTCTCTTCCAAAGCAACACAGAAAAGAATGTCACATTCAGTCTTTCACAGGTGAAAAAAAATCAAGACAGAAAACAACTCAGAAATATCTTAGAGAAAACACAATAGTGGAATTAAAATTATCAACATTTTACTGAGACTTGTCAGGACATTTTCTCCTTGCCAGGCCATGTAAAACCTTTGAAGAACAAAATCCCCTCTGTGTGGGTAAAATATCCCTCTGTACACAGCTAATAACTAACGCAAGGGCCTGATTCAGGACAGGAGACGAACAATAGTAGTCAAATCTGCAAGCCTTTCCAGCATGCCCCATTTTAAAGAAACGAAAAAAAAGGGGCATCACCTCGCAACTGAGCAAAGTGGTTTGCTCCAGCTGCCAGGCAGCATTGGCTGCTCTTGACATCTCTCATACCCTGCACTCATCCTCAGCCCTCCGGCTTCACATGGAATGCAGCACACAGGTCAGATCTGCAGGATTATTTTCGCATGAGAAGAGAGAGTCCATAAGGTTGTAGAAAAATAGCTTTCCTAACTCCACAGCTGTTTTTTTACCTTTCAGAGGTCACACCTACTGAAATGCTCACAAGCTCTTTGAAGGAAAGTGTGAGCCAGCTGCAATCCCCTGTGCAGTGGATGCAATTCAGTTTTACATCTCTTCCCTGTTTAATTTTTAATTTTGGCTGCATTACATGCCAGTAAAACATGCCTTTATCTTTTTCAGCCTGCATGACTGTGTGTGGGGGTGAGTGTGCATAGCTGGAGCTACAGCCTACATGCTTGCAAGATAGATATACTTGTTGGCTAATCATCCTTGCCAGGGAAAGAAAGGACAGCGTCTGAGGTAACTGTATAGGAATGCAGAGTACCCAGCATTGGTGCTCTGCCAAGTTTAAGTCCTTAATGCATGCCTGAAAAACTGTAAGAGCACACAGTGCATTCCTTATTAAGGTAGATAGGTTAGACAGTGCATCTTCGAAGACTGGCATTCATTTTCCTACAAAAGGGTACATACAAGTGCAGCTGTAGAATCAGAAATCCACTTCCTTGTTTCCTCTTCCACACATTGTGCAAGAAAATGAATAGCTGCCAATGAAGGTTGCTTTTCTTGTTCTGCTTTGTGTTTTGTAGCAAGCTGAACACAATGCTTCCATAAAGGAATCTAATATTTCAATGTTAAGAACTAGGTGTTGTCTGTAATTGAAAGTGTATGGCAAAAACAAACACAAACAGTTTGCATGAAGAGTAGAACCTAAACAATCCTGAAGATGACTAAACCATAGGGTAAAATAGTATGAAATTTGTTATTCTCCCCTATAAACAGAGCTCTCTCTTGCCTACTACAAGAGCACATCTTGCAAAAGTGTTTACAGCTAAGCATAGGTACCGGATGTTTCAGATCCTTCAGCAACATGCATTGCTCTGACGTGATGCTTGTAAAGCAGTCTGGAGGTTCAAGTTCTCATTATCATATGAAAGCAGGTGAAGTCAAGGATGAGATAAATCTCACAGGACTCTAAAGCATCCAGGCAGCCTCCTAGGCCAGACAGTCACAAGATGCCAGATTTAGCTCTCATCTCATACCATCAAATTGGATAGAGCTACCACCAACATAGTTTGGCCCAGTGTTTACAGTTTCCTATTAAAGCTAAGGAACAGCATAGTTCCATTTTCAGCAGCAGTGCTTTATATGTGAATTGGTTTGCAAAATTGCTTTCAATAAATGCTTTTTCTTTCAGGGTTTTGATTCTGTAGCAATATTCCTGCTATATAAATAAACTATAAATAGAGGTCCCATATTTCATTCATCTTCTGCAGAACTTAGTATTTCTCTAGTGTTGTTGCATGTTCCTGACAACAAGCAGAACCATGTGGAGAGGGGTGGTTGTCCTAATCTGTGCTGGACTTTCTGCTCATCTCATGGAACTGCAAAAGTGATGAGTTTCAATATCTAGATCTTTCTTATGCCTAAAAAATAATGATGAAGCAATTGAATATCCCCAGAGAAAGGGCAAAATTATTTCAGCTAGGGAGAATCTACAATAAGAAGACTGACAATACTCAGAGAAGAGGCAACTGAGAGTTAACTCTGTGCAGTTTCATCCACATGTCTCTTCAAGACATATGACAATGACTAATATGAACAGTGTTTATGTACTTGTAAAGTGATAGAGCTGCTATCTTGCCTCTGTTTTATCATTTGGGTAGGGGGAATAAAACCCTTCAAGTTTACTAATCTCTATTTGACGTAATTGTCTCCTTAACTTGGGGCTCCTAAATATATAGAGCTCCCTGATTACTTACAAACACTTGAGATATATAAGTTAATCATAGAATCATCAGGGATTGGAAGGGACCTCAAAAAATGTAGTCCAATCCCCCTGCCACAGCAGGACACCCTGACCAGATCCAGGAGGGTTTAAAACATCTCCAGAAAATGAGACTCACAAACCACATGGCAGCCCTCTCCAGGGTCCCATTACCCTCCCTGGGAAGAAGTTATAGAGTCAGTCATGGATGAGACCACAGGATCATCCAGTTCCAACCCCCCTGCGACGGGCAGGGACACCCCATCCTAGATCAAGCTGGCCAGAGCCTCATCCAGTCTGGCCTTAAACACCTCCAGGGACGGGGCCCCAGCCACCTTCCTTGGTCAGCCCATTCCAGACTCTCACCACTCTCATAGTGAAGAACTTCCTCCTCACATCAAGTCTAAATCTACCTATCTCCAGCTTTGCTCCATCCCCTCTAGCCCTGTCCCTACCTGATACCCTAAAAAGCCCCTCCCCATCTTTTTTGTAATCCCCTTCAGATACTGGAAGGCCACAATAAAGTCACCTCGGAGCCTCCCCTTCTCCAGACTGAACAGCCCCAACTCTCCCAATCTGGCCTCATAGGAGAGGTGCTCCAGCCCTCTGATCATCCTTGTGGTTCTCCTCCGGACGCGCTCCAGCACATCCACATCCTTTTTATAATACGGGCTCCAGAACTGGATGCAGTACTCCAGATAGGATTTCACCAGAGCAGAGTAGAGGGGGAGAATCACCTCCATTGACTTGCTGGCCACACTTCTCCTGATGCAGCCCAGGATCCAGTTTGCCTTCTGGGATGCAAGTGCACACTGCTGGCTCATGCTGAGCTTTTTGTCCACAAGCACCTCCAAGTCCCTCTCCTTAGAACTACTCTCCAGCCGGTCACTGCCCAGCCTGTATCTGTGCTTATTGCCTGGACACAGATGCAGGACCTTACACTTAGTCTTGTTAAACCTCATGAGGATGGCTTGTGCCCCTCTCTCCAACCTGTCCAGGTCCCTCTGGATGGCATTCTTACCCTCTGGCATGTCTGCTGCACCACACAATTTGGTGTCATCAGCAAATTTGCTGCAGGAGCACTCAATGCCTCTGTCTGTGTCAGCGACAAAGTTGAACAAGACTGGTCCCAGGACTGATCCCTGAGGGACTCCGCTTGTCACTGGTTTCCACCTGGACATGGACCCATTGACAGCCACTCTTTGGGTGCAGCCATCAAGCCACTTCTTAACCCATCTAGTGGTCCACCATCAAACCCATGTTCCATCAGCTTGGAGACCAGAATGTGTCTTAGACAAACATGTAAAGACGAAACAATTTGATGGGACCTCAAAGGCATGGCACTTTTTGCAGCATGTAACCTCAAGTTAGAGACTAATGAGAAGGGCTTCTACAGATCCTCCAATCAAAGATAGAAGGTTAAGGAAAGTGTACATCCCTTGATGAGCATGACTGACAATCTTGGACAAAAAGAAGAATGAAATGCAATTATTTTGCTTCAGACTGCCTCTTGTCTCACATTTCCAGAGTTCATGGAGTACAGAAGACCAAGTTTTAAAACAACTGAGGAACATGAACACACATAAATCTATGGGACCTGAAAAAATGCATCCCAGAGTCTTGGGAGAAATCGCTGTTGTAATTGTCAAACTACAGTCCATGAGACTGGAAAAGTCCTGGTAGTCTGGTGAAGCCCCAGGTGACTGGAAAAGGGGAAACATTGCACCAATTTTGGAAAAAGGCAAACAGGAGGTCCCTAATAACCATTCACTTGTCAGCCTTATCTCTGTGCCTGGGGAGATGGCAGAACATGATCCTCCTAGAAACTACGTTAAGGCATACTGAGGGCAGGGAGATCATTTGAGACAGACATTGGCAAGTCTTGCCTGACCAACCTAGTAGCCTTCTGTGAGGCAGTGACTACATCAGGTAGACAAGAGAAGAGCTCTAGATGTCACCTACTAGGACTTCTGTAAAGCCTTTTACATGATCTCCCACAAATCTTTCTCTCTAAATTGAAGAGATATGGATTTGTGTGGATTGTTCCCTGGACAACAAATTGGTTGGGTGGTCATGGTCAAAAGGTACCAGTCAATGGCTTAATGTCCAGATGGAGAGTGACAACAAGGGGTGCCCCTCTGCAATTCAAACTGGGATCAATGTCGTTTAATATTTTTATCAATGATATAGACCACATGATTGAGTGTACCCTCAGCAAGTTTGCAGATGACACCAAGATGAGTGGTGTAGTTGATGCATCTGAGGGCCAGAACGTCATCCAGAAGGAACTGGACAAGCTGGACAAGTGGGTACATGTGAATTCCATGAGCTTCAATAAGGCCAGATGCAAGTTCCTGCACCTGGACTGGGGCAACACCCAGTATCACTGCAAACTGGTGGATGAAGGGATTAAGAGCAGCCCTGTAGAGAAGGGCTGGATGAGCCAACAATGTCTGCTTACTGCCCTGAAGGCCAACCATATGTCTCCTGGACTGCATCAAAGGAATCGTAGGTAGCAGATCTGCTGCTCTACTCTGTGCTGGTGAGGCATCCAGCTCTGGAGTCCTCAGTACAAGAAGGACAAGAACCTGTTGGAGTGGGCCCAGAGGAGGGCCTCAAAAATGCTAAGAGGGCTGGAATACCTCGTTATGGGGACAGATCTGAAGAGCTGAGGTTGCTCAGCCTGGAGAATAGAGCTCTCCAGAGAGATTTTATTACCCCTTCAAGTACTTAAGGGTGGCCTGTAGGAAAGATGGATACACTTTATGAAGTTCTAGTGTGACAGTACAAGGGGTAGTGAGTTTAAACTGATGGAGGGTAGATGTAGACTACATTCTGCTAAACAGAAGGAAGACATTTTTTTACAATAAGGATGTTTAAACAGTGAAGCAGGTTGCAGAGAGAAATGATAGATGTCCCATCCTACAGACATTTAAGACTGGATTCGATGGAGCTCTGGGAAGCCTGATCTAATTGCAGATATGCCTGCTCATTATATAGGGGTTGGACTTTTGGGTCTGTTTAGCCTGGAAAAGAGGAGGCTCAGGGGTGACCCTATCACTGTCTGTAACTACCTAAAAGGTGGTTATGGTCAGGCGGGGTCGGTCTTTTCTCCCTGGACACTGGAGACAGGACAAGGGGTCACAGTCTTAAACTCCATCATGGGAGATTTAGGTTTGACATTAGGAAGATGTTTTTTACTGAAAGAGTGATCCAGTTTTGGAACGGGCTGCCCACGGAGGTGGTTGGGTCACTGTCCCTGGAGGTGTTCAAGGTTAGGCTGGATGAAGTGCTGAGTGGCATGATCCAGATGTCAGATGTTTAGGTTTACTTGGTTGGTTTTAGGTTGGAGTGGATGAGCTTTAAGGGCTTTTCCAGCCTCATTATTACTGTGATACTGTGATACATGACTTTTTAGAGTTCCTTCCAACTCAAAGCATTCTGTAATTTCATGATGATTTGTTTTCAGACAATGGCTGCCTTTCTGTCTTTGCTCATGCCCACAGGTTCAATTCAGAATATAAGAAACTACTTTCAGCCTTTGCCTTTCAAGTCTCCTCTGACCTCCATCCCATCCCTATCAGAGATTCTAAGGCTCTAAAGTCCTAAGGCCTCTTGTCTGGATGCAACCATGTTGAGAGGGTTCACTAGGCAAAGTAGGCTGAGAACCTGATAGACCATCTTGCCAAAGTGACATTTAGGTAGTGAAAAGCCTGTATCCCTGGGGCTATTGTAAGTTAGAACAAGCCTTCAGCTGATAAAACTAGATGACATTGGAAAGCATCTGAAACAATATCTGAACCTCAAAAACCAACAATTCTTATTTTTTTCAAATTCCAAATTACAAGAGATTTAGAATTCTTTTCTGAACACACTCACATCCTGGTCATAGTATATAGCTTTTCACAGAGAGCTGTTGCAGCCCAATCACATCAGAAACAGCTTCTTTCTGACCCACATGTAGAACTTTGCAGTGTTTCTGAAGAGTTGCTGGTTATAATTTCTGTTTTAATTAAAGATGTTCCTCTAAATAAATTTTGTATTTTCGGTTACAGTAAAGTTTCTCTGCATTAATCAGATGCCACCAAACCTTAATATTCTTCTTTGGCATTACAGAGTTGCTTTTTTATTTATCAGTGGCAACAACAGGCATCAAATAATCAAAACACTACTATCAAATGTCGGCAGGTTTTTAAAACCCTGATACAATTAAACAAATTTATCTAATGTGCTAATGGGCCAAAATTTAAAAAAACAATAGAGGGAGAGTTTGAAAAGAAAAAAAACTTATGAATTGAAGACAAAAACTAAAATAAACTTGATTTGGAAACAAAAAGCCAAACATTTAATTCACCCCACATGAGAAGACACACACACAAAGACATACAGAGACTAATTGTGATGTTTCTACATAACTGAGACAAAACTTCAATGTCCACATTCTCAAAGGGGAAAATCTTCCAGACATTCCTGCTTCTGTGGGAACATGGTGCCCATCAAGTTCATGGACACATTCTTCAGCATCAGCTGGCATTTTTAAGTCAGGTCCTTTGTTAGATGTGCTTGCTTTCCAATGCACCATTTCCAAAATGCTGATTACTACAGCCACTGACAAGGGGAGAACTCTCTCCATTTCAGCAATCCATGGAATCTAGCCAAAATGTTCTTTCCACTAATCTCCAAGGTACCACACTGTCTCTGTATTCACTACACTTCTGAGGCAGGATGGCTGTTGTGTCAAGCACTCAGTTACACAGGCTCAACATCCAAGCACAGATAAGAAATTAAGAAAAATGGAGTTGAAGGAGAAGAAGAAAGAGCCAGAAACCTGAAACTGAAGCTCCAGATCCCTTCTGCCAGCCCAAACCCCAAATGCATATATTGAAATGCAATAATTTTTCATTAGTAAGGAGTATACAGATCTCACTGATTTCTGAAGCATCACTTCAGTCAGAGTAAAAGGCCTGCCTTCTAGGCAAGAGTAACAGTGAAGGCTTGTGTTCCCATCATGCAAAAGGCATATATGTAGGCATAACCACGACACTCTTGCTGATACAAGCATTCATCCTCTAATATGTTTAAAATATGTATTGGTGGCACAGTGATAGGCACAGGAGGTGCTAGGACTTCAAGTTTCTTATCACATTGGGGAAGGATCTCTACCTGCTGGCCTGCCCTTTTCTGGTACCCTTCTCTAGACATGTGCCCTGGGCCATTGCCGGAAAAAAAATACTAGGCTTTGTTTTGAACATCTGTAATTATGTGTTTCACCAACTGCTTTCAAAAATCAAGCTACACTGCTCTGTGTTGACATACATTAATGCTGTAAAACATATTTTTAAAGGATCATGTTAGTACTACAACATATCTGCTAGAGAGAAAGCACTGATTACATCTAAATGAAACCACAGAAGACAAAGTGACAAAGATGTGTTGTATTGTTTAATCATGCCAATGTATAGGATAGCCTATGAATTTTTCACTGTATTTCCAGTTTCCTTTTTTGAAATGCTGCAGTGGAACACAGCAGTTTGGCATCGGTTCATATGATTTAGTATCTTATAAAAAGAATAAATTAAACAAACTTTTAAAAAATAAATGCATCCCAAACAACTGTAAGTAACTAGAAGAACAATGAATCTTTTAGGCAAGGGTAAGATTTCAGAGATAGCCTTATTCTTTTTTTGTCTTTTTAACAACAGCTCGGGCAACAATAACTGCATCATTGAAGGGCATCAGATGATAAAATCCTGTGTGCTTTAACATTACCTCTGTTTTGTAAATACCTGGAGCTTGTACCTGCAACTTAGAAGCAGTAAGTTGGTAAGGAGACAATCTGCAAAAAGGAGAAGAGCTGGACACACTTTATAGAAATGATTATTACAGGCAATTAGGCTATATAATTGCCCTAGGAGAGGAAATTATCTGCTGCTAAGAAACAAACCTTAGTTTCTAGTGACAGCCCCTACCCGCTGATGAGCTGTTGCCCTGAAAGACTTTATATAAGTGTATTTGGTAACCTGAATTGTGGGCTATATTCAGCTTTCATTTCATTAAACAATATGCTTGTGGCAGATTAGAATATTACTGCAAAAGCTGAATCAGGTGGCTGCTTTCTTCTGCTCTTAGCAAAGAAGCAAATTCTATCTCCAACTTGTGGAAAGAACTGCAAGTTCTTAAGTTTTCCCCTAGTTTTCTGATATTCCCTGTAGCTTCAGGCAGCTATGAGGAACCTATCCATGTTTTGCTTTCAACAGATAAGTGGTTGGGTCTGCAGGTATAGTAGCTGGGCAATGGGGAGCTCTGTCAGGTTGAGGCAGGTAGTCCCTTCCTCTGGGACAGGAGAGCAGGTAACCCAAGTGTCTTGGACCCTTTGGAATCCCTGGGACTGAAAAAACCCTACAGCCACTGCACCTTTGGCATCTCCAAGAGCAGCAGCTGGTGGCGTATTTCCTACATTGTCCTGCTTTTACTTGAGCTCCTGTCAAAGAAGCCCTGCAGAACTCTAAAGAGAGTAACCTGACTTTATAGACAGGACCCTAAAAGGCTGGATGGGGAATCTGCATAGACTGATCTGCACCTGAGGGCTCTGCAGATGCAACAATATAGGATGTGGGCCTGAGGGGTAAAAACACAGGTTTGGGACGTGGGGAACCAGTTCTTGCAAAATGTCCCTAACCAGCTGAGGCTTGAGGAGTAACATCAGCACTTCTGGGAGCAGAGTGTGCTCCAGCATCTTCTCTCCAGTATTTTCCTGGATCTGGCCTGCATGGTTTTATTTATCATAATTAACACTGTGATTTGCTTTAAACAACACACCACAACAAGTTATTAGTAATTCAAGTGAAAGTATGGTATGGTGAGTCCAGTAGAATTGTCTCATAAACAAAGCATCATATTATCCTGCAGTTGCATGCAGATGATTACCTGTAACTTTCATGATGCAGTAGGGCTGTTACAAAATCCACAAATTCTGGAGCTTGGTTTCTCCGGATCAGTATGTTAATGGCTGATCATGCATGTTGTCTGACACTGTTTCTACTAATGAAGTATTTAGAAATCCTTTCTCCAGAAAGGATTTTCTGGACTCCACAATATTTATGCTCATACCCAGCAAGCTTGACATCATCAATCAGGGCATTGAGCTGCAGGTTACCAATTTTTACAGTCTTGTAGACCTTTGTTTCTTTCAAAAGCTCTGGTCCTGTGACTAGCTAGTTCAAAAGTTCAGGAGTTCTGTATAATGGGTAAAGCTCTGCAATCACAGGTATAAAATACCTCCTCCATCCACAAAACTCCAGTGATGATTTTCAAATGTAATGAAATTCACTCATCTGTATCTTTCCAGCTTTGTATCCTCAAAATGTTGGTTCTACTGCTTCCATATTCAAGCTAGGTAAAGCATCACTTCAGTCCTCTAGCAAGCCAGGTGCAGAGCACCACATATTTCTTATTGGTTAACTATGGAAATAACTACAATGTCAAAACTGTATTATATTGTTGCTCTGGAAAGCATCGCCTTTTGCCACTTTGCAAGACAAGCTTTTCTACAACTCACTCCCTTCTTACTTTAATGCTGCTACCTCATCAGCCCCTGCACCTCAGATGCCGAGTAATGAGCCCTTGGTAGTAGTGAATCAACAGTTACAGAATGATGTACATAAGACAAATATTCCATTGAAAATGCAACCCAGACCCCATGGAAGAAGTCAAAGTAGAGGTAGGTCAAGCATTGAGACATCTTTTGCAAGATATTCCAAACATTACTGTTGTTTCTCCACTAAGTCACCTGCCCCATGGGAAGTGTGTAATACAGCCAGATCTTCATACAAAAATGTGAAGTATATCTGAATTATTTTATGAGCAATACTAATTTATTTATTTAGCTAGTCTATTGCTTCTGAGGACTTCACTCTAAATTAAGAGGTTTTTGTATGTATTGTACACAGCTTGAAGTGAAAAAAAATTATGAAATGCAAAGGTATCTTAGCATTACGTCTTTCCAAATCAAAAAGTATTTTCATGTGTTATAGGCCATGAAGAATGGCTGTGTCTGAAAGCTGTTTAAAAGAAATAACTAATAAAATAATAAATCCCTAAAATAATAAAAAATATTTAAAAAGTAAAGAAAATAAACATAAGTTTTTAACATTTATTTAAATCAAAAAAACAGATTCTGCATTGGAAATGCTTCTTTCCAGAGATCCATGCAGTCTGCTTTTCCTTTAAATTAGTCAAAATAGGCAGGCTTTTTGTCATCACATTTAAGTTGCAGATAGCATGTTTCTGTTACTCATGACCCCAGACTTCTATTACCAACACCATCCCCCTCAACCTGTTTTGAGACACATGTGACTCAGTCCAACTCAGTGAAGCAGTGACCTAAACAAAGCTGAGCCTGGTATCAGTTGGGGTTTGTGGTTCCCACAGCAGACAGGCCAGTCTGTTAACAGTCCAAGGATGGTTCCTCTGCAGCACTCCAAGAGGGGCAGCATCCAAATAACAAAGGCATTTGGTGCAAAGCATGGATTGGTTTTGTTTTCTTCTTTGTCAGTTTATCTGAATGACATTGTAACACTGAAGAAACAGAGCACTATATAAGGTAGAGAACATCTGTATTAGTGAAGGATTCAACTGATATTGTGGGAATACTTTGCCTACTGCTTTTAACTGTATCAAACTAGTTTGTACTGTGTTGCTTGCTTTACATGAAAGTGCCTTCAGCAGCTTGAAACCAGCTACAGTGACAGTATGCATTTTTTCATGCATTAAATCTTACATACAGAAAAACAGGCTACAGTAAGGAGCTTAAGAAAGCCTAAAGCACGGAAAAGTACAACATCCACAGACATGGCATTGGTGTAAGTCTTCATAGCCCCCTGTTCAGCAGGTATTACCTCGTACCATGCAGAAGATGCATCACCTTGCACTTATCTACATTTTTTAAATGGTTTGTGACATTGTAATAATTTAATCCAGTGACTCAGATCTCAACGTAATACTTTCTCTTGGCATAATGTCCTATTCATACTTACATCATCTGGAATAATGTGCAAGCAAGGCGTACCACTGTATCTACAAAGAAAGTCCAGCTCCATAATGAGTGACAACTGAGTAAGACAGGTTCTGCGTTGAGTACAACCTCTTCTTTGGCCATCACAAGACTCACATGGTGTCCTGACTCCCCTATGGTGTGCACAGCACTGGAGCAGGATCACAATACATGACCCATGGAGACACCTGCTCCTCAGCCACAAAGGCAAAGCTGCTCTGATGCTGCCAGTTAGGCCATGCTGATCTAATATAAAAAAAAAAAAATAAAAAATTTGTTGGCAAGCCGGTTTAAGAAATAGTTCCATTAATCTTTCCTGCCTCAGAAACAATTATATTCAGCAAGCTGCTGCCAAAGCAGATTTTTAACCTTGTTAATTCAAGATCATGTTATTGTTTAAAACAAATTGGGATATGTATTATACTAAAACATCTTACTTTGGGAAAAGTAGGCCAGTGTATTTCTTTTCTTTTGTTGCTAAGACTTACCTATTTATTCTTAATCAGCAAATAATTGTGCTGTATGTATCTCAAATGGGGTCCTGTGAACTGATTGCCTAACAGCAGCTGCAAAACATTAGTCTGTTCCTTAGAGAGTGTCTTCTGGCTTAGTTTCTTCAAACAAAATATTGTTTGCATGCATCAATTCAAGCAGTCCAAGCTAAAACACTCATGAAGACCGCATTCTTTAACAGAAGAGGAGAGCCTGAAGTCTGCTTCACAAACTTATGGCTATAGAGCTAAATAAGCCGATTGACTGTAGAGCTTCAACTCTGGGGTCCCTTCTGAATGTGTGGTTATCTGAATGTACCTAGTAGGTATCTAATTCAGGACCCTCATTTCTGGAAGACAAATTTGAAACTTGGGGCCTTGGTTACTTAAGTAGAAATTAATAAGCACCATTGTTTCCCGCTGGCTTTGGCATGTGTGTAAGTTAGTCTGCTATAGGCTCAAAGGTATCTTTCTGCAGCACAAAAGAGGAGTATTCACTCATTCACACAAAGTATTAACTTAGCTTTTCAGATAAACTATCCTTGCATGTTCAGACTTCACAAAGTGAGAACATCATAGCTTCCATGGTCAGGTGGATAAGGAAGGAGCTGAAAAGAGAAACAGTTTTATAAAAAAGTTTAGAAAGAATGGCTTCAGTGAGGCATTTGCAGCTCCTTCCTCTGCAGAGGAAGATGTAAACACTGCTGCTTTACAATGAATGAGATTCTGTGGACACACAGTCATGAAACAGCTGGCCACAATATGTGTCCTTACAAGGGATTCAATATTCACACATCCTTCTCCATACATCTCTCTTGCTTATATATGATGATATGTGCTTGCACTAGTAATGTACTCTCTTTATACCTTTCTTACTGATAACAGAGGATCTGAGAGCTGCAGTTAATAGTTGTTGATGTGAGCCCAGTCTCCCTTTTGTGTCAGAGTTGTGCTACAGCCACTAGCATCTTTGAAAATATTGTCTCCTTGCAGAACATTAAGTCAAACAGCCTACACCTAAAACTGCACCAGTCTGTACAACTCTAAAGTCACGGAGAGAGCATGTCAGTGCTCAGTTGAGCATCTGTTGCTGTATACAATGTTTGAGCAAATTGTCTAGCATATGCACAGATGTTAAAAAAACATTGCTCTGGGTGGTAGTTTGCCTGCCTATTTCTAATGTACTTTTTATTATCTTCCTTCTGGTATTTCCCACTCAAAATGTAAGAGAAGGCATTCTTTAAAACAACTGTACCCTGTGTGCCAGTATGAGTATATATATATATGTATAAGACAATACAAGATAAGACAATCAGTCAGTTCATATAGCAGATGCAAAGAATCAGGCATAGAATTATAGAATCATCAGAGATCAGAAAGGACCTCGAAAAATCACCCAGTTCAATCCCCCTGCCACAGCAGGCATCAAAGAGATGTCCACAAGAGCAAAAAAAATTAAAGTGATGCACAGAAGTGTAACAGGAAGAAAACAGCATTAAGACAATAAAACATAATATAAGGAGAAACTCCTGACAGTCAACACTATTAAAGGGTAAAATAGAGAATCATAGAATCATATCATGTTACAGTATATCTGCATTGAGCCAGAAGGGATTTCAGAAGAATTGTATGAATCACTAAAATAAGAAATTGTTACCTCTCATGACCCACAACTTACAGCTTCATGGGTTTACTAGAGAGGCAAAGGTCACAGCAGCCACAGGCATCATCCTCATAATGGTGTTTTGGTGTTGCATCATTGATGCCAATGTTTTGTTTGCTGCACAAAATCTTGAAAGTTAAACATCCTATCAGATACAAGTACCTGTGCCTGCTATCTCACCCAACAGATCAATTGCACATTTTCTCTGCTATACTACTTATATAGGTAATTGTATATGTGCTTGAGAACTTATTTCCATTTTCTTTAGCTTTTATTTAAGCCACTTAAGACTGTAAAGTACCACTTATGTTTTACATGAGTTTATTTCAGGACAATTCACTGTAATCTGTTCTTAGCTCTGCAAACTAGTTCAGCCCCAGTTGAGGAACAGAAACAAGTTTCTCAACTGTAAAATCATTGAAAATTAAGAAAACTGCACTTACTATGGGAAAAATTAAAAAATACATAATAAAGCACTAGGGTTGTTGTTTTCGATGTACCAAGCAATTGCCTTAAAGGCACTTTCTGTTATCACAGCTGCCAAAGCTGTTCATTCTCTCAGAGAAAAGTCATGTGGAGCAGCTAAGTCCTTGAGCAGACACCAGCTGATAAGCGCAGGTTTAGTACAAAGGTAGGCAGCATAGAAACGTCTGTACCATAAATACAAGGAGTACTTGCAGAGGTCTGCGGCTCATATAGTTTTTGCCTCAGCCTAAAATATTATCTTGCCTACACGCAGCCTTGCACCACACAGTAACTACAGCTAAGCAGTGGTAGATACTTTGTGTACAAGGAAATGTATTCCAGGAATGCCAGGTTTGCATCTGAATTTCCCTTATCTGAAACAATGAAACCACAAGCAAGCCGCTTCCCAGAAACTGCAAATGTTCAAGATACACTATGTAGAAATGACTGCTTTTCAGCAAGTACCTCTGTCAATCACTGCAAGCCAGCCTGGAGGAAATGCAATTGTGATAGCTTGAGTATTTTTAGTGCCTGTAAAGGAAGTGAGTAGTCCCTGGAGAAGGGGGGGGGGGGGGG
>VZRI01001841.1:83123-145764 GCA_013397515.1 Upupa epops
GGGGGGGGGGTGCTTTTACTACTTCAATATCACACCATGGAACACAGAGATAGCACACAGAAATTGAATCGTATCTTCCCCTTTTAACAGAGGGCCAAGTTGGCCCAGACTGCCTATGTTACCTTTCTGCAATGCAGTCTCTATAAAATAGAAAAGGCTACCCATCCTTAAATTGTTTTGGATTTAATTTGGTGTTATCAAGCAATAATTAAGTTTTGCAAAATTGGCTTCTGGACTGACAGCTTCTATTGTTGCAGCATATGGCCATCAGAGAACAGCTTGTGGCAGATGTGCTGTTTGTTCTCTATGAGCTAGTTTTATATTTAATGATGTCACTCCAATCAAAGCAAGTGTTGGATGCATTTGTCGTGGAATGGGTTTGGCAGCACCACCACCACCAGCACACACACCCCCCCACCCCACCCCATCATGTTTAAGCTGATTCAAGTAGAAACACAGGAGCTCTAAATAGGTCTTAAACTAGATTTAAGAATTAATGATTCAGTTTAACGGAGGTCTGTATTCCAAAAAATCCATGTTTCTAGCACCTACTGTGTTCCTTTTATGGACTACAAAAGACCACCTATTACAATAAGTGATCTCATTAAGCATGCAGCTTCTTAGTCTTACAAGCTGTTGTGATAAGCAGCTGTTGCAAGAGGGTGAAAAGTCAGTTTATCAAACTTTCACAGTACATCTCATCAGGAGAGAAAGTATTTGATTATCTCCATCACCTTTGACTACAGCACCAGAATAACACCAGTAACACTTCAGTGACATGCTTCTCTATCCAGCAAGCAAGACACTCACAGAAATTTATTGTGAAAAAATTTATTGTGAAATCTTCAATTGCAAATATTTAAATAAAAAGTATTGCATTATTAAAACAAATCTGCAGAGTGACCCAAGAGGCCAGCTAAAGTCTTTCCACTTCCTCTACATGTCTTAGTGACTAGTCCATGGTAGGTCAAATACCAGAACTTTTTTCCCCCTCCCTCCATTTTATAGACAGCAGCAATAGTTCCTAGTTACAGTACTGTGTCTAGTCCTTCTGGGAAGTTTTGGCCCACTCCCCCCAACTTCTCTGGCTTCTGGAACAGCTCCACGTGACCAGGAAACTTGAAATACATCTTTCAATTCCATAGCATATGCCTCTCCACAGTCGCAGCCTACTGAGGACCACTGGTGAAGTGAGCTGTTCTCTTCTTTCTCCTCTGTAAAAACCCACTGCATGCCAGTTTGAGTGACTTTAATCCAGTCTCTGGACCAGGTAAATCCATGGAAACAGCTTGGTGTACGCTTCAGGGAACCCACATCACGTCGAGAATGCAACAAATGTTTCAGCCTCACCGATGCACTGGGTCAGCATCACTCAGGCAGAATGATAGTTGGAACCCAGTCATTGACATGTCGGCTCGCTTCACAAAACGAGTGCAGTTTTTGGAGCGCAGGATCCTTACAATCTTCTTCATTCGGGTTCTGCCAGAAAAAAAAGAAAACAAGTACAACGTGAGTGATGAGGCAGACACAAGATTAACAAAAGCATCAGCGTAGGAAGCAGGGCATGTTCAGGAGGTCTCCGTGCTGGCAGAGACAAAGCAGGAAGTAGAGCTGTTTCCCTGTGGACAACTGCGGAAACCCACAGTTTACGAGAAGTGCGTCTCGTTACTTGATAGGCATCTGACTCGCTGCTCAGCAGAAGCTGAGCCTCTTTCTGTACCCAGGAGAGGGATATGGCCGCCCCCCGGGGGAAGAGGAAGGACGGGTCCCCGGCAGAGCCCCACACAGCACCACCAGCATCAAGCCAAGCGCCGCTGACACCCACCGTGATGAGGATGCAGTGGAGGTCCCGCGTCTCCCCGGAGTCCTCGCTGGGCCCCACTATGGCGGCCAGCTTGCCCACATCGTTCACCCGCACGATGTCAATATCATTTTCGCAACAGAAAGCTTGGATGAGAGTGAAGTGGATCTGCAGGGCGATGTCCCCCTCGTCCTCCTCGTCCGTGGCCAGCACGCAAAACGCTACGTTGTCGGGGTCGCTGCAAGAGGGGAGGGAGCGGCCTTTGAGCCCCGCTGTCGGCACCGGCAACCGCCGTGTCCCGCCGAGCAGCTCGCAGCCCTTGGCCTTTACTTACACATTCATCAGCTTGGCCGACTCGTAGACACCGGCGGTGAGGCAGCCGCGACGCTGTGCCGATACGAGCAGCTCGTGGAGGGCCATGCCGGCGCCGTGTGTCCTGCGTGACGGGAAAAGGTAGAGAATTAGCACCTGCAGCATCGACCGTCTCCGGCGGCCGCCCCACGCGCGTCGGTCCCTCCACCCAGCCCGCACCAGCCACCGCCGCTGGGACGTACCAGTCGTGTTCTCCGAGCCCAGGCTCCTGTCCGTGGATCTCCTCCAGAGTCATAGCGTCGGGTCCAGCGAATCCCCACAGCGTGGCGGTCGGTTACGGCAATAGCTCCAAGATGTAGAGTCAACAAGTTCGACTCCTGAGCGCTGCCAGAGCTCTGAGGCTCTTACTCGCCGCCCGCTGTATTTATAGGCCTCGCAACGGTGGCGATAGCTGCTTGCTGCGCCACCCGGCCTCCCATTGGCCGGCAGGGGGGAAGGTGGAGGGGCTTTATTATGCTAATCAAGGTACACCGGCGAGGAAGGCGGGGGGAGGAGGGTGGCTCGTGCCGGGAGGCCACGTGGTTGCGAAGGAGCGGGTGGGAGGGGGGCTGGGGCTGCAGACGTGCGCTGCATCCCGCAACGCTGATGCGGGTGTGGTGCACGGGGCATTTTGGACCTGGACCTGAAGATGAAAATCCGGGGAAAATGGAGCTAAAATGGGGCATATCGGCGTGCTCTGCAGTGTGCCAAGACAGTTGTGGTCACGGGAGATGTGCTGCACGTCACTCGCGAGACAGCAGCCACGCCGCTTTGTCCGTTTTGGGCACCTCATGCACAGTTTACTGCACACAGCAGTAAACTAGTGCAAGTTCAGATGAGGGCTGCGAGGTGTCCAGGCCCTCAGCACTGTCCTGCCCTGCAGGCTGAGGGACCAGGGCTGCAGAAGACACATTTTGGGGGTCACCAGACTGCAGATCCCCAAAACCTGCGGGGCTGTCACCAAGAAAAAAGGGCCACGTTCTTCACACCAATACCCAGTAGGAAGACAGGACACATTGCCTACACATTATGTCAAAAAGCTCACATGGGATGTAAGGAAAACCCTTTTCTCCCTAAGGATAACATAGCAGTGCAGGAGGCTGCCTACCTGGCCGGGCTCCAGCCTTGCAGGATTGCAAACATCTATGGGACAAAAACTTGGTCTGCGCTCGTATTTGTTTAAATCAGATCTAATGTAGATCATAACGGGCCCGAGTATATCCTCAGAATCAACTCAGTATGAGACGTGTATGATTGCTGAACTCAGATCTGAACGTGTTTGTCGTCATACCAGGCAACAGTAAAATACTTTTTTTTCCCCACTGTGAATGGGTAGCGCCTAAATATCAAAGGACAAATCATTTTCCAAGCCGTTTTGATCTCTGACATCTCAGTTCAGGCTGCCAGTTATTACTTGTCCCCGGGATAATCGCTTAAGACGAGCACCTAGTAATGTCATAGAGGTTATGGAGGGCCACCTTGAGGTAGTCTGTGGCAGATCTGCTCCAGACTGAGCCCAGCAGGCTGCACAGGGAGAGATCCATAATCTGCCACCCTCGCTGTTCCATCGCCTCCAGTCATACCGTCCCCTTTCAGATGTGTTCAAAACTAGCCCCCTTGCCAGTACTTAGGTGGCAGCGACTCTACGTATGGTATAGTCTGTCAGTATCTACAGCCTCTTGGAGCTCCGCAATTTTAGAACTTCTCAAACCGAGCCACTGCAATGGTTGGCAGTATTTCTGCTTCCAGCTGTTTCCAGTTAGTGTCTCAGGCAGCTCTACAGGTGACAGCATTGGGCCCTCCAGTAACCTCTTTTAGTGAGTTTCCATTTTAAGCTCATGACAACAGCAGGGACTGGCAGATACAACCAGCCTCTCTGAGAATATTTCTCAGGCTATACCCTAAGCCCGCAGGAGACAGATCTTTGTTCTAAGCACCAATTAACAAAGTCATTGATCTCTTTTGCCCTTGCCCTACTAATGTGCTAAGGACTTCTCGACCTGTGAACACATGCCAGTAACCTGACTCTTTGAAATTGCTTCAGCAGGGCATAAATTGTTTCTTTTCATCAAAATATGTGAGAAGTTTTCAGAAAACTAACCCCTAGTAAGTGCTCATGAAATGGCAATCATCTCTATTTGTTAGAATGCAAGTAATGTACACAGCATTCTCAAAAGTTTAAAATCCTTCAAACATCTGTCTCTTTTTTGTTTGGTTTTTTTTTTTTTCTCTCTCTCTAAATATACAAAATGGGAGTAAACATGTAAACACAGAAGAGTAACTGGTATGGTAAAATGGCAGCTTTAGGTTTTCTAATTGGGTTAAGCACGCTAAATGGGACATCTCTTAGAAGTATCAAAGGGCCTCTTTCTGATGTACTTTCAGTGCATGATGAAATAGGTGGAAAATCCAGGACTGACTCATAGTTTTGAAAGATGCTGATATTAATGATGACTTGGATGGGTCTGTCATAGCAATGGAATAGAAAGTTACTTAAAATTGATCAAAGTTAGTAGACCAAAGTAACTTGTAGTGGATAACAGTGCATATGTAGTAGTATAGCATATATCATTATATAAATAATAATCTGATGTCTGGGACTGTATTAGTACATGAATCCTTTCACATGGAAGCTTTCAGTTTGGGCATAATGATGCAGCACCCTAGAATTAAGGCCTCTTGGCATCAGCATCACATTTTTGAGTTTGCCCCATTATTCCTGGGCCTTCCTGGGTGTGAAGGTAACAAAGCATTGCCAGACAACTGCTCCAGGTTATTTCTAACGACATTAACATCAGACCTCTGATACAGAAGAGGAGGTGCAGGAAGGAAAGCTGTGCCTGCACCAGCTCCCATTCCTGTTTTGAAGGCATCAACTCTGCAGATGTGAGAACTTGCAGCAAACTCAACTTCCATGGAGGCTTGACTCCACTGCTTGCTTTCTTAGTCTTCTCCTTCCAACCATTGTCATGGTTTTAAACCCAGCATCAATGAGCTGATCACATAAACCTACCCTTGGGGTAGGCATAAGGGTTTAAGAAACAGGGACAGGGAGAGCTCACTAAACCCTTGTTGTTAATGTGCAAAAAGACAGGCTTGACATGGGAAAACAAAATCATATTCAGTGTAAAACAATAGAAAAACCCCATCACCAAATACAAAGAGAAATACATCTTACTAAATCAAATTCTGCTACCTCCTTCCTTTCATGGGGGCATCTCCCTTGAGGTACTTTGTCCTATGACAACATGGCACCATGCTCCATAGGAGACAAATCATACACGAGCTTTCTCTGGCTAGCATGGGAGTATAATCATTTGTGTACTTGGCATTGGTTAGCCTACACCTCAAATATTGCATTCAGTTCTGGGACCCTCACTACAAGAAATATATAAAACTGCTGGAGCATGTCCATAAAAGGGCAATGAGGTTTGTGAAGGGTCTAGTGCACAAGTGCTATGATGGGTGGCTTATGGAACTGGAGTTGTACATTCTGCAGAAAAGAAGGCAGAGGGGAGAGTCTGTAGGACAGTTGTAGAGACCCTCTACAACTACCTGAAAAAAGGTTGGAGCAAAGAGAGAGGCAGCCACATTTTCCTGGTGGCAAGTGCTAGGACTAGAGGAGGTGGTGGCAATCTGCACCAAGGGAGGTTTAGGTTGGATGCTAGGAAGAACTTCATCACTGAAAGGATATTTTAGCCTAGGAACAGGCTGTCCAGGGCAATGGTGCAGTCACCATCCCTGGAGGTATTTAAACTACCTGTGGACATGGTGCTTAGGGACATGATTTAGAGGTGACCTGGCATTGCCAGGTCAAAGGTTGAACTTTATGATCATTAAGATATCTTCCAACCAAAGATATTATGTGGATAATCCCAGCATCTGACTCATCCAGCCCATGTCTCCTCCTCAGAGTCATGGCCTCTTTCAGGATCCATCCCTTGCTCACACATGCTCTGCTTCAGTTTTGCAGCCACACTTTTCTGCCAGTGATCCGTGAGGTCTTAAAATGCCATGAGTGTCCCCTCTCACCTCCATCCAAATACAATTTCTCTTCAGGCATGTCTTCATCCAGACCAAACCTGGTGAGCACTTGATTTCTCTTTTTCCCCAGAAAAAGGGAAGGTACCAAAAAAACTGGGTAACAGGCACTGAAACATGAACTTGTTCAACAGGTTTCCCCTCTTAAATAAGGTTATCAAGAGGTGTTAATTGTCTCAGCTTAGCCAGAGGCAGATCCAAACAAGAGCTGTGTAAGTTTTCACAAATTTTCTTGTATACAGGGGCCAGCTAGCATCCCCTTCCTCCAGTACTGGCCCACTTCCCCCCAGGCTAAGACAACCACATACATCCATGAAACAAAAGAAGAAAAAGAAACATAAATGAGGCATATTTTTTTGTTTGTTTTCAGCATTCCTAGCCATGAATGCTAGAGTAATGGTGCTGAATGTTCTAGGAAAAGTAGAAGTAAAATGCTCATAAAATCAGAGAATCATGGAAAGGTTTGTTTTGGAAGAGACCTTGAAGACCATCTGTTAACAGCCCCCATGGGCAAGGACACCTTCAACTACATCAGGTTACTCAAATCCTCATCAAATCTGGCCTTGAATATTTCCTGGGTTGGGATGGCTTCTTTGGGCAACTTGTTTCAGTGTCTCATCACATCCTCAGTAAAGAATTCATCCTAATATCTAACTTTAATCCACTCTTTCAGTTTGCAATTGTTACTCCTTTTCTGTTGCAACACACCCTGATAAAGAGTCCATCCCCATACTTCTTTTAGACCCCTTTTAGGGTCTTCCTAGAACCTTCTCTCTGGCAGGTTGGAGAACTCTAACACTCTCAGCCTGTCCTTATAGCTAGAGTATTCCAAGGCTATGATCATCTTCATGACCCTCCTCTGGACTCATTCCAGCAGGCTGATGTCCTTCTTATATTGTAATGCTGAACAAAGTACTCCAGGTGGGGTCTCACCAGAGAAAATTAGAGCAAGGAGAATACCCTCCCATGACCTGCTGGCCATGCTTCTTTGAGCATAGCCCAGGGTACATGCAGTTTTATTTCTGGACTGTGTGTACACACTGTTGGCTCATGCACAGCCTTTCATTCACCAGTATGCACCAGTCCTTCTCTGTAGGACTGTCCCAACACAGACGCAGGACTCTGTACTTGGTTTTCCATTGCCACAGGATATCTGATAACCATGAAGCATACTTATGTATCCTTACTGTGCTCGTGGGCCAAATAATGACAACCAAAATTCTGCTCAGTATAATCCATGCATTTGATACAAAAACTGGTAGGCACCAGATCTCTGCTGGATCAGCTGTTGAGCTCTGGAAGCCATTCTGTGGGCGAATATCACATGGCAAAGCTCTCCCATATGAATACGGTGCTGGCTTAGGCCGACGTTGTGCTGCGTTCACAGTAAAGCTGTGACATCTAGTGGACATCTGACATATTACAGCTAAGAAAAAGGTTTTACAGCCCAATGTTAAACCGCACCTACCCTATATTCAGTTCCTTAACGTTTTCACTGAAAATTGGNNNNCTTCACGTTTCCGAACAAAGGTGGGGGGGGGGGGCGGAGAGGAGAGGAAGTGACATTGCTGTTTCCCACATAAGGAAACTTCTACAGGACCCTCATAAAAAGTCCGATGCAGAGTAAAAGGAAAATAATAGTATATTCAATCACAAGTGCAAGTAACAGATAAAACTCCAGATAGTTTACACCTTTGTAAAGCTGGCAAGCAACGTGATTAACATGATTTTGTCATTTTGTGGGAAAAACACTGAAGAACCGCAGACACACTACCTCCTTTTTGCCTTTGTGAGGGGAGAGTCAAGCCTTCTATATCCGAAAATACATACAAGCAGAGGTAAAGGGGGGGTGGGGTGTCTTAATGGGGGTGGGGTGTCAGCCTGTCTGATGCTTTCCTGGTTTGTGCTGCATATCTGGACTTCCTATCAGAAGCTCCTTTTTACCAGTGTATCAGTCCTTTCAGTTTAGACGGATTACTCCTAACCTCAGGTCTTTCCATATCCCTACAAAATTCTCCTATTGCCATTCCAGTCCTCCACCTTTGCAGCCTTTATTTTCCTCACTCAGCAAGCTTCTTTCTCTAGATGTGACATCTTGAAAATTTCAAAAACTCAAAAATCTCTCTCCAAAATCTAGACTTTTTAAGAAACTGGTTTATATTACTAGCCTCTGCTACAAATCCTCAAAGATCAAGGCTACTTTGTGTTTCCACAAGTCATCTACATAATTTTTAAATTATTTCTTTCTACTGAATCTGACAGATTCTACTGAACCTGACATGACCAAATATCCACTATCTATAGGCAGCAAGGAGAGAAGGTAGTGGAATAAGACTGACTGTAGCACCTTTTTCTTGAAAAATAATCCGGTATATTTCAAATCTTAGTTGAAAATTAATCTGTATGGATAGAAGCAGTAATCTTCTGAACTGCTTTCCTGTTTTCCTAAACAGGCAGAGTATTCCAAATGTAACTGAGGTGCTATAGGATGAACAAACTTATCTGGCTACACAGACCTGATTAGTACCTGGCAACCCTGTCTTACTCTGCTTCAATTAACAGTAGTCCATACCTGATAATGCAAGTGGATATCACTGTCTATGACACCTTGTAATCTGGCATCAGCCAGAAGTATCAGCCAGCTGATGAAACTGATTACTTAGGATCAGAACCCTTGCAACTGGTTGGTTGAAAAGATTCCTTTATTTCCTTCTCACCTCAAAACACAGTCCTATTTTCCCCAGCAGGTTTGCTTTCATTGACGCTTTAATGGAAGCATTCAACAAGTGGAAGGACTTTTTTTCCTCTTCACAAATGCAATGTAAATAATACAAAGCTGCTTAGATTCCTGTGCTGCATTTGTATAGATATGTGATGCCTCAATTAAAGGTATTCACATACAATGTCTTAAACATAACAGTGTACATTTGGGTTTCATATCTTAAGCAAGAAGCACACCTCCTGCTTATCTCTGTCCACCAAGCATGACTAAGAGAGATACAGGCAGGAAAAGTTTTTCTTTCATGGTTATCTCCAGCCCGAGGGTACTACACCAGGTTATGCTGCTCTAGTCTGCATTACCAAAATCGAAACAAGAGAAAACGTGGTTAAACCTGTACTGTCTGTGTCTGTATTTAGACTGTGTGTCTGGGACAATCGGCATCTGCCCTCAAACCCTTTGTCAAAATCTGCACAATTAACATCCTTCTGAAAGCTGAGAAAGGCAGTTGAAAGCAGCTTGCCGGGAGTGGCTGATAACATGTCAAGGAACCCTACCCTACAGCTCAACTCAAGAGTCCTTCCAAAGTGTTAATGATCTAAGCACTGAGAGGGATGATTATTTTTTTTCTTTGCTGGCATGGGGGACTGTTTGGGGCTTTGATTTTATTTCAGAACTGCCAAAGGCCATATTTTGTTGGCAATGTTTTTTTTTTCAGATCAGACTTTTATCAGGACAGATTTTTCAGGATCTTCTCCTGGGTTTTCCATACCTGTAGGCCCAGCAACTGAAAACTTACTGTGCTTTCACAGCAGCTCTGACTGGCTGCTGTAGGACTGGATGTTTTAAGCACGTTCACAGTCCATATGTTCCATGGCTGCATAACACCCAGCTCAGTAAATCCTATGTTCTCAGGCCAAACTGGACAGATAGTGCAAGCATGTTGAATTGAAATCTATGTGCCAGGAAGCTGCAGTGACAGATTTATTACCCTTGAGCATATACCTTTGTCCAGGTATGCCTGAAAGCCTGACTTCAGACAGATACTCAAGGTTAGAAAATCACTTAAGTGACACTTAAAATTATAGTTGCTAACAACTGAAGCCATAAGAACAACAGCAAGTACAAGCATCAAAAATCCGTGGTTGTGACTCTCCATCCTTTTAGCACCATAACCTTCCAGCTGCTGCCAAGAGTAGTCTAAAGTGAGTTTTGATTACAAAAAAAACTGAGCATTTTGTGTGAGATAGTTAGTTTTCATCCCTAAGCCTTCATAATTTTTTTCTGCTATATCGGTTAAAGTTTTACACTACTTTAAAATAGCCTTGGCTCTTCAGTCCAGCCAGATGACATTTAAGACGGCTTTGGCTTACCCAGTGCCGATGGCTCCATACCATGCCAAAGGAAATTTTCAAACAGCTGAACATAATTTGATCAGCTTAACAATGAAGAATATGATTTCTATTTTGCCATCTACTGAACTTTCTTAAGCATGGCAACAAAATCTAAAAATCAAATATCTAAGAAGTTTGGAACAGCTGTCTGTGTGATGTAATTGAATGAACACGGTCTTTCTTTAGCTCAGAATTACTCATTTCAGCAGGTAATTCTGCAGCATGAAGAAACATAATTCACAAAGGCAGATGTGTTGCCCTTTGTCAAGTGACTTTCATATCTCAGCTTAAAACTATGCAATGTAACTTTTATTGTGGAGATATGCCTAGCTGAGCAGAATTATGTGATTCTTCACTATTTGTTCAGTGTCTTCTGTTGTACATGTAACAGAACAGACAACCTGAGATAAAATCCTGAATACCTGAAAGCCCAGATAGTTAACCTACACCTTCAATATGTAACTCTGTGTTTTGCCATATGCGCTTTCCTTCCTCATAAAAAAAATGCCTGTGAGACTGGCTGAAACAGGTGAAACATTAAGTCTGATGGGGATGAGTTTACATTCTTTGTCCCTTTTCTTTAAAACAAACTGAAAACTGAGGGGTGACCTCATTAATGCTTAAAAATATGTAAAGGGCGGGTGTCAAGAGGAAGAAGCCTGAATCTTCTCAGTGTCATCCAATGATAGGACAATGGAAAACAGGTTTCAGCTGAAGCATAGAAGGAGCTGCATAAATATGAGAAGAAACTTCTTCATGGTGAGGGTGACAGAGCACTGGAATGGGCAGCTCAGAGAAGCTGTGGAGTCTCCTTCTCTGGAGATGTTCCTATGTGACTTGATCTTGGGGATCCTGCTCTGGCAGGGGGATTGGACTAGATGATCTTTCAAGGTCCCTTCCAATCCCTAATATTCTGTGATTCTCTGACTCTGAAAATAAGAGTAGGAAAAATCTTTAATGACTTCAGTTATTCTCTGAGACACCTGTGCACTTGCCAATTTTCTCTGACCACAAGCAACACCACATCAGAACATTTGTATTATCCCACCTTTGTGTTAGTAAAAAAATAATCAACTTAATGCTAGAACATAGACATATTTTCTCTTTCTTTTTCACACTCCTAAGACAAAGAGAGGCATTTTTTTTAGGTATGAAGTGCATTAAGCTACTACATGATGATAGCTCCAAGTTCACATTTAATCTCTGAAGTCTTGTTAATCAAATGCTTTAAATGTCATAAGAAGAAGTTAGCCATGAGTTACACCCATCAAGTGAAATCTAATTGCACTGTTTGATGCACAAAGCTACAAAATGCAAGTGAATGACAGCTGATACATGTGCAGAAACAGATCTCAGCATTTTGAGGAGTTTAGTGCTGCAGAGTGGAAGGCTACCTGGGAGCTATCAATTATGAAATTATTGTAGAAGGACTATTATTCCTGGTTATCTTATTGAACTGGGGAAGATTTTTGAGTCAGTTCACCTTGATATTTCCTGAGATAGTTTTAACTAATCTCATTAAAACATGTATATGACAATAATATACTATATACTAAGTTATAGTTTCTCTGTTGCTTTTCAGTTGTCTTGTGTTCCTATCTGTAATTCCTTGTCATTTTCCCACATACCCCTATACCTCAGCCACTGAGGATGGATGCCATTTTGGATCACACACCTAAATAACAGGTTTCTCTCTACATGCTAGGTGTTCATCTGTCAGTGTTAATGCTTTAAAAGCTGAGAAAAATCTGTAAGTTTAATTTGCGAGTTTTCTGTAGAAAAGTTTGAAGTTTGGGTTTAAAAAGTTGAAAAGTGTCTGTCCAGCCACTCCATCCTCTTTTCCCCTCTTGGTGACTTCTGCCTTCTTATTTGATTCTTTGCTTTTCTCCATCTTGGTGTCTGGAGCTATGTTGCTGCTGCTGAGAGAAAATGAAGACATTGGGGAGGAACTGTCAGGGTCTACTAATTTATCTTCATTCAACTGGAGAGACTGTGAGAATTTTGAACTTTGAAGATTTATGAGCATCAAGACTGTAGTCAGATGATGCTGCAGTTTCAGGGAGAAGGAGGAACTGTCTATAATGAAGATATTTTGGACATTTCATCTCGGTTCAGTGCAGGAGCATTGTAATGAAACTCCACGTGTCTGTGTCTATATCTTGTGGGATTGTTCTTCTTCTGATATATAGTAGGGGTCAATGAATTAAAATGTCTTGTGAAGGAATGAATTGGTACCATTCTTCCAAAAATTGAGCAAGTGGTTTCACTACTTGCAGATTTATAAGTGTTTTTGTTATACCATCCCTTTGTGTGTCTGACTCACAACATTGGTGACAACCCAGGTGGGGTGCCTGGGCATCCAGACAAGGACCCACACTACACTACTACCACTGCAGGCAGATGGAAAAAACATAGCCTTTCTTTGAAGCATGCATTTTGACACTTAGTATCTAGGACAAGGATATGAAAATGTTATCAGAACATGTGGATACATAAAGACTTTGTGATACTGGTCAGTTTTTAATTGACCCTGGATATGACAGAAAAGAATCACACAAGCACCAAAAGTTGCTTTTATTTTAATTAAATTCAGAATCTACACCAACACATGATGATATGCCTGGCCATGGACACCTGCTCTAAGGATTACTTTTGTTGTTTTTGATGAACAAATTTTAAATGAAAGATGCAGTTGGTCCTTTATATAGGGACCCGAATGCAGTTTTTTTTCATTCCCACCCAGTTCCCCTAAGCAGTAGGAAAACATCTGAGAATGATTCTCTCAAACCCAGCATGCATTCAAATTTTGTGGGGAGTGTGTCTGCCCGCTTGTACCAGCTGAACAAGGAGTGTGTCAAGGTACTGCCCATGCTACTGTAGTGTGTAGCTTGGGTCAAAAATGTGCCTAGGGAGAGCTTCTAGCAGTCCTGGGAATGGAAGCTGGGATGTATGAGACCACTGAACAAGGCCTCTTCTGTCCAGCTGAATAAACAGTTCCATCACAGGCCCAGATTTTACCTGGGCAGAATAGCTACATTAGTTTCTGGGTCCAGTTTTAAAGGCATGGGCTGTGCACCCTGGTCTCTCAGGGTTAGTAACAGGAGGCAGATTTAGTTGAGCTGTGAAAAAGCAGCACAGAAATTATAAAATTGCTCTACACAATAACATAGACAGGAATTCAGTTTTGGAGATGTCTCTAGTGAAAGCTGAGGTGCATACACACTCACACAGGCTAGAGGAGTAAGAAGTTTGCCCTTGAGTTGCACTCACCCACCCCCAGTGAGTCTTTAAGAATCCTTCTGTATGTAGTTCTGTGTCCAAAGCTGTATATGACATCTTTAACCAGGAAGGTAGTGATTTTGCAAAGTCTCGGACAAGTTTACTGAACAGTGACTCTTCTCCTCATCACTCTGTTTTTGATAATTCATTTTAGGTTAAAGTATCTCATTTCTCAGCAAGTAGCTCTGCCTCTGCAATTTGGCTAAGGCTCATTAGAAAGATGCTCTGGCCTCTGTTCCCAACATTTCTGATTAAAAGATGAGGATTCTAAAGTGGGCTTTCACAAGTTATCTTGCACAGTGACTACATCCCCTGTACTTAGGGGTGAGGAATGTGTAAAATTACCAGAGCACAGATCTAGTCTCTCATTTAGTATTTCAGTAATCTGCTGAATAGATAGATGAGTGTTAAGAAGTAGAAACAAACATATACCTGCTACTAAAAGAAACACCAAAACCAAAGAAATCTAAAAGTAAAATTACACGCTATCATTTAAATTGGCACTGTCATACTATTAGCTTTAAAAAAAAAAGGGGGGNATATCTAAGAATTTTGGTACCAAAGCTCCGAATGGTCTATATTCTGCAAAGCAGTTGTGCGCAACAGATCTCTAGTGGTTAAATTGGACATTTCTTTACATCCTCACTGTTCCACGAAGTCCTAATTCCCACGCATTTTAGAGAGGTGGAAATCTTCCAGGATCCTAGCTAAATACTTCAAAAATCTAAGGGTGACATAAGGTTTTTAGAAATAAAATTTCCCTTGGCTCCAGTTGAAATGGATACAACAGGAGGAAATGTGAATATCACTATTCAGTGATTTAGCTTAGCTTCTCTTCAGTACTTAGGATACCCACATTTGGAGACATGGCCCAGTCAAGGCTGATAAAGGAAGTCTGAAGACATCGGTAGCAACACTTATAAAACAGTAATAAGAGTGAATTTGCAACAGGTCTTTTTTCAAGTGCAGAGTGTTGTGCAATGAGTAGTCATCATTGAGAATACAAAAGGAGCCATAAAATAGCTCCCCTATACAAAGGCAAATGCCGAAGAATGAGAAGTCCAGAAATGATGCGTGTAGTTCAATGTACACTAGCAAGTTTTAGAGGAGTGTTTGCCAACTAACATTGTATTGCAATTTGAAATGGGGAATTGCCTGTAGAATTTAGTTGTCTGTTCATCAGAGGAGGAAGACTTGCTTGCTAGTCTGGGCATCATGGCGTCTAACTCTGTCCAAGATGATATGTATCCCTAGACAAAATGGTAGGTCACTCTGTCTGGCATAGTTCCACACGTGAAGAACAGGATTAACAAATCAGATAATCTCTAGCAGTTTTCTGCCACTTTAAATCTCTCCAATTCTTGTGCTCATGATAGTAAAGGGGGTTTGGGGGTTTTAAGTAAAGCTTTCTGGCTACTATAACTTGTGAGAAAAGTGACAAGCAAATGAACCATGTAGACTGATATTAAAATTGATGGGATGAGAGGATGGGGAGATGGTACAGGGAACCAACAAAGTAAGAAGAATCTGCTTTAAACCAAGCTTTGTTATGCTCCGTGGGCCTGACTCATGATTTAGTAATTCTTTATCTCACTTGAGTTTAAAAGAGCTTGCAGTAATGCTACCTTTCTAAAACTCTTTTTGGCCTTGTCTAATTTGTCAAACCTTGGGCTAGAGACTGTATCTTACAATACAGACAGAATTTCCCTTGTGAATTTCATCTGTTGTTCATCACAACAACTGTAATGTCATGCTGTTAGCTGGTATTTTCAGATGCAACTATAGTGTAAATGTAGAATTTTAAACCAAGGAAGCAAATTAAAAGAAGTTTTTTTAATGTGTAATTTTTTCCTTCAGAAACAGAGTTATACCATAGTGGTGGCTGTTACGTTCAGGGTAGATCTCAGCCTTAATTTGCCAAGCTTGGTTGCTCACTTCTACCTAAAAAGTCACCACACGAAATTGAGCTTTCATCTGAAAACAAAAAAACCAGTAACGTCTTTAAAAACCCTAATTACACCACCTTTTTATCTCTTCTCAGTATACTCACATATTAAATAAATTCCAATTTTCAAGTGCAACTAAAAGTTTTGGTTTCGTTTTGATTTTCTTACAGTAGGCCTTGTAAGTCAAGACTAGTTTTATCTTCTCTTTTTTCAGGCATTACCTGAAAAAAATTAGAAGAAATCGAGCTTCTTTGTTGCTCTGCTGCCACGCTGTGGTTAACGCAGAAAGACAAAAACCACAAGGCAACGGATCTGACCACAGGATTTAAATACGATTAGGAGCACCGGATACCACCAGCAACGGTGACGGTTACCTGGGTTTTTTGGGCGAAATCATAGAATCACAGCTTGGCTGAGGTCGGAAGAGGCCTCTGAAGGTCATCTGGTCCAATTCTCAGCCTGATCAGACTACCTAGGAACATGCCCAGGCGGCTTTTGAATGTCTCCAAGGATGGAGACTCCACAGCCTCTGTCACACACAGTGGAAAAGTGTTCCCTCATGTTAAGGAGGAACCTGTGTTCCAGTGTATGTCTATTGCCTCTGGCCTTGTAACTGGAAAGAGCCTGGAAAGAGCTCTTTGCACCTTGGCTTCAGGTTTTTATATACATGGATGAGAACCTATGAAGCCTTCTCCAAGCTGAACAGTCCCAGCTTGCTCAGCCTTTCCATGCATGTTTTAGCAAAGCGGATGCTCTGTCTGGTAAAAATAGCTGAACATATCATGTTTTTTTTCCAGCATGAGAAACACTGAGCACCAGAGCCAAATAGCTATCTAGTGCTTTGGCTGCATGCCCTCAGTTTTAAACAATTTCATTACCAGCTTCTCTTTTTCTGTGGTTTACAAGTAAGTAAAGTTTTGCTGACTATAAAATTCCACCAAAAAAATCTTCTAAAACAGATCTCATACTTGTCATTGTCAATACTGACAACTGTCAGCATTGTGAGGAAAGTTGTACTGAGGTGGGAGCTGCTGTATTCTCCCAGGTAACAAGTGACATGGTGAGAGGAAATGACCAGAGGTTGCACCAGGGGAGGTTCAGATTGGATATCGTTAATACTTTCTTTCACCAAAAGGATTATCAGATACTAGAACTGGCTGCCCAGGAAGATGGTGCTGTCATCATCTTTGTATGTGTTTAAAATATATATAGATGTGCTGCTGAGTGGCACGATTTAGTGGTGACCTGGCAGTGCTGCATCAATGGTCAGATCTGATGACCTTGAAGGTCTCCTACCAAAATGAGTCTGTGATTCTGTGAAGTGTGCTGGACATTGCCACTGGCTAGGCAGGGCATGACTTTTCTCTATCGCACGACAAAAGCTACCTTGGCAGCCTGCTCACTCATCAACAAAGCTGAGGATAACTTTTGGGTTTTCATCACTGAAGACCCCAAAGCCAGGCAGAGGGTTACCCAGGTCACACGGTAGTGATTTCTTCACCCTAACTGAGTTCATGCCAAACAGAAAGGACTAGGATCTGCCTCTTCCCCTCTGTTCTTGCCTTGCCTCATGGCACGTTGAGGAAACGAGGCGCTCCTAGCGTGATTGCTCCTGAGATTGCTGCGGGTAGTTTCACAGACGTGACCTGATCAGCATTGCTCGCCAGGTGTCACCCACGGACTACGCTCTTGCAGATTTGCTCAGAGCAACTTCCTGGGTGACTTGGAAACCCTTCATGAGCATTGGGGTTTCTTTTTTCAGCAAAAGGCTGGGCAGGTCATCCATGTCTCTTAGTAAAACGAAACTGAACGCGTGCTTATTGATCACCGCTGTGCTGAGCACACCTAAAAAGTTTCCATTGTCATCACTTTCTGAAACTAAATGTGAATGACTTGCCTTTCTATTTGATTCTTATTAATTTAGCATCTGCATACAAAGTGATCAAAATAGGAGAGATTTTGCATTCCTATGCCTAGTATGTTCCTTCACAGAACCAGGAGGAAATAAGGAAACAGATTCCCTGCCTTGCTTATAAACCCTGACTTTCAGAGAGCAAAACCTAAGCTCAGAGTAACTCTGGCTACCCCCTATAGAAAGTATTCCTTCTGGAAGTGGGAAACAGTGAGGACTTTGTAAGTATGAAAGTAACTATGACTTGGAAATAAAGAACAAACTGTGGCAGCAAAGGAGAACTCAGACCACTTCAGCCTGGTTTGTATGATATCCTCCTATCACAATTTAAATTTTAATGTAGTTAGTATTCCAGCAACTGAAGCCCTGCCTGTATTGTAATGAGGTGTATTAATGTTATTGTTCATTTTTCAGGATAATGCTTCTTCGGTGTTTTCTGTTTGTGGGTTGGATTATACATGGAAGTAGCTTGGAAGTGTTTCTTGCAACTGCATCATTCTAAGTGTGGATTAAATTTTTGCAGACCCAGGATGTAAATGTTTATTCTATTACACAGGCTTGGAGTGTGTTCAGCACTGGCCTGACAATTTTCTAACACATCCATAACAGACAGAAAGAGGTTAATAGCATCCCATCTGCAGTCAGACAGTCTCAGATCCTTGCAATTAGATGTTATCATTGCATTTGTACTTGTAAAATATTTGAAGGATCCTATGATTTCATTCATTTACAAACCTACAAGTCTTGTTAAAATTATGCTAGATAAAAGCTAAATAAATATTTGCCATTTTACACAACAGTTAGATGATCATGAAAATACTAATAATTAATAATGCTGAAGATCTTAGACATTGCTCTTTTTCCCAGCATCAAAATCCAGGAAAAGAACATCTGAAACAGCTGAAGTGAGAGAAGTAAAATTAAGTTTCATGTTATATGACTTGCAGACACATCCCCCTGCAATACGTGGTCTTCCTTGAGTCTCCCACTCTTTTTCTGCCTCTGCTTGTACCAATTAGTTCTCCTGACATACACAGAGGCATCCAATACCCTTCCAGAGGTCACCATGATCTTACTTGAGCCACACCATGCCCTACCCTAAAGAAACATGGTAATACCCACCCCTTTGTTTTCCTTGGTAAAATCGTTACTTGCATGCCCCTGGTACTGCCTGCACAGCTGCTGGCTAACGCTCCCCTTATGAAGCACAGACTTTATTTCAGCATTCATGAAATTAAGAATGAAATTTGTGGCTTGACCAAAAAATAAACCCCAACACAAACCCAAGAAAAAACCAACCAAATATTTTATGTGAATAATGTGAATACTTCAGTTCTGCTTTCTCATTTAGGACTCTCAGGCAGCAAACAGAAACAAAGTATTTTAGTATCTGTTTTTGCAGACTTGAGGCCACCCTTTGCCAATGTAGTCCTGTCTGCATGAGAGAACACAGTTGTTCCTGTCATTTATTGCAAATA
The DNA here is from genome assembly GCA_013397515.1 of Upupa epops. NCBI lineage: Eukaryota > Metazoa > Chordata > Aves > Bucerotiformes > Upupidae > Upupa > Upupa epops. The sequence goes on from VZRI01001841.1 coordinate 102,045, forward strand.
CAGTGTATCCTAGAGTCTATGCACAGGCCTGCTGGCTATGGAACATCTCTTTCATATGACATATGTATGTATTGTAATATCAAAAAGTAAAGTCATTAATGCACTAGCATACTTCAGAATTTCACAAAGAATCTTCTAGAATGTTGGCAGAAATCATCAATTCTTCAGATCAAGTTTGCTGCCACACTTAAAGCTGTGCTACACTACATTTTTAGTGCAAAATGAACAAACCTTGCAATAATTTGCAGGATTTGCAAGGGTTCTTCTGACCTAGTAAAGCCCTTCACATTGCTGACCTGCAAGGGTGATTTGCTTTGCCTCAATTCCTCCAGCACCAGTCCTAGGCAGTGCTGGCAATCAGGACAACATTGGGGGAGACAGCCAAGACTGGCTGCCCTACTCTACGCCTCTGTGTCACAGAGCTCTGCAAGCCTGCACCTCAAAGTGCCCTGCTGACAAACAAAGAACAAGAGCCAATTGTTACCCTTCTAACAAATGGAAGTAAAATGGACTCTGCATGCACATAGACTGGCTTTGCTTGTTGTGAGGATGGGTTGGGGCCTTTAGATGGGAACGCATGAGTTCTTTAATTTATTTTAGGCAACCTGAGGCAGGCAGTCTGGTCCTTTGTGTCACTTAATAAAGCACAGTCTCTTAGATGTAACTGCCTTCATGGAACATTTCAGCTCCTCCTCTTATAATGAGTTCATATAATTTTGTTAAACTGGAATTGCTGACAGCCCAGGGACATACACTAAACCTGAAAACAATTTGCAAGAATCTGACTTAACCACTTTGTAGCTGCTTGGGCTAGCTCAAGACAAAGGAAACTTGCACATGACAAAGAGAAAAAGACAGGTTATGGGGAAGACACATATAATCAAACTCCTTGGAAACCAAGCTCAATGCTATGCCTTGAAATGAGTGATCTTCATATTATGATACAGCAAAAAACAGTCACAAAGTAATCCACCAGCAGCCTCAGCCATGTTCTAAAGCCTAACAGTCAAAGTAGTTCAGCTTTGACTTTCAATTTGCTGTTGCATCATGGGAATAAACAAATTACTCTCCTAACCCAATTTAAAACAGCTTTGGCTGATTCACACTGTCTAGAGAGTAATATTTAACTCATACTAGCAGCTATATAGATCTAAAAATACACAAGATACATACTTATTTACAAAGAAGTGGGAGGCGGGGCCCAATTGCACTAGTTTCTTGCTTAATGAGTGAGATCAGACAGGCTTGTACATACAAATATAATGCCTTATATTCCTCAGGAACATATTTCTGTTGTTCTAAGCAGAGCATGGCACAGTTAGGCTTGTTCACAGAGCTCCTTGTTCTTTTAGGAGCTCCAGCACTCCACAGCATTCAGCCTCCCCAGTGGCCAATATTCTTTGTTTCAAGATATACCAGTCGTATGCTTTCAAATATGTATTTCAGTGCTAAACTGCCTAGCTCAGCATGTTTAACTGACGTTTTCCCATCACTGCTTAGTGTTACACCAAGTGGTGAAGTCAGTGCCAAGTACGACTTGCAACAATTTGGGATTTGCTTTCAAATGCTCTGTCGAAGGGCACCATGTGCACAGCAGGTCTTTCTCAAACACAGCTGCAAAACAGTCAATGGGCAACTGTTGCCCATGCACAGCTGTTTTTGCACATCTCTGTTACCCAATTCTTAATTCACTCACCTGGGAGCTGCAGTCATTTTATGTAATGCAATGTATTATTGGTTTTTAATCAGCCTGTGATGGAGGTTAAGACCCTTCACTCTGCCAGTTGCATCCTGTATCAGCCACTCCATTCCCTCCTATGATGTATGTCATGTTCAGGAGCATTTAGTGCCTCATTCATACTATTCACTCTTTTAAAAGATTGGCTTTTATCCAAACCTTTTCAATTTCTGCAGTGCTCCATACACTAATGGTTCAGAGAGCTCTTTGGCCAATTCCTGGAAGTTATCCAATCCTGTGGATTTTAAATGTTCACTTTTAAAATCTGCCATTTAATATCCTCCCTAATCACTCACTAATGGAACAGAAGGCAATCATCAAAGTATTCTTGTACCTTTCACACATCCATCAAAGACTAAAATATCTTTTCCACAGAGAAGATGTTTCAGATTCCTTGCCTCCATTGGTGACCCACCCCATCATAGCCAGGTGCCCAAGGTAGCATAATGGCAGAGCTGAGGTCATACCAAACTGCTACCTTAAAGTCCAATAGGACAAAAGCCTTAAGCTCCAAATTGACTTATTTAACTTTTGCTTGTATTGTTTTCTGAATTCCTTTATCTTGCTGCAGGGCTTCCTTGTTACCCGAGGGGAGATACATGCATCTTTTCATGCAGCCCCAATAAAATCGCCCCTAATTTTGCCATTAACACCAGGGAGCAAGCTAATGCCCTCACAGACTTTCACACTTAGATGGGATTTTCCTAATTGCCTTGCCACCTCCCCATGGACCCAGGAAGCATTGCACTAAGCATTGGATTTGTGGCAGCAGAACACATCTAGGTCTCTGATCAGTCTCATGGACATGGTGTTCTACAGCCAAGTGAAGCAGCTCCAAGGCACTCAAATCTCACCTCACTGGAAGTACCTCAGTCAGGCTGGTCCAAAGTGGTCTGAGAAAGGTGATGGGCAAAGCCAGGAGGCTGCCAGGAAGCAGCAGGAGAAAAGTGTGTGGCATGCAGGGCAGTTTTCTCCAGAAACCCACAATTTGATAATTGAGCTTTATATTTCTTCTCCTTGCTTTCACATCTATGATCCCTACTTCCAAAATGGCAATGCCCCAAAACACCATTATGGAATAAAGGATTAACATGGATCAGCCACTCCTTCAAATGCACCCTGACTTCTGGCACCAAGGGGTAGACATACTTTGAAAAACAGCACCAGAAACAGGGGGTTTCTGCTTGAAGCTACAAAGGCTATAAAGCTCCTGATTATCTAAAGTATAAAGAAATACCTTTGCTCTCAGACAGTAAGAAACAATTACCTCTGACTTAGGGTAGTTATTTTCACCAGTGGATCTAAATGGCTTTTACAAAGGAGTATTATTGTTACTGAGAGGGCTGAGAGGCTTTTGGTCACATATTTGGCCAACAATGGAGACAGATAGTTATCTGATTTCCTGTCAGACATCTTGTCCACTAACATATCTACAGAAGTAGAACTTAACTACTAAATGTGCTTTGTGGTCAATACTTCATGGCCAAGCAAATAGGTAACCAACCAAGAGAGCAAGTCAGTATTATTGTTTTAAATGCAGTTCATTTCTGTCTTTCCCTCTGAGCAAAAGTCTACATGCTTGCGTGTTCTTGCAGTCAGGTAATCTAGCAGAAAAAATTTAAGTAACCATCAGGATCCCCACAGACTTCTATGGATTTTCCAGTACTGTCTGACTATTCACGTAATACAGCTTACTTGTTAAAAAGATGTAAGATTTTACCATTAGTTAGACTAACATCAGGCCTGTTGACACACATTTTCAAAGTTGTAGCAGAAAAATTGTAAGTCTGGGTCTGATAAATGAATAGCAGCATATTGCTAGCTCATGCTATAAAGAGCTCACTGTGGCAAAACCCAATCACATTCACAGAGCAGCTTGAAGGTGGCACATTGTCCTTACGGTACAAAGGGTTGTTAGTAAACAGTGCTTGTTGCTGACAATTCTGATGGTGGGATATACATCAGCATCACTATTCTTGCTCTCACAAAGCAGATGGAGTACACCAGTTCTGCATGCAACATATCTCTGCTGTCACTGGAGATGGTAGCAGTGTTCATAACCAACCCTGCAGGCATGAAACTGTCAGTGACTGAGGAAGAATCAGTCTTCTTGTTTCTAGAATGTGGATTAAGGAAACCTTGCATTTCTACACGGATAGAAGTTTTGACAGAAAACACCTGAAATGAAAAAAAGGGCAATAAAAGTTTCCTCCAGATACCTGAGACATGCTAAGCAGGACACAGAAGTACAAATAATTAAGGCAAGGAACACACACCTTTCAGGACAAATGTTTGCTTTCATATATTGACACAAATTGAAAACAATATTCTTTGTATCTAGTCACGTTTCAGTGGTACAACTAGGAGCAGACTTAGTGGGCTATGATGAATTAGACAACAAACTTTATAAAAGCTTTTATATTGAAACTGTCTGAATGGGTCACTTATTTCTCTTGTGACAAGGATGCCCTGCCCTGAGATCCACCAGGGCTGTACCACAGGAAATACACCTAGTCTGCATGTTGGCAATTATCTAACCCTATGCAAACTGGAAAACTGACACCTAGAGAAGAGTGAGAGTATTCCCAAGTGCACTTCAGTTCGGGCTTGTTTATCAAATGGCTGTAACATTAGGAATCTTTTAATTATTTTATTTAATAATTCATATAGCAAATAATTTTCTGCAAACTGTGAAATTGGAAAGAGGAGCTGAGACTTGTACAGAACTTAAGCAGTTCAATTATTTTTGAATGCTTAATACTTAGAAAAGGATCAATAGGTTTATGTTAGTCTTGTGGTTGCTAATACAGTGTGCTGGAAATCGTTGGTGTCTCAGACTGGCATTGCAAATATGTGCTTCACAAAGATGCAAAAACAAGCACTTAGCTCCAAAAACATATGAAAAGTCATCCCATTCCAGAGGTCAAATATGTGTCAGGGATTACAGAAGCTACCATCCTGAATCCTCTCTTAGAAAATAGTTTAACCTGGTGCCTTTTGGTGCATTATTGTGATCATTTATTGTGCAGAAAACACTTTAAGAGCTAAACCTAGGAACAAAACTTCATAGATGAAAAACACGAGCTTTAGTCCTTGCTACAGAGTGTGTTTCCATGTATGACACAAGAAATATTAAGTACGAGACCAGGATATGGAGCTGCCTGGTTCCTGGTAGGCTGCTGTTATGCCCCACTCTTGATATCGATACCAATGAGCTCCTGGTACAGAAAATCAATTATTTTTTCCAGTCAGTCAATTCTCTGCAGCTGATCTGAGCACACCTGAGGGGTGAACTGCAGCATGCTCTTGATTGAACCTGAAGACTGTTCCCAAGGTGTGTGCAATCACTCCCGTGCTGACAGAAGGGTTGCCTCAGAGAGCCATGAAACACCTGGCATACCAGCTGAATGCAGTCAAAGAAGCTGATTTCACAGAAGCAGAGCATTCAGTAATTATAAATAATACAGGATTAGATACATATGTTTTCTTCAGAACATGCAAATGACACCGTCTGGAGACAAGAAGGAGAGGAGAAATCAGATTTCACAGACTGGCTTTGCTTTTTACAAAGCAGCTTAGACATACTCACCATATTTAGTACGTAAAATGAAAGAGACCTGTTTATTGAGACTTTGTACAGCAGCACTCTCAAACAATTATGCAGTGCTCCTGGCAGCCAGAAAGATGTGCTTCAACTTGTATTTTGGCCTTTCTTACATAGCATGTTGGTGCACTTTTTTCTCAACAAGCTTCCTGCTTTACAGACTTTGAGTCAAATCAATGTGTGGCACAAGCAAGTTCAATTCCTTATCAGCTACTGCAGTGGTGGACTTGGCATCCAGCACTTGAGATTGTTCTGTTCTGAGACCCACTCTTGCACAGCTCTGAACAGTGACTTCCCAGCGATTGTAATGCAATCTGAAAATCCTCAGTCTGTTTTAGGACTGGGTGGGCTTGAAATAATTAAGACAATCTTGAAACCACCAATCCAACCTGACAAGTAGGTTTCCTCCTCTGGATTTCAGGCTTGGATATTAATTTTTGCTGATGATCAGATTATTGACTATGTTAGTAAGTCTTTCCACAATCTTGGAGATATAAACAAGGAAGACATAAATAAAAGTTGCCACAACTGTTACAATATCAAAAATCTTTGCATATTAGACATAAATTAAATTAGTATATAATAATATGTTTTATTGTAGGAAAGGTTATATTATAGAAAAGTGTTAGTGTAACAATGTAATAGTGGGTGTAACCAGCTTTTGGCAGCGCTTGCATCTATCCACTAGACTAAAATGTTCAAAAATGTGTGGAGATGCTTATAGAATAAAACATTTCCATAAGAAAGTAGTCAGGTCAATCTGTCTTTCCCAAGGCATTGGCTGACTTCATTTGTGCCAGCTGTGTGGAAGAAATACTGTAATGTATCTGTAAAAGAAAACAGTATGATTACAGCACACTAAGCACATTCTAAGCCCATGTCGATAACTGCTTTCCTGAGAGGGGACAGGATTTGACACCACACACCAAGCCAGGGAGAAAGCAGGTGTACTGTTAAGCACTTAGCCTTGGTGGAAAGATGAATTCTTGAACATTAATAAAAATATAACTTTTTTTTTTGTAATGATGCAGTTTTTTGTAATTTTCATGCATTGTTCACTGATGATAATGTAACTGAAAAATAGTCAGCAGGACAATGCTTTTCTTTCTACTTGTCTGACAGTGTACAAATTACCAGGGGTAAATAGTCACAGCACAAGATACAGTTGGTGCCAACTGACACCACTATAGGTATGAACAGTGGGGTGGGAAAAAGTTATTTATATTTTTTTTTAATCCATATCAGGGATCTGTATAAATTAAAGTGAGATTTGCTGCAGGTTAATATCCATCCAAAAACTAAACAAAAAAACCCTCAATTTCAAAACAGACAAGGAAGAGGATCGCTTTGCGTTACTCTCAAGGTACTGTAAGGTTGGAAGTCTGCCATAAAAGAAGCTGCAGGGAATTTCTGGGAAGCATACAACTGACACAGTGACTCGGTGCTACCTGCTTTTCTGGACTTTCTTCTGCGGGGGTCATATTAGAATAGGGGAAGAGATGAGAGGAGGTGTTACCAAATTCTCAGCTTCAATGCATTACAGCCAATTTGCTTCTGTGAGAAAAGAGTATTTCAAAGCACTGAAAGGAAGCATCTGTGTGTGACATTTCAAGGCATCCCTCCAGGTTATTCCTAAACCAGAGTCATTTGCAAAATGCACTGGGAAGAGCTCCAGGTGGTGAGCACTGAAGTGGCTCTGCAGAATTTCCTGCATTTAAGGTGCAGGAAAAGCAGTTACAGCTCACCTCAGTTCAGTGGCTAATGCCCACTGCTTGCTCAATTTATAACTCATGCACTTAAGTGTCAAGAGCACGAGTGAGACAGAATGAGAAAAGCATTGCTCTAACTTGCAGATGAAAGGCCATTAACCCCAGAAGTACATATTAACACATATTAAGCATGTCTAGGCCATTGAGGCCCCAGTAAGGGGAGAGGAAATCCTGGTGAAAGCACCAGGACCTGAAAAGCAATATAGGAAAGTGTTTGCATCCTGGGCTGTTAACTGATTGCTCTCCCAGGTCCCTGCAGCTGGACAAGCTGCTGTAAGATGCTGAGCCACATGATCAAGCCCCAACCCGCCAGTGCTGCAGCACTGCCTTTCAGCCTTACCATGTCATGACCTGCAAAAGCAGGCATGCCATGACAGTTCTAGGTAAGAAACTGCTGGCCCACCACCCGTGTTGCATGGCTGTGGTGGGATTCAGGTCCAACAGATTGTAATGACCACCCCTGTGCCTGCATCGACTTCAGCACAGCCACTCCCATTCCTACAGGATTGCCAGATCAGAGTGAGTGGGAAAAATGTAATGGAAAAGCCGTCTGAAGGTTGTGTGAGCACGGGTGTCCTTGACATGGTCTCCCTGCAGGGTGAAAAGCAGGTTTTCTGTGATGTTTAACTGAGCTGCATGGACCAAGCAGGTCTTTCAAAGCCATAATGACATTCATTACTTAAATCTGGACATTGACATGTGGGACAAACATTGCATGTGAACAAAATCACACCTTTTCCCTGGCAGCTAAATACCCAAATATGTACAGTAGTACTTATGTATAAATATGTATGTCTAATATATGTGCCAAAACCAGGTTGGAATGTATGAGAACTTAATATTTTTTTTTCCTGCATTGTAAGGCTTTAGTGGGTAATACTTCTGCAATAAAATCAAGTAGATTATCATTTTTTCACTTTCTCATTTACAAAATCAGGTACAGCCAGCAGACAGAGTCACAAATCAGAATCACATTTCTTGCTAGCAGACCACTTTATTCATCACTGTTACCAACATAGATAACCGTAGGAAGGGCAGCACAAGGTAGGGTTGCCCTCATGCAAGTCAATCTCCTCTGAGATGCATTGGAGGCAAATATATGTGCTCCTTAGAAAACCAGCCTCTCCTGACCAAATGGAAGAGTGTAAGAAAGGTAAGTGCTCCTATCAGTATGATTAGCATCTTCAAGAAAGATAGATGTGTATCAGGCCTTATTAAAATATTTTGTTTCCTAAAAGACACTCCCTTGGCCAGACTAGCCATCTTTCAAGTCACAAGAAAGCCTGGGTATAGGTTTCTGGTCTGTTCCCTTTGATCTCAGCAGCTCTGTGACTCAGTAAGTCTGTGCATGATTTGTGTCTCCAGAAATTTTCAACACCTTGCATGGTAGCTTTCACAAAGGCAAACTAAGTGGTCCTGTTCACTGAGTCTCTCCCTTTGGCATCTCCTTCTAGTCCCACTGGGCTGAGGGTGTCTCAGCAGAGAAGGTGCGCTTTGGTAACATCTTTGCAAGAACACTGTCCTTCAAGGAGAAAAATTCACCTTTAGGGTTTCAGCAGCTACTAGTCTCCTGGATGCAGTCTGTGAAGTGATAAGACTGGCTTCCAGTGCTTTGCAAACTCCTCTTATGGTCTTGGTCCTTACACTCCCCTTATCTTCATAGACTATCCTCTGCCACCAGCAATGGTTTCAAGAAGGAAGGACTGGTACAATAAGACTGATGACGGAGGACTGCCCTGGATGGGCACTGAGCAAAAATGTATTTCTGCACATTGTCCCATTCTGGGACTCCTTACCTAGCCCTCAAGGATACCTATGCCTGCTCCTTCCCTCCATTTCTGTCCTTGATGCACAGACAGGATGGGTCCCATCTGAAAAACATCACCATCGAGTGATATGCACAGCCTAATGCCTTCTTCTAAGAGGCCATGGCCCCTTTTACAGTGATTATGCAGCATTGCTCTGAAGGCTTCTGAACTTTTCACCTCTTTGGTCACTCCTTTTTACAAATCATAACAGCACCACACTTTTGCATGTTGCATATCCAGGGACCTGACCAAAGCTTGCTTTCAGCATGAGGGAAAGTAAAAAGAGAAATCAATATTCTAAAGGTTAAAACAGTCCTCACAGGCCAGAGCAATAAATCAATGCAGCAGTATTCACTACAGGAAAGCTTATGTCAGTTTAGGATCTGGCCTGAAAACAATTCAAATCATAGATTACAGAAATTAGATGGAAAAGAATGATTAGATCATCTCCTCCATCCCTTGGGGCAGGGCCATCAGGCTATACTGAGTGCTTTGTGCTGTGGTCAGTAAAGCTCTAGCTGGTTCAGGCTCTGCTAAGACTTTCCACTTCTGTTTTCCTAGTGATTCCGTGCTTTGACAAATGTATTTTGAATAATTTATGCTTGGGATATTTAAAGAACAGAAACCTAAATCTTCTATTTACTGAATTCAAGCAGAGCTAGTCTAGAAGGAAACAGCTGCATCACCTCAATTTCCATTGAATCTTCTCTGCTGACCTGCTCAGGACCTTCACCCCAACCCAGGGAGAGCACCCTCTCCAGGGGATGTAGTTATTAGAAAAGCACAAATTTAACTCATAAATAACTGCGTAAAAAGCTGTTTTATTTCGGTTCTTTATAGCAAAGATGAAAGACATGCCATACTCTCACAAAAAGATCAGAACTATTCCTGGTAAATTCATATTACCAATTCCTGCAGTTTAACCCTTGTCAATCTTTTGAGGACAGACTGCAAATTATGCTGTTTGAGGCCATCTGGTGATCCCAGAGTGGATGAGTAAACAATACCAAACTGATTTCCCTGCATACTGAAGGAACTTGGCTTGCATTCACATTCCCTTGGAGGTAAATCGTTATTCTGATTGCTAATCCAGGTTCCACTAAGAGCAGAAGGAAAGGAAGAGAGTGATAAAGAGGCCTCCTTTTGCAGCATTGATGCAGCAGAGATAAGAGACGGTGCAATAATAGAAATGACATGATAGGGGCTGCTCTTTTGATGTGATGGTGAGTCACAAGCCGTGATTTAAGCAAATGGTTCTCCATTGCCTCCACAGATAAGGGAGAAAAGAGTGGGTGTAAAGTCTACTGATTTTTTGAATAAGAGTAGGTAGCTCGATGTATATTTTGCTCTCAGCTGAATTTTCACACAGTGCAGGAAAAATAAAACACACAAAGTTGAAAATTAGGTGCAGTAGATCCAGAGATTTATAAAAATTACGGGAGTTTTCCTTTAACATGCTACATATTCAAAAATTTTCCTTTCATAATTAGATATCTATGAATATATATTTATCGATATACCAAAATTGTTTAGTGATAAGAGATTGAAAGAGAGAGAGAGAGAGCACGCTCTGTCCCTGTCTCTGTGCAGAGACCTAATAGCACATAAAGATGGATATATCCATAAGTGTCCCGTCATGTAACTGGGAGGCTGTAGAGTTTTAGAAGGTAACACAGAGTACATATATTGGGCTGTTGTCAAGCAAGAGGTTATGCAGTCAGAGGGATGGTTAGGAAAAAAAATAGTATATATATACCTACCACACATCTTTTCAGGTGAAGTCACAAACAATTTTTATTTGATCCACAGTTTAAATGCAGTGCTCAAGGGTGACATTCTCTTCCACCACCTGCCGCAGACTTCCTTAGCAGTTTGGTGGGTCACTTGGCTCATGCAGTGTATTTCTTGTCCACACTAATTATTTCTGCCTGACAGACCCATGGATGCTGGCAAGTCTGAGCAGTAGCTGCAGGATAACTCTTTCTTGACTAGCTGCATCTCGCAATCTAGACAGATCAGAAACATACATGTGCAGAAGGGCATCTCACACATGGCAGACCCTATGTAGAATGCAGACCAGCAGTTGCTCACCACTTGCTCTCAGTATGTGCAAGAGCTCTTCAGCATGACTGTCCAAAGCAGCAGATGACAGATTGCTGCTTTAGCACCGTGCTCTTTTGTCAGAAGAGGAAGGGTTGTCAGGTTTGCTCTACTTAGGAGATGAAAAATGCACTATCTTATGGATACAGGGACTATATGAGTCATTATGACAGATGCAGAAGGAAGCAAAAAAGAAGAAAATCCTTAAACTTTTTGCCTGTTTCATGGTGAAAATGTAGAGGAAAATAATTTAAGCACACAGCACACTTGTGGGGACCATGCAAGCATCTGCAAGTATCTACAGGAGGACACCAACAGGGCTACATGGAGAGAAAGGACTATTGACATCTTCCTGGAGGGCAAACCTCAGGCAGCCTTGAAGACAGTGAGCAAACTGTTGGAAAGGGACAATTCCTCAGTGTATGAAAGGAAAGCACTCAGACTTTTTCAGTCAAGCCAGTGGAAAACAGTAATATCATGGATAAGGAAAACAATAGTATTTGACAGCAAGGATGTTCAGTCTGGAGAGGAGGAGGCTCCGAAGTGACCTTTTTGTGGCCTCCTAGTATTTGAAGGGGATTACAAAAAAGATGGGGAGGGGCTTTTTAGGGTATCAGGTTGGGACAGGACTAGAGGGGATGGAGCAAAGCTGGAGATGGGTAGATTTAGACTTGATGTGAGGAGGAAGTTCTTCACCTTGAGAGTGGTGAGAACCTGGAACGGGATGACCCAGGGAGGTGGTTGGGGCCCTGTCCCTGGAGGTGTTTAAGGCTAGACTGGATGAGGCTCTGGCCAGACTGATCTAGGGTGATGTGCCCTGCCCATGGCAGCGGGGTTGGAACTGGATGATCCTGTGGCCCCTTCCATGACTGACTCTGTAACTTCTTCCCAGGGAGGGTAATGGGGCCCTGGAGAGGGCTGCCAATCCATAATGTTCTGTTCTGTGACTTGGTCTGGGTGTCCTGCTGTGGCAGGGGAGGCTGGGCTAGATGATCTTTCAAGGTCCCCTTCTGATCCCTGATGATTCTATGATTCTATAAGAATGAAGATTGTTCCTTAGAAGGCAGAAGGGCTAACACCCAAGAGGTACCAAAAAAACAGTGTGCTCTATCACCCAAGACAGCAAATCCCAGCAAAAGAAAAATCACTCTTGATCCTCTGTCCAGCATTTATCTCCATCTCAGGTGGTAATATCTCAGTGAAGATGAGATGTCTGGGCTTCCAACTCAGACTGAGATGGAGGAAAGGGGCAGAGCAAGTTCTGTCACCCTCTGGGGAGCTGCTGCATGCAGGGATTGGCATACTGTCCAGACAGGCCCTGCAAAGGAAGGAGTTCCTCAGTTTCACTCTGTTTTTGTTTGTTTTTTAACATCAGCAGTACTTTCCAGTGATTATACTCATGTTTGCACTCCTTAGCCGCAGTTAGAATCTTTGCTCTGAACATCATCACCATGACCTGCTGACATCTCAGTATGATCATCTTTGCTTATCCTTACAGACTCACATCTGACTGCCTGTTAGGTCACATTTTTGCTTTCAATTTAAGTTAAAACATGTAATTGATATTGAGCTGATACTTTTCTGTTAACCTTCTTCTCCTTTCCTCTCCCCACAGTGTGACAACTGTATAGTTGAGAGGCTGTTAACCCTTCCAAAGAGAGAAAACTGAGTCCACTCTTCTGAGGTGACTGCATCGGTGCGGTCAGGCTGGCTGCACAACAGAGGCAGACATCTGGCTGTTATGCTAAAACAAATTACAGGCGGGCATGGTTCGAACAGAGCCCTGGCCTGTCCCCTCCGCTGTTGCTCCCAGAGATGGGACCACGGAGGGACCAGGGCAGGGGCCGCCCCGAAGGAGGACAGCGGGGAGGGGTGCGGCAGGGAAAAGAGGTGAGATACTCCGGCCTGCCCGGGGTCTGCAGGCAAGGGCACATCCTCTGTTCCACCACAAAATGCTCCAGGATTTCGAGCTGGACCAGAACGTTTGAGTAAACCCGTGCCGCCTTTCAAAGGGAAGAATTCGGTGTAGATAGTGCGGGGCTATTAACCTCAAGTGCTAGGGCAAACTGCCTTTTCACATGCAAGCAGGCAGGAAGCACATAGATCCAGGTACACACTAATGACCTGGCAAAATGTCAAGGTGGCTTGCCTCTCCTTTTCTATAGCTGAAAGTTAAGTTTTCTTACTCAAACCAAAGCAGCAAAAGATTTTTGGCCATCAGGTTCCTCATGGCACTGTTGTCTAGTCTAAAGGCTTCATTAAAATTCAAATTTTCAGTTCTATCTGTTTATTCCAGTAGTCTGACAAGAGCCAAGCAGGTGCTAATCCCTGTCACTAGCAGGTAGCACCTTTGTGTTTCCACTTTACTTTTTTTGAAAATGGACAAGATCAGAACTGGAAACAGTAAAATCCGTAAAATAACGAATGCAACAGAAAAAAGAAGAAGTGTCAACATTCAGACAATGCAGAAGCTCACGAAAGCAATTCTGAAAGGGCCTCTCAGTAAGCCACACTCTGGAAGTGCCACAAATCTAGTTTGTCCCTGCAATTTGGTCTCATGCACAGATCAAGTTGTTCCAAGGAAAATGGGAATTCATATCCTTCTCTATAGCCTCCATATTCCTTTGCATGGCATCCAGACCGACAACAGCACCAGGTAGTGCACATCTGTTTTGGAGTTGCTTCTTTCTCATTTTGGCTGAAAAGGAAATGTGTTTCACAAATGAAAGGACACTTTACCAGGCTGGCAGACTATGTCCATACACATTAAACGTTTCTATGTTGAAGCATTTCTCCAAAAAGAAACATCCTCAAACCAAAATGTTATACTTCCTAAATTGTAGGAAAGCTATATTTTTGCCACATGCTTCCCTCATTAAAATGGAATGCCAAGAGAGCAGTATTTTTTGCTTGCTGCAGAGCCTCTTCTTTAAGTTTAGGCTTGATGCAAAACCATTTTCCTCCACTGTAACTGACACTGGACTCATTAAGCGTGGTACAAATTAAAGATACAGTTATTTATTAATGAATAACTACATTCATTCATAAGGAATGCAATTAGGGACCTCTTGTGCAAAGATTAAAGTGCTTTTTGATTGCATACTGTTTACTAGCAATTTGTGTTGTGGGGCCTGAGGAACAAGGCTGGAAGTCACCGCATTTTTGGAAACCTGACATTGTATAATGTAAAATAAGATGGAACAATGCAGAATACTTAGTTCAATTAAGAACTTTATTCCTTTTGAGCAAAAAGGATCAAGAATGTTTATAAATAAGACAGGAGACCAAATATTTTAGACTCTACCATAATGAGCTATCAATAAACAGATATTTCTGTAATATTAATTCTGGTACAAGTAGTAATTGCATGCATATGAGTGCTGAGTTAATTATATTCTACCAGAATACTCTGTGTAGAGACAAGTCATTCCTACTATTTTATCTTGCTGCATAAATATTAATATCATAACATAACTGCATTCTACAAAACCCGATCACATATGATTTTCCCCAATTTAAGAAACCACACAAGCCTTTGCAGAGCAGGATAAAGGCACCTGGGAATGCATAAACAGGAGATGAGTCAAGATGGCAAGGTAAAGCAGGAGGACTGTCAGAGGAACATACTCTCACAGGAGCACACTAACTTCCCAGTAAGTTCCTCAGGGAGCAGTTTTCCTCGGCCCACAGAATCAGCAGAACACTAATTTCACACCCAGCTTCACCTTCTAGCCTTCTCTATATAGCCCTCACATCCCTAAGGCAGCAGTAGGTCTGGCAAAAGCCAGAAAAAAGTACTGAGAGCTTCAGACCTCCCTAATTAACTCCTTAGTCATCACAGTCCTTGATCTTTCTAGTACAGCCTGTCTGTCTTGTACTAATCCATGAAATCAAAGGAAGCGCTGACAAAAGTATAACTACTTGGGCTGTCCTTTCATGATTATGGAGCATTGGGTGGCAATACTGCCTGAAGGTGTTCCTGTTACCCTCACCTGCCCACTTTTTCCAGGGAGGAGACTAGTCCAGCAGCCTTGCTGCAAACTGCCTGAGGAAACTGCCCAGCTTGAAGAACCCCAAAATCTACCAAAGAATAAATACAAAAAATTAAAAAAAAAAAAAAAGCAACCACCACACCTATGAGAGAGTGTGCTGCATGGGACAGGCTGGGAATGAATAGCTAACTTCATAGGAGACATCAGGAGCAGAACTTCCTGGAGCTTGGATCATTACTAAACATTCAGTAGCTTTATACACACAAAAGCTTGGTAAAGTTTCTCCTCTAGGAAGAACTCACTGTATTTTGTGTGACAGGATATAGCTTGCATAGCTAGAATTAAAATAGCTACCAAGTGTGATAATATTTCCATTAGAGAAGATGTTTTTGCCTCGGTTTAGTGAGTGATCAAGTGTCTATGATAGCTGGTATGCCTAGAAGTTTATCAGTACTCCTTCCTTTTTACTCTACACTTTCACATCAGGTTAGTATTTTTTTTCTGTGAGGTTAGAGACAAATTTATTGTTCTTTCTTTCTAATACCATTAAAGCATTGGCATTTTGGCTTAAGGAGATACTTTAGTTAATGAAAAAGGAAAATGAGGGTGGTTATCTCTACAAAGGCTGTCAGGAAGCAAGAGCTGGTATTTCCAAGCTTTGAGAACAGATGGTTTGGGGAAAATTATTCTCCAAATGGAAACTGAGGGCACTGACCATGGTGAAATGCACTGCAGCATAATTCTGTTAGTCTGCCTTGGGCTAAGCTGCCTAAACTTATGCTATGTTCAGCAACAGAGTGTGTTGACTTGCAGTACGGTGGTTCTGCAGTGGAGGGACAGGAAAGGTTATGAGTGTTGCTACTATTTCCTTAAGTGCCATCAAAGTGTGCCTGATTGGCCATTAGCTGCTGATCAGCCCACTGTTTTAATATGTCACATACTGCTGAGAACCTACCGGTGCTTGTTAGCACTTAGGACAGCCCCATTGTTAGACATTACCATGCACACAGGAAATCTGATTCCCACTCCTGTATGGCTTTCAGACTTACAGGCTCCATGACAGGGTAGGGGGAAAACCGACAATCAAACCATCTTTTCCTTGTGCTCATCATTGCATTATTTTACTGTATACAATCCTTTTTTGTTTATGAGGCTATATATACCAGAACAGCATTTCTTGTCCTTTCTGGTGCTTTTAAAAAGTGGGAGGGAGTAAGATGAATAACAAGCTTGCATGGTAAGTATGTGTATCTGTCTGCATATATTTATATGCAACTTTCATGCCTGTGAATTGAGCTGGACAGATAATCAGGAAAACATGACTGCTTCTCCTTCAAAGCAGTACTGTGAGAAGCAATTACGTACACTTTTAATACCACCCGGACAAGCTTCACACACTATGAAATACAGAATTTAATTTGGAACCTGGACGAGAGAGTCACATCCTACCGTCTTTACTCTGACTTCAATTAAGATTACCAGTACTGTTCTCCAGGAAAAAAAACCAAACAACTACATGCTGCTTATCATTAGCACTAACGGCAGGAAACTTAGGCTGAAATTCTCTGACATCTGGTGATACAAAGGATGAGACTGAACGATCAACCTTCTTTAAACCTTAAAATCTATGTACAGAAAGAAGGAGATGAGCATCTCACTGTGATATGAGGTGTTCTGTTATCTATGGCACAAGCCCTAGTACAGCTATGTGCTTCCTAAACTGGTTCATAAAATCCTGCATGTATAATGCTGTCAGTACTGGGTGTAACTAAACCAACATGGAGAGTGGTTTAACAACATGCATAAACAAGACCAAGCAATGCAAATCACAGTTCCTGTAGCTCCTTTTGAACTGTTCTTAGTACAGGGAGGAGCAATATACAATAAAGGGTGAAAAATCATGCTGGTTTTCCCCTTCTCTAGGTTTTACTTCTTGTTAATTCATACTGTGAATTAGTTCTGGTTGGTGGATACATTTAGGTGTTTTGTGAGTCTGAGAGCATGTCCTACCTCCATTCAGATTACGAAACAAGCACAACAAGCATGGCTATTGACTGGGTATCTGTACTGCATTTGGTCATTTGAGGAAGCTCATCCCATAAGGGTCAAATGCATGTCTGAGGACAGAATTTGGAAGGATAGACCCCCATGCATTGCCCAAGTGCTGTTAGGGGGCCTGATGTGTGGGCAGGCCTGCTTTTGCTTTCTCATCTATCTACTACTCCATACACAGGTAACAGCAATTTAATTTTTCTTTAAATCAAGAAGTCTACCTGAGCTCAGTCCGATTTAATTATCATTAATCAGTGCCCTAAAACTAATTCTTTATGCACTACTTGCTGTGACTCAGTCAACAAGGGTGAATGCAGAACACACAAGAAATTTCGTATGTGGTTTCTTAATTTCTTTGGTCAATTATGTGAACAAAAATTGTGGTTTGATTTCTGAGGATTTCAATACATGCTTTAAAATCACTATTTGTCCTTTCCTAAGTAAATTTCAGCTAATCACTAGAAGACCAGTCTCTGTTAAGTCTCTGCTGCACCTGTTTCTTACAAAGTGGCTGGAAACTGGTCAAGAATTGAAGTAAAAAGTTCAAGTAAAATGAAGTCAAGTGAAGCCCAGACCAGGGAAAAAAAAAAAAAAAGAATTGACAGAATTGGGAAATACTGCTGAGGTTTACAATGGGTCCAAAAAAGGAGCAACAAGGTTGGTGAAGCGTCTGGAGAACAGGTCTTACCAGGAGCAGGCGGGGGGGAGCTGGAGCTGAGGCTGTTAACTTTGAAGAACAGGAGGCTGAGGGGAGACCTTACAGTTACCTACAACTACTCAAAAGGAAGTTGTAGAGAAGTGGGTGTTTGTCTCCTCTTTCAAGTATCAAGCAATAGAACACTAGGAAATAGCCTGAAGTTACTCCAGGGAAAGTTTATATTGAGCATTAGGAAAAATTTCTTTATTGGAAGGGTCATCCGGCACTGGATCAGGCTGCCCAGGGAAGCAGATGAATCATTATCTCTGGACATGTTTTTAAAAGTCATGTAGATACGGAGCTGAGACATGGTTTAGCAGTGGGCTTGGTAGAGTTGGGTTAAGAGACTATGTGATCTTCAGGGATTTTTGCAAATCCTGCTGAGAAGGGAGGAGGAACAGGTTGTCCTCCACATCTGTATTTTTTGTCAGAGATGAAGCAATCTGACCTAAGGCATTGTTTTCAGTATCAGGTCAGGATTTTGCTCAGCTTGACCTCACAGAGCTGAGCTGGTAGCATACTGCTAAAGCCCTGGGGAAACGGAGGAGGGGATGTGATACCCTGAAGTCATGGGAAAATGGGAGAGGGCTGACACCAAGGACAGAGGCGTTTCTCTTGCACTCACATGGCTTTGCACAGCAAGGAGCATTGCCTTGTGCCATGTCTGGACAATATTCATCTCATGCTCAGATAACCAGGAGCAGATGAGACCATCCTACAGAAATTATTGTCCCCGCTAACGTATGAAGACTGTGAGAAGGAGGTCCTCTTCTGAAGTCATTAGCAAATGTTACTACAATGCTCAGAAAAGGGTCTTTATAACACTGCTGTTTGCCTTCTCTGTTTTATTGAAAAGAAAATAATTGGACAAGACTCAATAAATATACATGAAAAGACACCCTCCAACCAGGACACAGTATTGATAGGTATAAGATCCCTCCACACAGCTGTCAGTTTTCCTATTTTTTAAGACGTGTTAAATAATTAAATTTCACAAGCCTTTAATGATACATGCACAAGTGTTTATCATACCACCATAGCACCACACTGAGGTTGAAGATAATTTGGCTGCCTTTCCTGGTCTATTGTATTATTATGAGCTTCTACCAGTGGTTATTTACTGTTTAAAGGGGCAACCCAAACCCCCTTTATGGGCCTGCGTTTAGTCTTTGGGAAAGCTGTTGCTTACCATTTATGAAAGTATCTGCTATTCTTGAAAAAATAGCCAGCAACTCAATGTGGTTGTATTTGGGCTTGGATTACTGTTTTATTTCCTTCACACAGTCACAAGTGGTTCTTTGATGCTGTTTGCTTTTTCATAGTTTCATACTATCCAATAATTTAATACTACCAGACTTCCTTGGCTACTATGCATAAAATTATTTCCAAGTGACTAATTTATAGACAAACAAATGAGGTTGAGCTCTGGATTAGGTAAGGGAGTGTCAGACAGGGAGCCCAGTAGGGCTGACTCAAAACAATGAGATTTCATGCAGAAGCAAGACAGAAGTGTCTGTGTTAAGTGTGACAGTGACTGGAAGGACTGATATGATACTTATCCTTAAAATCCATTCAGAAGGTCTTTGATCTGGCTATTTGTTCAGCTGCAAGGTCAAAGGTAAAGTGGGCATGGAAAGCAATAAATGTCAAATTCTTCTCCTTTGTTGTAGAGTCATATACTTTTTTTCCAATAAAGGAGTGTACACAATAGGCATAGACCGAATATGCAATGGAAGCAGACTACCAGTGTCTCTAAAAAGCATTGCTTTAAAATGCCTGCCCCTAGGCATATCACACAACAAATCCCAGAAGGTAGAAACTCTAGGCATGCCCTAACACTGAAGACAGATATAATAACCAGAAACAACAGGCCTTGAATGCAACTTCAAAACCCTAGGAAGCCTGGGAGTGAATTTTCTTTATTGCTTTTAGTTACAGAATGTTTCTTATCTTTATCTCAGTGCAGAAATGTGTTTTAAATGAGGGAAACATATAAATAACAGGCTTGTCTGAATCATTATATATTTTCTAACATCTTTCTCTGATCTTTTTTTCTCTAGCTCTCTTTCTGTAATTTTTCTTGGCTATTTCTTAATGAAGATGCTTACTTTCTACTAGACTTTTCTTTATCCATTCTCATTCCTAAAGACAAAACCACACAACAATGGTTATCAGCAGATCATTATTCCTTTGTTGACATTTTTCTTAGCCTTTTTCTTATCTCTGTTATCCTGAAATAATTAGAAATTTAAAACACTAATCAAATTAATAAAAAGAGTAAATATTCTGTCAGACATCCCTCTGGGTTAGTCCTGAGGTTACTATAGGTAAGAGCACTTCGTTGAATTTGAAAGAGTCAACATGCTTCAATGATGAGGTTTCAAGCAGGGGTTCTACTTTTGTCCAGCAAATAAGCATAGGGGTATTGTACAGCTCTCCTATGCTCTTTCCCATGTCATCCTTCATGCCAGTAACTATGCTATTGCATCTGGAGTATTGTGTCCAGTTCTAGGCCCCTCAGTTCAAGAAGAACACAGGGCTGCTGGAGGGTGTCCAGCGTAGAGCAACGAAGATGATGATGTAGAATACCTCCCTTATGTGGAAAGGCTGAGGGAGCTGGGTCTCTTCAGCTTGGAGAGGAGGAGCTTGAGGGGTGACCTCATTAATGTCTATAAATATGTGAGGGCTGGGTGTCAGGAGGATGTGTCGTCTAGTGATAGGACAAGGGGCAATGGGTGCAAGCAGGAGCATAGAAGGTTCCATCTAAATATCAGAAGGAACTTTACAGTCAGGGTAATGGAGCATTGGAACAGGCTGCCCATGGGGATTGTAGAGTTTCCTTCTCAGGAGGTGTTCAAGACCCACCTGGATGTGTTCCTGTGTGACTTGATCTAGGTGATCCTGCTGTGGCAGAGGGATTGGACTAGATGATCTTTCGAGGTCCCTTCTAATCCCTAATGATTCTATGATTCCATTATTCTATGGCAGCTCTACATTATAGCAGGTAATGTGTCTGATCTATCTGGAAACCAACCTACTTTTTCAGCAGAGTGTTTCAACCAGATTTGTTCCTTGATCTGAGGTGATGTACAGCCTCCCAGACATTACAGTCCACATGCTAGTGGCATGACAGAAGAAAGTTGCAGAGAGAAGAGGGAACCAGCTGTTTGGGTAAGAGACCACTTTAGTGTCATATAAAAGAGACAGGGAATGTTGAACCAGAGTTAGAGCAAACAGATGTTACCTAAGAGTTTTTCCAGGCATAGTACATATATATTAGCTACCACTGCCTAGATGGATGGCCATGTGCTAAGTGACTGTGCCCTATGTCTCTAGTATAATTTGCTATAGAGTGATCAAGAGACTTTCACTTTTATTATTGATGCTTGTCATGTTTTATTACCCAGAAGACTACTAAGAATTTTGGACACTGCATTTCTATCATTGAAAAGTTTATTTGATTTTAAAATGTTACCAACCCAAAATCTAAAAATCAGTGTAAAATTGTTCTTAGACAAATATCTTCATCTGTAATTGAGGATTTTTTCCTAGTGTTAGTAGTAATACAAAAATAAAAACAAAAGAGGAAATCCTTTGGGATAAAAACTTTTAGCTAAAGATGCCTTGGTAATTTTACACACAAAATATAGCTGACACTTCTTCTTTGTTAATCATTTCCATGTTAACCAATGATGAATTTCCAAGTTTATATAAAAAAAGGTCTCAGCTTACTCTACAATAAAACTTCTTCATTTTCTTCTGTGATTATTATTATTATTATTTTATTTCTCTTTATGATCTGGCAGTTCTGCAGGAACATTCCAAAAGAATTTCTAAATTGGGTGTTGTAGACAGCTAAAAGATATCTTTTGCAGATAGAGATACCAGCCAATACACATTAAATGCAGTAGGTCTTCACATTTATTTTCTTTCCAGAAGGGACAGTGTTACAGATGGAAATTCTGATATTGCATACTTCTTCTCATTTATATTCTTATGCAAGGCATAGAAGAGAAATTTCCTCAGGCTTTAAGTGATCTTCTGTGTGTTTATAAGTCTTGTTAAAAACTATCCTTTGCCCCTTCTACCTTGTCTTTAATTTGGTTTTTTTTCTATGCTCTGGAACAGAGAGCTGAGTTCCCCAGAATGCTTTATTAGTTGCAAATTGCTCATATACTTAGAAAACCCATCCTTTCCTGTACTCTCTGTCCTTCTGTTTAATCTACAATAGTTACATAATTGAATCCTTTGCTTTTGTTCTCCATATGAAATAACAGAAACCTAATAGGAGCAACCAGTAGAAAGGAAACCCTTAATACAGGGCAGAAAATAAATGCTCCTGTAACTTCACACTATAGAATCATGACCTGGTTTAGCTTCAGCAAAGGGGTGGTTTTTAGGACAACATAGTTTAAGCAGCTAGTTACATCAAGTTTTTGCATTCTTCTGGAGTGAGAACAACAAGGGATACCAGCATGAAAAAAACCCAACACTGCAAAAAGGAAGAGGGCATACAAGGAGAGGAGTCTGTTCTCACTTTTTGTTTATGGTATATGTGCATTGTTTTTTTCTCACCTTACATGTTTCTGTTAACAGGAATTAATAGCCTTGTACATTATTTGAGTATAGGAACAACAGCGACTAGAAGACACATTTTTAAAGGTTAATATTTTTTTCTTATCAAGGTTTACAGAAGTCTACTGGTTTCAGCTGGATAATTCACTTGAAGATACAAGCATTGGTACCAATCAAAGAATCTCACCAGTCCTTTGATCATCTCTGAGAAAAGTGACAAGTGTGGAAAGAAACTGGATTAGGATGCTATGCTGAATGATAAAAAGGCAACCTTTTCCCTCACTGCATAAAGGAGACAGATCTGCAAATATAATCAAGTTTGTTACCAGACAGATCCCTTATCATTCCATTTCTGAATTGTGATAGGAAGCTTCTAGTCTATAAATACAACCATGAAAAATTACAAAAAAATAATTCTAAATGATTGCAATACTGTAGGCAATAAAAATGTCGGGTTCATATAGGAAGGCTGCAAGCTTAAATAATTCTAAATGATTGCAATACTGCAGGCAATAAAAATGTAGGGTTCATATAGGAAAGCTGCAAGCTTAGTTCAAAGTTTATAAATGCCTTGATCCATTACTGTCAAACCCTACATCAGCTTTTCCTGTGTTAACAGCAGAACACTTCTGTTACCTCTTTGGTTTCCTACTTAGTCCACATTAATAGTTTGGTATTTACTTTAGTGAAAACCATGTAATTAAAAATAATTTTTATGATTGGTGATGACTCCATTTAAAAATTTTAATTAGCTTTGATATTTTTGAAATTGTAATTGCACTTTCAATAGATGAAAAACAGTATATTGAGTTTTAGTTTCTTCATTATTCTTGATGTGCTACATTATTAATGTTGCCTCATTGACCTTCTCCCCTGAGGCAGTCACTGCTGACACCTTTTTTACTATTTTTCTCATTAATAAACATGTTGTGCCTCTTCCACTAGCACATGCACTTCTTCCATTAAGTAGGATAGATAGAGTATCTTTTATAATTCGTCATTCACTAATTGTTGATCCTACATTTTTCCATGCAAGCTTTCTATGAAAAGTTCACCTCAGTGGTTAATTCTGTAACTATGCACACAACATAGCTTGTTGAGTGAGAATCACAGTCTCCAAGTTTGGACAGGGAGAAGTGGAATATTAACAAAACATATCTGAGTTTTTGGTGTTTTGTTAGGGAGAAAAGTATGTCAGTAGTGTAATTTGCTACTGACTTACTGTAAAATATTCTTACATGAAACCAGAATGAGGGGACTTTCTATCACTTTTACCATCCTCCTTTAAATTGACCTGTCCCTCATCCCCTTAGCAAACTTTTTAACAGGGTTTGCAGTGAGATTTAATGGAAATTGGGCTGCAGGTAAGTCTTTGGTCCATTGGTTAGATACTAACTTAACCACTTAGCTCCACTAAAAATGCTACTCCACGTTCGGAAGTAAAAAGAAAACAGAAGTATTTTCAGTGGCCTTTACATGGTTCATGGCCACTAGATCCATCAAAAGAGGAGAAAGATACATGCAAACAGATGTATGGTAAATACAGGGGCAATTTTAAAGTCTCAGAGTCTATCTTCTACGTAATTGTCATGTTTACCCATAATGATACAGGAAGCTTTTAGACCAAAAACCAAACCCACAGGATTAAGAGATAACACCCTTTGCATATTGTAATTTAGCTCCATTGCCTCTGTAATTGCAAAAGTGAGGGTGTTGTATTTTCCTTGCCGATGGGGAAGATACAGAAGTAAAAGGTCAAGGTTTTATCTGTCATTCTGCCACTGACTTACTGTATAATCTTGCACAAATGCCTTCAAGTGGTTGTGTATCATGTTCCTAGCTTGGACAAAAAGTTAACGATATTTTCCTACTCCACAGATAATTCTAGGTCTGTGTCGTTTTAGTAGTTTAATAATGTTAATCAATATTAATTTACTGGACAGTGCTCATAAATGCCTTTTGTGTGCTTATTTTTTTATTTCTTTGCTGTAACTCTTAATTGCATTTAAAATCTGTATTTTTATCATGCTATCTTTCCAAGAGTGTTGTTTGCAAAGGTTGTGTTTTATTCAGGCATGCATGTAGTTTCCTGTAGCAATGATTGATAGCAGGGGCAAATGATCTAAAAAGTCATGCCTCTATAGTAATATAGTAATATGACAGTACTGCTCAAAACTTTCTTTAGAATTCTTCACATACCCCATTCAACCCCACTGTTTCTTCTTTTATCATCTTATCTATTCATTCTCCAACATACTCGGCTACTGACCGATTAATTGCATTAGGTATTGGTCTGCAAACCTCCAGGCACGTTCATTGCCCTTTTCACTGACTTATTAAATACATACCACCTGTTAGTTCACTCACTCAGACTGATCTGCCCTCAGCCTCAGAGATATGGCTTTCTGGGCTAGCTTTGGTCTCCATCTCATTCCCTACTCTCCTTTGGTATTTTCTACGTTGTGGTTTAGTTCTTCCTAAATTTAATTAAGGGCTTCAGGTTTAAGAGCATAATCAGTTATTAGAACTTTCCTTTTGTTGCTTTATGATTTCTAATTTTTTTGTGTGTTGTTTTGTTTTGTTACAGATTTGATATAGCTTGCCTAGGCTTAAAACGTGTGTGTATATTCATCCCCCAACACAACCCAACACAATTTCTGAAAAAGGTATATCACTACTGAGACAGTCTTTATACACTATTACTTTGCAGCATGCATTATGTGTGCTTCTGAAGTTTATACTTCATTATGCGTGTAGTGGGGGTTTTATAAGCACATTTCAGGTGTATCTTTGCAAAGCTCATTATGGAGCTGCTGTGGACATATATTAATAGTTGTTCATTGCATTATCCCATTGCAGCAGTATATAATGTTTGAAAGACGGTAATAATTTTTAGAGAAACAAATTCAGTTACAAATACTGTGAAGATCAGTGTCTTTGGACTTATGAAGTTTGTTCACATACAGTCCAGCCTAATATTTCAGACCATGGGAACACCTCCCAAGGTTGTGTCTATTATGCTGGAACACCTTTATTTTTTTTAAATCCTATGAAAAATGTTACTTATTATGGGAACTGATAGGAATTTTTGGTGGGACAATTTATGCTACTTGCTGTGTGTTACTGACATGCTCATTACTAGGGCATTTCTCCTTTTTGTTCACAATTCTCTGTGTTTTGCTTGAAAAAAAGATCCTGAACATGACTGAGAATCTGGTATTCACAAGGTCTAAGTATCAATTCTTTGTTTTACTTGTGACCTTACAGTCTGCAATACTCCACAGGTTTCACTGAGAATGGAGTTTGAAAATGACACTATGCAGATGAACAAAGCAATTCTTAAAGGTCACAGAATCTAATCTGGATAGAGATAGCAGAAATGATGGAAATTTTGGTTTGGTGCTAGTTCCTGTTCTGGCTCCTTTTGCTGCTTTGAGTTTTTGCAAGCTTGTGCAGACTGTAGACACCCAGGAGAAATCTGAAAAGACCTCTGTGGTTTTCCTACTTTATGCTAAAAGCTGCCCCAGCTTAGAATTGGTACAACACAAAAGAGATTTTGTCTCTTCCCTTGGAACACCATTTTATGGCTATGACCCTCAGCAGGAACTTAAAGTCTTGTCTATGTTAAAATGGTTTTGCTGCTATGTAAATACCAGCAGCCCATCCCAGAAGAGATGCAGCTTATTCTTCTGTTTGTACAAATTAAAGCAATCTCTCCACTTACAGTGTGATTTTTTTATCCAGCTACTTTATTGGCTGACATGGGTTCAGGATTTGATCCCTTTTCTTGCTCCTGGCACAGGCAAGTCAGAAAGTGGTTGGTTATACCTCTTACTATCCAACCCTGGGTCCTCAACTTCCCTTGCTCTTGCCACCCAGACTTGGCTATGACTATTCTCTTCTCCATGCCTTGGATTTAATGTTCTGATGATATGTGTGTGAGCTTATTTGCTGTTGTATGCTCGTGGCCCAATGTTAAAATGTAATGAAGGAGAAAGTGGATTTCCTAGTGTTTTCCACAGAGCAACAAACTGTTCACTGACTGTTAGTACTCCTTTCCGTCAAACACCAGTTTCAATGTATTGAGGTGGTGAGGTCTTAAGATTGCTTGTCAAGATTCTTCAGTTTTAGCTGAGATTACCATCCTGGCTCTGTCTTTAAGAGGCTAAATTTCCTTAGTAATTTCATTTGACAGTATTTCTCAGCTACAGCTATCATGAAATATAGATAAAAGAAGTGGATGGTCACAATGTTGTAACAATACACCTTGTGTAATGCTGGAATTAGAACAGCCAGTAAAGCCATATGCCATCACCCAATAAACTAAATATTCTGTCTTACTTAAGTGACTCCTGTTTGCTGTGCTTAGGGTAACAGGAGCCTACAAATGACATCGGCATCACCTGTTCCACACCAATAAACCCTCCTCAGCCATCCATGTGTTGGTTTTTGTCATTCATCAGCACAGTCACCACTGGTGTGCACTGACATAGTGCTTATCAATAACTCATCAGCGTGACTCAACAGAAGCACCCTGGGTGACACACGATCAATCGCCGACACGTTTTACTTTTCACACCAAGCCGCACCTTCTTCAGTATTACCAGGCAGTCACCTGCGAGGACCTATGCCTTGAGATACATCATTTCCAGGAATTTCAGTACAAATCCCATTTAAGTGGGGCAGAACGGCCGCATCCCGGATGCGGTTTGTGCTGCGGTGTGCGATTCCACCCTGGCCGGTGCGGGCGGAGCCGGACGAAGGGTTGCCAGCGCCGGGGACGGGAGGGCGAAGGGGCTATTGCGGACCGCGTTAAATTGCAGGACATCATAATCTGCTTTCGAATGTCTCTAAACCCCGCGACCCGGGGACCTAAACGTTGGGAGGGAGGAGCCGGTATCACGGGTGTCACTAAGTGGGCACCTCGTCGCCCGCCCTCAGCAGCACTGCAGCGCTAACGAGAGATGGATACGCTGGGGGATGGGGGAAGAAATAACAGTTTATTGCCGAGTGAGCGGAGCTGCCCCTTTGGCCGGGCCTCGCCGATGCTGGGGCAGCCCCCCTGCAACCTCCCACTCCTCTCCGGGGAGCGAGGGCCGGGCCCGCCCCCTGCCGCCATACTGCGGGGCGACCCAAACTTGTTACAATCGGGCACAACTCCTCCTCCCGTCGCCACCGCCCTGCCCCCGCCACCCGGGCGGAGGATAAGCTGCCGGCAGCAGGCCGTGGAGCGGAACGTGTGGGTAGGAGTGTCTGGTGGGGCGAGGGGAGGTGGCGGTGGGGGCGGAGGAAGAATAGGAGGAGGTGGCGCTGGCGGTGGAGGCAGAGCGGCCGCCGCCAGGGCGAGCGTGTGGCTGTCGCGGCTGACCCTCCTTTCGCCGAGGTGGGTGCACAGGGTGCTGCAGGGAGGTGGGGGTTCGTGTTCTCTTCGAGGCAGGTCCGGTTGGTCTGTCCATGCACCTGCGGAACGGGACCTAGCCCGCTGCGGCTGCAGGGACGGGGCGCGAGCGTTGCGGGAGGAACCCGGGGGGGCGCGGGGCGGGGCGGTGGAGCCTCCCGCGGGGAATGTGAGAGGTCCGGGCTGCCGTGACCGTGTTTGGGCACCTGCCGGCAGGCCGCTGCTCCTCAGCTCGAGCTGGGTGCTCCCTGCCGGGAAGTCTCTCGCGTTGTCAGGTGCCGTGGGAGTTCCAGGCGGGGTTACGCGGCGATGCCGGCGTTGCGAGGGATGAGCAGAGCGGCAGTAGAGTTCCCCGTCTGCTCGTGTTTGCCTCCCGGCTGTTTGCGGGGAGATCGTGGCTGAGCTGCTCCACGGCGGCTTTAACGCGCCACCGAGAGCCGAGCCGGCGCCGGTGCCGAATGGGGCAGGACGGGGGAGCGGGTGGGTGGATGGTAACTTCGTTGTTGCAGGTCGTTCCTGTTTTGTGACTGCTGGGAGCAGGGAGGGGAACGGGAGCTCGTTGCTGCCCTGCTGCGGGAGGGAACCTGGTGTATCCGCGGGTTGAAGGGATTGTTCACGTCTGCGCTCTGGCTGTGTGCTGAAACGCTTTCCTTGCCCACCGCCTGCCTCCCGGCGTTATTATCACGGGCCTCTTGCAAGGAGATACCAAAGCTGAGTAACGTGAAATGCCTTTTCCAAGTCTGTGACGCCAAAACATTTCTGGGAGGCTATGGAAACAGTGGTAATGGTAAAGCTTTCTTTTTTTTTTTAATTAAAATTCCTACAGTAGCAAGCGATAGGCCGTTAGCTCATTGACCATCAGGCTCAGAAATACCTACTGATGTCATGCTCCGTTTTGGATTCCTGTATGTAGGTTTCGCTGGAAACCTGTTTAATGGTTTCTTTTATTAGAAAGGAGTGCGAAACGAGGCAGTTATGCAAGTGAACCTAGAGGAAGCTCTGCATGGACGGTGTGTACAGGAGGCCATGGCAAGCTGGACCTCCACTGTTATATACAAACCGGGCTATTCAGTGCCATTGTAATGGAGAAAACCAGGTAGCTCAGGTAGGGCAAAAACACTGTTAGTGTCACGTTCCTGCAGGGGCGAAGTGGCTGAGTGTGCTGTGCTGCCCAGGATGGGCCGGCTCTGGTTGAGCAGTCATAATTATTCCAGGTAACAGAGAAGTGCAGGCGGCTCTTTTCCTCTGAAAGCAAATGAGTGTCGAGGGAATAGGTTTCTGTGAGCGTGTTCATGAAGAGGGGGAAGGAAAAAAAAAAGCTGGATTGACAGATGAAATCTGTCCCTGCTGGGATTTCCTGGTCTAGTGGAAATAATTCAAACCTCCCCCCCAAGCAATTACTCAGTGTATACTTGATGATGGTCAAGGATTGACAGAGCCTGCTTACAAAAGCTGCTTGCATTCATACCTACCAGAATAGCTCTACAGCTGGGTATGGAGTTTTCTTTGTAGCTGATAGGGAGGGCGTTAGCTTGTTGCAGAGGAAATGAAGTGTTTTATGTGAGTCGGTTTATTTAAAAACTGTAGGACCGATTCGTAGATTTTTCTGGATAATGGTAAGTAAAGGCATGCCTGGAGAATTAATTTCATGTGCTGTGTTATCCTCTCTTCACTGTTTTTGCCATTAAATTCCCTCTCCTCCCCCAACATAAGCAGCTATTACGTTAAACACTCGACAACCTTCTCTTAACTGGTTTCCACTGTGTCCTGCCAAAAGTATATGGCTTTGTGCTTCTTAGAGATCCTTCAAGAAGCAGAGACGATGTGGATACCCTGGTACTTAGCTCACTGGGCTGCTGAGCTTCAGAGTTACCTGCTTTACGCAGCTGGTATTGGGGAGGAGCTGGAGAGCTTTCCGGAGGATCAGTTACATGCCCGGGGCTGCTTGGAAAGCGTTGCAACTGCAATGTGCTCTCAGGCTTCCTCCCGGCCTACTAGGGCATGCTTGTTGAATAAGCATTCTGATACAAAAGTGAATTGTCTTAGGTGGGGTTTTATTTACAGTTTCTTTCACTCATGCCAAAATTAAAGTCTTGATCTGGGCTGCCAGCATTAGGTCTAATACTTGCATGTGCCACCTAGTCTGCAGAAGGTGTTGGATAAATTGGTTTTGCCCTACTCTAAAGTTGACTTTCCAAAATGAGATTCTTGCTTAATAGTGGAGACAACTATGACAGAAATGCTGCCAAGATTTTGTCGCCTCTGAACTACTCAAATGTTTTGTTCTAGTTGTTTGTTTTCTCTAGGAGAAACAGAATCTCACACCACAGTTTTTTGTATAGGGATTTTGTAGATCATAAGAAAATAAAGAAAATGTTCAGAGATAAGGTTACTTGTTCTAGCTTTACTGTGTAAAGGTAACTTCAAAATAACTTCAAAGGATTAATTGCCAAGTTTGACTAATAAGTCTTCTAGCCTTCCACTGCTTTCAAGTATTTATTATTGTAAATATTCATGTTCTGTGATTTGAGTTAAAAAGTAGTTTCTGAAGATGCATAACCATAAAAGTATTATTAATGAATGGGCACTCTTCTACTATTCTTCCCACTAAACTGAGGTTTAATTACATGGAGACATGACTTGAGAGAATTATTCACAGTGTTCTACTCTTAGAAAAATGCATGAAATAGTAATATATTCCAGATACTGTGTGACAATAAGGATGGAGACTTAAAGTTGACAACAAAAAGAAGCAAAGCAGGATCCCTGAGAGATTCTTTAAAGCTTTTTTTTTTTTACACCTGTAACTAAATTACTATGTTTGAAATATAAAATGAGAATTAAGATTTTCATTACTGTGCTAATATTGAGCAGTTTTGGGATTTTCTTTGTTGTGCCAAGTACTCAGTTGCGCAACAACATGCCATACTTAGCTGGAGAAAGGTGTGCCTTGTTCTTGTTAGAAGGTCATATAATGAAGAAGGAACTATGAAGTGCTTTTGTCTGTTTTTGTTTTTCTCTCCCTGAAGCTTTCCCCCTTCCTCGTGTATAGCTGGTCATTTTTCTGATGATAAAGCGGTGTTTTATAGGGCCTCCCTCACCTGGCTTTGCATAGTCCCCTGCTTGTATGTCTAGGTAGATAGGTGGGAATGTATCAAAAAAAGAATGAGGATACCACTCACTTTACTGGGGCTCTTGAGTTCTGGGAACATGTAGCAGCTACTGGTTGATTATCAGTATGGCACACAACTGGTCACATACTAGGAGGTGAATGCCAGAAGGATGCTGCTGCTGCAGCTGCCATGTGACCAGTTAACCTAGCTGCATGTTGGTCTAGCTGTAGAGGCAACAACTTTTTGTTTTCCTTCTGCTATGAAGGTTTTGTCTTTATTTCTTGGATGACTTTACAAAAAGAAGGAAAACTGTGTTTTCTGTTCCCACAAGTGTTCGGTTACAAAACAAAAAACAGCACCGCTTTTATTTCAGGCTAATGCGTGCCATTACCCTGGATGGGGAAGTTGCAGATCTTGCTGTCCAGAACTGGATTAACAAGGTCTTGCATTTAATTGTGTTCTGGCCAGAAAGCTTTTATGCTCTGTCTTTTATCTACCCATAAAGGTCCAAGGACACAGAGAGCTGAGCTACTCAGCTTTCTGGGGTACCACTGCAGCCTGTCTTTGCTGTGAGGGAGTTTAGTGCCTGTAGTAATAAGGATGATGCTGGGTTCCACTTCTGCTACTTAGGGTGTCCAGAAGCCAATCTGTCCCCTTCTGTTCCCTTCCACAGGAGGCTGTTCTGCAAGCAAGCTCTGGGCATGTGAACTCGGGGAATTCTGAAAATTCATAAGTAAATAAGGAAAATATTATGTTTTGTCCTGTTATTGCTTTTGTTCTTGTGATGGAGGTGGAGGGAAAACACCCTCTCTTCAGTAAGACTACATGTGTGTTGTTGGTACTACAGCAAGACTTTATGACAAGTGTTTTAAAGCACCAAACAGTAGCCTTTACTATGAAAGTATAACAGTGTCTACACGAGAAACAAAACAGATTGTAAATTAACACATCCTTATGTGCTGATAAGGATCTTTTCTAAGGACAATAAATAAAATTGAGGCCTCTGTATTCAGTTTACACCAAGTTCATTGCTAACCTAGAAATAATACCCATTTTCCTATCTTTCTGTCCTCTTCCAACTATTTCTTTTTGCTTCTGTTCAAACACAGCAGTGAAGTCATAATCCACCAGGCATTTTCTGCATTGATCCTCTTAAAAAATTAGTATTAGCCTATATATGAGGCAGGCCAAAGAGGATTGTATGCTGTGCTGCAAAATTAGTACCTGTTGGCCTCATTGCATGGACAGGCAGGTTCCCTCTTCTCTGAAGAGCTGTGGTGTGGCATGGTCTTGAGAGAAGAGATGATGGCTCCCTGCATAGAGCTTGGTTTCTGTGTTCTGTGCAGAGTGGTGCATGCCAAGAAGATGCATAGGTGATGGAATGGTGAATGATAGGAAAGTGGCTAGGAAACGTACAGAATTAGCAGACTGGGAAGTCCTGATGTCTTTAGTGCATCTGATTATTCAACTGAGCTGGCAGACAGAAGAAGATATGCAAAGCAAGGGAAGATTATGGAGACAGGCATTTCCACTCAGAAAGAAGGTGGGAGAGTAGAAACTTCTGCAAACTTTATTAGCTCTTTGCCAGTGTGCAACGAAGAGATCAGCTGTTGTCTAGAAGTCTGACATGACCTGCAGTGAGGTGTGGCTTTTGTGGGAAGACTGGTGTTCCTCTATGCTTGAATACAGCATGCCAGGTCCATACAGATTTGCCTGTTTTGGAAATAGCAGACTGAAAGGAAAAGGTGGGAAAAGTGCATGAAACATGATTATAGCTCTTGATTTCTTCAAGAGTAGTTTTCAGGGGCAGGCTTTTACTGTGTTTCTGCTGAGATTTTCCTCCTTCCTCTGATGTAAAGCAGGCATTCTGCTTATCTTAAGTGATTATTTTTTATATGTGTGTGTTCAGTTCTCCTTGATTATCACAATTTTTAACAAACAAATGATGCTCTGTGAATGTTATCATTGTGTATACAAAGAGATGCATAGAAAATTGAGAGGTTTTTTTTTTTTTAAAGAAAGAATGTTTTCTTATTTCCACTGAACGAGGTAATTTGCTATGGTTGGTTGTTACTGAAAGTAACAATGCAGGATGTAGGGAGGAAACCTAGAGGCAAGAAAGTTACTGAGGTTTCTATTAGAATTTTCACTCTGTGTAAATTCAAAGCCTTTTGAAGAGAATGGAACAATCCAGACTTTTAAAAAACCTCACAAAGTGTGCTGTGAATTTATGCCTTAAATTAGGTCAGCAAGGTTATGCTTGCCTTTGTTTAGGTTTGTCATAGTTAAACTCCCCTGTTTGAGATGCTGCAGAAAGCACTAGCTGTCTCTTTCATTGTTTAGCCTAAAATAGGTTGGTCAAAGTTTGTGTAAGAAAGTACAAAATTCAGTACTTATACACTAAAATCATAGAATGGCTAGGGATAGAAGGGACCTCTAAAGATCATCTAGTTCCAACCCCCCTGGATAGGCAGGGACACGTTCACTAGACCAGGTTACTCAGGACCCCATCTACACTGGCCTTGAACACTTCCAGGGATGGGGCATCCACAACTTCCTTGGGCAACCTGTTCCAGCAACTCCTCACCCTCACAGGAAAGTTTTTTTCCTAATGTCCTACCTAAATCTCCCCTTTCAAGTTTGTAAGCCTTTCCCGTTGTCCTCTTGCTATACACCCATGTAAAAAGCCGTATTCCAACTTTCTTGTAGACATCTTTCTTGTTCAGAAGATGTACATTAAATCACAAAGTAAAGTTCTAGCTGTTGGATAAGCAGAATGCTTGCCTGTTCAGTGAAACCAAGAAATTCCTCTCTTGTTCCAATGACAAGCAGCTGCACACTGCTCATTGGGACAACTGGCATAATTAGGAAAGTGGTGGGAATATAGACAGCTTTTTGGACAATCGATCTTCTCTCAACCTAATCTAATAAAATATTTATCACTCTTCTCCACAAGCCTTATTTTGATGTTCTTGGTAGGCACTGTAATTTATGCTGAACATTGTAGTATGGGCCATGAGATCTTTCTGTGCATAAATCCGTACTTAATTTGTGTGTGGTGAGAATTGTCTGCAAAGCCTTTAAAAACAGAGGAGTGTTCTGCACAAGAGAGGTTACAATAATCAATAACTAACCTTACTAACTGGTCTGTGTGGGTAAAGTGTACCTGCCGGTAGTGGCTTGCCTGTAGTGGCTTACCTGTAGGACAGGGCCTCTGCACATGCATCCTGTTCTGATCTTTCAAACCACAATAACCCTTACAAAAATTTTGTAGTGGCAGGACAGTATTGCTTCAGTTTGTCATTTTGCTTATAGAAGGCTGCTGGAGCAATGTTTTGCTCAAAGCTTTTCTTCTTTCCCACACCTCAGTTGTTTCTTTTAGCATAAAGTCCGTAAAATGTCCAGAGGCAAGAAATTATGCATTCTGGTTTCCACTCTGCAACTGCATACTTACTAAGGATTTGCTAGACATGAGTATGCATGCAAACACAGGTCCCCTTCAGTACTTGGCTATAAATGCAACCTACCTGAAGGATCCATTTATCAGAAAATTGGTCATGGATTAGAACTGTAGGTATGAAGAAAACAATTAATTTTGATTAAAATTGATGTACCCCCTCACCCCCAAAAACCTAAACAAACAATTATCCCAGCAAAGACACTAAAGGATTGTCTTTTACTGATGAGTAAGAATGTTTTTTCTTGTTAAAATCTGGTCTTAATTACATGAGAGAATGACCACCCTTTTCTGTAAATTGTTAAAAATGTTTAGCAACTTCTTTAGATGCTTGGTCCTATTGAAAGAGATTCACTCTTCATTTGAATTTTACTAGGTTTTTATTCTGTGTCAGTGAAATTGATATATTGCCTTGGAAGACCATACTCATGTCTGATAGGTAAATGAGACATATAGCAGCCCTTTCATTTAACTTTTGTGCAGGAATTAGTTGTGAGTGATTGTATGATAAACATGTAAGACGGTCTGTTTCATAGGCTTAAGAGCTTTCCTCTCTGCAATTGTATCTCCCCAAAGAATACAAGAAAAAAGGAACCAACTCGTATGCACACATGCACAGCATATTAATTGATTAAAATATTTGACTAGCTATTTTCACTGAAGACCGATACTATCAAAATGGTTTAGTCTTCAAATATGCAGATAGCTAAGGTAATAGTATGTTTTTGTGACTCTCAGATTTCATGTGTCCCAGGGATTTTTTTTATTGTAGTGTCAGGAGGGGTGTGGTGTAACTATCTCATTTTGTACAAACAAACATGGCTGCATAAATTTGTGTATTTGTATGTGCTCACAGAATTGAGATGCTGGTAAGCAGACTTTCTCAAATGCTTACATTTACGTATTTGGAGTTGATCAGTGTGATTTATTTTTTTTTTTACTGGTGTGGTGTTTTGTTTTTTTTTTTTTTTAAGAATCTGCTTGCATCTGCCCTGAAATGGGCCTCCTATGTGCATAAATTGATTGTGCATCAAATGGCACATGCTGATATTCAGAAATTCCACTGAGGCTTTTAAGAACTTCATTTTCCTGCTTTGCTACTGGCAGCCACCAAGGGAAAAGGTAACCATTATTCAGAGCCTGTCTTCATTTTCTAATCTAATTGTTGAATTTTGAGAGTTCGGTTTACATTGCTGCGTATCTGCCTCTGTTTTTCTTCATAGCTGTGCCTTCATCTTCTGGAATGGGATGCAGACTCATTGTAAGTCTGTTGCTTTGCAAAAACTAAATTTCTTAACAGATTATAGAATCATGTGTTTGATTGGGTGAAGCATCTGATAGCCCTTTGCACTCTGGTTTCTGGTTAGTGTTTGCAGAGAAGGCTGCATGCACTGACGATGAGTTTGATGCAGCATGAAGAATGGTGCTGAAATAGGTCTGGGAGTGTGTCCAGGGGAAGTGGTGAGTGCAGCAGAAAATCCGTTGAGCAGGAATAGTTAATGTTTGTCTGTGGAAGGTGAATGG
This sequence comes from Upupa epops, assembly GCA_013397515.1. Taxonomy (NCBI): domain Eukaryota; kingdom Metazoa; phylum Chordata; class Aves; order Bucerotiformes; family Upupidae; genus Upupa; species Upupa epops. The sequence goes on from VZRI01001841.1 coordinate 137,872, forward strand.
AGACATCTGCGCTAATTTCTATGCAATAAATGGGCTTTGGGAGTCAAAGGTGTTAATGTGACCCTGTCATTATAAGGTGCTCTGTGGTGAAGGCAGCTTTGAGGTTCCCACAGAGCGCTCTTGGCCTGCATATTTCCATGGCAACAGCTATCACTTATACATTTATAACCTTTGATTAAAGATAAGGAGGGGGAAACCTTTTAAATGTTACAAATGTAAAGCTTTGACTAGATCTTTCATTTCAACAATATCCCTTATATTCCTGGGGTGTGGAGGTTTTATAAGGAATGCATCTGTCCCTTCCCCATTAGGTGGTAGACTTCAAGATGACACTTGGGGCAAATGTGATGTTCTGGAGGTAGCTGACTCACTTCGATCATAGCTGCACTGACATCGTGGGTTTAGCCACTATGTATTTGTATTAGTGTTTTTTTTATACCAAATATTAGAAGTCTATTATGCAAGGAGATGTGTGTTTCTGATAAAAGGATTTGAGGAAAAAAAAGTAATTAACTGTTGAATAAAACTTGCTTTTAAAGATTAGAAGGATCATGAGCTGTCTTCCAAATTATGGTATCTTAAGTGGTTTATGGTACAGTGGCTGACGTACAAAAGCTTTGTGCTAGCAGGGGAGCAAGCTGTTCCTGCAGAAGCTGTTGGTTTACAAACTGTGTGTAAGGGCATGTTCATGCTTGGTGAATCTTCCTAACTCTCCCTCCTCGACCCTACCTGCATGTTCTTCAAAGTATTTTGCTTCATGTTGTGGTGGCAAGGTAGCAGTGCTGAAAAAGGAATGCTCTCCATTCAGATCAGGTATTCCTGCCTTTAGTGTTCAGGTGCAGCATGTTGCTCATTCTGGAAAATTTCACTGCTGGAAAGGCATGGAGTGTAAAAGCCAGTTGTCCAGTTTTTAATTATAATTTTCTGGTGGTGTTTTTGTCTTTTTTTTTGGTTTGTTTGTTTTCTTTTTCTCCTGCCACTATTTTTGAGTCATCCTTGTGAAGGTTGGGGAAATACTGGATTTGCCCTGTGGATTTCATGGCTGTGCTACCAGCAGTTGAACTGTAATGTCAGGAGTAGTTCAGTGGGAGCTCTGAAGTGTGATGAAATAAAGCTGTATTTCTCTCTGCCTTTACTTCTGGACTGCAGGAATTTGGTTTTGTTTTGTTGGTACTGGGTGTAGGTGAGGGCAGAAGTGACTGACTGTAACTGGCCCAGTTACATAAATGAGAGAGAGAACATAAATGTAACAGGATGTTTTGCTAGAATTGCATGCTGAATTTCTCCAGCATTTCACCATCTCTTCTTTCTTATGGAAGATGTGTGTGTATGTTTATGTATTATGTATGTACATATATATAGTGCTAAGTCTGATGGCTGGTGATTGGTACTTTAAACAGAAAGGGCTCACTGTGTTGCCTAAACCTGCGACTCTTAGTGCAACAGGTGAGGTTGCTTCTGCGGGGACTGTGAAGGGTCCTTGGAGGTACCCTTGTACAAACTCTTAACATTCCTCAAGAAAGTTTGAAGTAGTGGAAGACATAGTTGGTTACTGTGGAAAGTTTGTAACAACTATGCAAAAGTGACTGGAGAGTACCATGATAATGGAATATTTATAAGGATATCTTCCATTATAAAAGCAAAAGAAAAAGGAAGCTTGGGGGAAAAATTGAAAAGCAAATTGAAAGGAGAATACTTTCGTTCAAACCAGGCTAGCTATGGATATTAATAATACTAATCCACACAGTTCTGGGTTGGGCATGGTTTTCAATTGTGATAGAAATATGCCTGGCTACCCTGTCAAATAAGAGGACTAACTGTTGCCTGCTTGAGACCCTCATATAATTTTGAAAAGCAGCAGCATACAGAGATCATCCTGATGTCAGAACTGTGTGCAAAATGCACTTCATGGTGTAATTGCAGCATTTCCTTCAGTTTTCAGGCATCAGACAGATGGGATTTGAGTTTTGTTGTTTGCTTTGTTTTGTTTGTTTATTTAGTAGTCAGAGGATGAGACATAGGGATAACTTTTGTTTTTAGCCAGAGTTGAAATAGCTGTGTTTTAAGTCTGAAGAGACTGTTGGATCAAGTTGCTGTACTGCCTGAATACAAGACATCATGTGAGTGTGTCCAGTTATACCCATGAAGAAGGTGGTCATTTGTCTTAAGATGGAAGAATGGTCTAAGTGGAACACCAAAGTCACAAAGCCCTTTTCTGAGGTGCTTTCATTCTAGTGGCCACTCACCAAAAAAGGAAAGATGAGGTTTTTTGTCACCTCCTGTGCTGGGCCAAGAGAATACTCTGGTACCTGTCATTTGATGCAGTGTGAACCAGCTCAGTGCTTGCAGAAAGAAACCTTACCTGTTGGCTTGTTTCTGTATCATTTACAACGAAGATCTGGATTGCTAGAGTACTGAAAACTAGTTTAGGAGCTTTGTTGAGGGCTCCTGTCCAGTTTTATCATAGAGGATAACAACAGGCAAACTCCATATAAAAATACTACTTGGAATTTCCTAAAAGGAAGAGGGAAGCTGTGTAGAGGTGGGGAAACTCAAAGAATAGGGGTCTTGAAAGTGCATGGTCAGAATGGGTTCTGGAAAGGTGAATGTGCTCAACTTGCACATTCAGACTGTAACATTGTGGAGCCTTGACAATCAGTTCATCCAGGTTCTGAGATGAACCACCAAGGTTCATCTGTCTGGATATAGCTCAGTTGGAACAGATGGACTTTGCTCAGAACATGCATGTATTTATGTTTGCTTCTGAATGAAAAATGTTACAAGGGATTCTCAAAAAAAAGAAGCATGGGTTTTCAGCATAGTGCTTTCACTACAGCTAGTAGCACCAAGAAAATGTTTGTTTAGCTGTGTATGTAGTAACTGCAGTGACTCCAGAAGCTCTTCATATGTAATCAGGTGACTTCAGTAAGCTTTTCTGTGACCCTTTTTAAGGTGGTGTGAAACCCGTGTGATTACATGCATTACAGATATCCAAGCCTTGAGTTTTAAGATTCTATACACTTGAATATTATGAATCCAATAGTAGTAGTGAGATGCTATATTCAGTTATCCAGGCAAGATGCTGTTATTTGTTTCTTTACACATTGCCACATATGAGTTTGCCTTCTCTTCATGGGTAGATGAACATTTTATTAGGATTAAAATCAGTCAAATACTGGCAGTAAAGCCATAAGCACTGTCTGAGCCATGCCTTTCTAATACTGTTATACATTACGGTTCTTGTAGGAAGCAAAAAAAAATGTTTTAATGCTGAAGTACTGACAACAGTGACGCCTATCGATTTCAGCATTCAAAGAGGAAAATTACAGAGTTTTAAGCCGCTGTGTTCATTTTAGCGAGTAAATTTTTGAAAAGATATTGATTGAACTATTTGTGCTGTTGTGATCCAGAAAAGTGTCAGGTGGGTACTCCCTGTATTGGAACAAGCAACTCCTTTGTTTTCTGAATCTTCCTGGGTATAGGAATGTGGAGGGCAAAACTGTAATAAATTGTATTATTATTTCTTTTCACTCAAAGAGAAAAACTGTAGCTAACATTCTAGTTGGTTGTAATTATTGAGCTTTCATTCAAAGCGGTTAATAAAAATATGATTGATACTTTGCATTTGAAGACAAGTATGTTCTGTGGGAATTAATTTTAACAAAGCTTTTATTCTAAGACCACTTTGCTCTGAAGTGTGCTGCTTAGAAATTGTTTCAGTCTAAATTGCAGTGTCAAACTGCTTAGATATTTATGTGGGTAGAGCAAAATCTGTTTAATTTTTAGTGACTAGCATATGCTAATTAAATCACGTAATGTGTAGCATTTCTAACACCTGGGACAAAGTAGTAATCTGATTTTTGGCTGCCTACAATTCCTAATGATGTTGTATACAAAAAACATCCACGTAAGCCATTTTCTTTGCAAATGATGTGCTACAGATAACATCAGCAGTTTTTTTCAAAATTTATCATGCTGAACCATGGGGTGCATGCCAAAGGGTTAAGTGTGGGATGCGTGCTAAAGGGTTAAGTGCATAGAATAAGAGACAGGGCATGTAATATCCATCCAGTGCAGCACCAGCAGCAGATTGTCTTTACAAATCACAGCACAGCCCCAGAGAAGTTTGTGCAACAAACCATATTCAAGACCATGTGCTTATGTTACTACTTCCAGTGCTTGGGTTTGTGTCAGAGGCGGGGAGGGCTAAAGATGTTAGCTTCCTGAAAATGCACTGTGACATGCAGAATTCAGTAGAGGCTCAGCTGCCAGCCAGTGGGCTACTTATAGGAGTAAAGTGCTCATGCTTGTTGTGAGACTGGGCTTTGTGACAGGTAAGAACTAGAGTTCACTGATCAGTGCTTGCTGCAGAGGCATGGCATGCTCCTGGACTTTGCCCATAACCCTGTTCTCTGACAGGAGGCCAGAGTGATCTAGTCCAGAGCCTGAGATCAGCTACTCAAGTCTTTCACATCTCTGGGAGGTTATGGAACAGCTTAGCTCTGAAGTTAGTAAAGAGGAAAGAACTGTGAGTAGCGAAGTCGTGAAGCTTTATGCTTTTTGTCGTGGCCATCTGAAGAGTTGCAAAAGTGTTTAATGTGAGATTTAATGTGTGTTTTGTTATTGCTGTCTTCCTACGTGACAGTCATATAGATGTGCATCGAAAAAGAATATATTGACTAATCAAGGAAGTGTTCTAGTGTGAACAGGAAACTGTTTAAAACGGGCTTTTCTATAGCACTTCCTATCTTTGTCTACTGAAATAATGTATTTAGTTTGTGACTTAAATGTTTTAAGCGCTTGGCAAAACTTGTAGTCAGACATTCTATATCTGCTTACACCACTGCTGTGTTTTCTCTGCTTCTTAAGTTTCTTAATGTGCCTATGATTGTTTTAAGATACAAAGTATTCATTTGCATAGAATCATAGAATGGCTTAGGTTGGAAGTGACCTCAGATCATCTAGTTCCAACTCTCCTGCCCTAAGAAGGGACACCTCACCTCTCCTCTCCCTTCCCCCCCATGTGTCACCCACATCACACAGCTTGTGTCATCAGCAGACTTACTGAGGGTGCACTCAATGCCACTGTCCATTCTGCCAGCAAAGATGTTAAACAGCATCGGACCCTAAACAGACCCCTGAGGAACACCACTGGTAACTGATCTCCACTTGGGCACTGAGCTGTTGATTCCAGTCTTTTGAGTGTGACCATGCAAGCAATTCTTATCCACTGAGCAGACCAGACCGTCAATACAGATCCTTGTATTTTAGAAATAAGGATGTCACAAGAGATAATGTCAAATACCTCACTCAAGTCCAGGTGGATGACCTGAGTTTGTGTGAATGATTTTAAGATTTAAAAGGTTTAAAAGTTTTAGTGTGACTGTGATTGTGGAATCAACCAAAGACAGCTTAAGCTTATATAGTTAATGAAAATGTGAGGTTTTAAAAATGTTCAAGAAGCAGAGAAGAAAGCAGGGTGAGATTTAACTGAATTTTTGAGAGATTGTGGAAGACATGATGAAGGAGCTGTGCAACTTTCATCCCATCAATCAAACTGTCAAATATAATCAAATTAGGTACTTCCCTTTGTGTGGAGGGGAGGAACTTGAGGGCTGGGAAAGGACAGTGTTTGTAAATTTTCTCCGTTAATGATTTCCATTTCCTGGAAAAAAAAACAAACCAACAAAACAAAGTGTAATAGATAGTTTTACAGTACTACCAGGGTTGTTGTATTGTGGTGACGTTTGAGGGTTCCAAGCAGAGCTCTGGTATATTAAGGCTTTATGGTATATAACAATCTATGAAAGACATGGTCACTCCCATGAGATGCTTACAGCATTGTTTAACACAAGGATAAAGTGAGCGTCATGTGAAGAGGAAAAGCAAGGCAGGGTTCTGTGGTCACTTACCTGTGCCTTTACCTGCTGTATTTGAAGATTATTTCCTGTAAGTCTTGCTGCAGATGTGGATCCCAGATGCTTGAGGGTGAGAAAGGAGAATTCTGTCTATTGACCACAAAATGAAATGGATGTGGGACAAGGAATATGACTGTCAGCCACAGTTCTGAGCGCTATGGCTTGGTGTTAAACTTACAGGGTAACTAGCAAGGGGGCAGGGTCTCAAAAGATAGAAAACTGGATAAAAAGAAACAGTTACGAGATGTAACTGTCATCACAGAAAAGATGATCTGAAGAATTCTCTTTGAGAATGAGGATGGTTGGGTTGCAATCGTGTCTCTTTTTTTCAAGTAAGTGTCTAATGTGGGGAAGCATAGATGATTTGTTTTGAAGAAACACAGTTGCATAATGTTTAGATGCTGATGGTTCAGTGTTCTGGGATGAGAGTACAGCATGTTACAGATCTGATAAAAGCTGAAATTGGTAGTATTCTGGTTCACACATTTCCTTCTTGGTGTACCTACTGCAAGTGTATTAGCAAAGCCTGTGCACACGTTTAGCCTCTCCTTGTCTGCAATTTACTGAGAAAGATGCATAATTTTTTGTATTCTAAGGAGTTTCTGTGGACAGGTAAAGTCATCCCGGTGTTGTTTTTCTGGTATCCCTCTTCTGCCAGGGCACCAGAACTTGCAAACCTTCTCTGTTTGCTACCATGTTCACACTGTGATCAGTATTTAAAGCTAGCACAAGTTATTATCAATTGAGTATATTATTTAAGAATACCAAATGCATTGTGAGTTCATTTCTATGCATGGATTTTCCCTGATCTTGGCATGCAGGTTGCACCGATTGGTCACTGGTGATAGCTGTATTAATAAGCTAAGTTCTGATAGACAGCTGGTGATGGTGTGAAGTGGGTTTTGGAGGGCAGCTTTGCTGAAATGTGGTTCTTACTTGGGGAAAGCACCACATTTCAAGTAATTTTAGCTCTTGATGTTTCAGCAGTGCCTTGTGGAAATAGTGCAAAAAGGGAGAAGTACTAGTAGTACTGAAGGGAGAAGGTGGAATTGCTTCACATGGCTCAGCTGTCCTCCTCATGCTGATTAAGGAGTGACGCTATCTGAGATGCCTCTCCGAGGCAGGCAGTTATGTTCAGACAGATGTTAACTAAGAACTGAAGTCTTGAGGGAAGGAAGAGGGAGCAGGGCAGGAGAGGGAGTGGAACACTTGCAAAACTGGTAGCATGTATTTTGCTGCTTCTCAGCACTGATATCTTTAGAAAGCCTGTACCATTTATGTGGTGAAGCATTTAGTGCTTGTGACTGACTGTGCCAGAGCTAAGTGATCTCTCTTTCTTATTTTTACACTTGCTTAAGTATAAAACAATTTAGCACTAATTTGCATCTTGATGTGTAGTTAGTGAGACCAGCACAGATGCTTTTTATTCTTGCTGTGCTTTCAGACATTATTGGATTTTTTTTGTTGTGTTTTTTGTTTTAATATTGATCCAAAATGTAGTTTTAAGCAGCAAAGGGATTTACATCCAGCAGAATGCTACCACATGGTCATCATATTTGTGGTAAACTCATTACTTGATGACAAAATGCAGGCCATTGCCAACTGCTCAAGGCAAGCTTCTGCTATGGTCTTTGTAAAGAGCTGTGGGAACAGCCGTGCAGCTTGGGTTGCAGGTATTTTTTAGATATTTTGTAAGACACTGTAAATGGAAAGCTCGTTTAAAGATTCTTTATCAAATAAATTAGTTGTCACTATAGGGAATAATTTATTAGCAGGAGAAAAAAATTGTATTAACTTGTAAAATGCTGTAATCTAGGCTTCAAATGAGAGAGGCTGTAAAGTGTTTTGGTTGACTGATTTCATTGCATCATAACTAAAAATGAATCCATTTGAATTACTCAGCAAGTTAAGGTTTCTTAAACTGACTGAGTCATATTGCCTATGTAGGCATTAATTGTAAATCATAGGATCATAG
>VZRI01001847.1:4499-61075 GCA_013397515.1 Upupa epops
TTTGTTATTTTTGCAAATAGCAAATCAAGAAAAGCCTCACCCCTGGTAGGCTCACCGGCCAATTGCGACAAAAACCAGTCCTCAATACTCTCTACAAACCTAGACTGCCCCCTCATTGCTGTGTTAAGATCCCAGTGAATATCTGGGAGGTTGAAGTCACCCAAGAGAATTAGGGCAGGAGATCTTGAGATGTCCTCCAGTTGTTTAAAGAATATTTGATCAGCTTCATCATCCTGATTGGGTGGTCTGTAACGCACTCCTAACACAATATTGATCTTACTAGCTAACCCTGTAATCTGAACCCATAGGTTCTCCACTCTGTCGTCCCTGATCTCAAGTTAAATCACTTCTAGAACTTCAGCAACACACAGGGCCACTCCTTCCCCCCTTCTGCCTCGCCTGTCTCTCCCAAATAGCATATACCCTTCCAATCCAACACTCCAGTCATACGACTCATCCCACCACATTTCAGTGATGGCAATTATGTCATACATTTTCTGGCTCACCAATGCTTCAAGTTTCTCCTGCTTGTTGCCCACTTAACACTCAGGAAAGCTTTTTTAATCCCTTCAAGCTGTCTCTGTTCCACACAAACTCCCTAGTATTGAGACCTTGGGTTTGGCTGCAGGATTCCGGATGCTGCTCAGTTAGGAAGCAGCTCACTGAAAGCAGCACCTAAATTCCAACCCCTCTTTTCCTGCTGCTCTGTAATAGGCAGCTGCAGAAATGCTGCTTCCTTTTTTTATTTTGATTTTTGGGAGGAAAAAGGCATTTTTGTTTGTAGGCTGGAGCCAAACTCATTACAAAACAGTAGGCTGGTCTCGGCACAGCCCCAGGCATCGTCCCTACAGCTGTGTTCCACTGCAATGATGTCTAATGCGAGTGGTCACGTAAAGACAAGTAGAACATTCCCTCTTGCAAATTTTCAATGATAGCCTGTGCTTGTCAGTGGGAAACTCACCTCTCTCCCACAAGGGCTCGAAAACATAGTGAATCAGCACTGGGCTGATCTCCAAGGCCCATCTCTCTGGCACTGTCCTCACAGATGTGAGTTCAAACCTTTTGGTTAGGAGTCTCCCTTGCTACCTTGGGGTGCTGCATGCCCTGCAACTGTGAATTCCCACTGCACCGCTCTGAGGAAATCTCTGCATTTCTCACAGATGGGTCTATGGAGGGACAGCCATTGCACAAGATGGGCTGAACACTGGAGGAAAAGTGCTCAGGAGAAGAAAGATGACAAATATCTCAAGCAACAACTCCACTTGGAAAAAAGCAGTTAGGAAGTTTGAAGCACATCCAGACCACTGCTCTGGAAATGAAGCTGAAAGTCTTGTGATATCAGGCTCTCTCTGGAAGTTGCTGCTGTTTCCCAGCTGCACATCCCTGGGAATGTTGCTAGCAGCCCATGGTGGACTTTGGAGGAGCTGGAAAAACAATGCCTGTGTGTCTGGGAAGCACTGGTTATCACCAGAAGGCTCTGGAGAGTACAAAGCACATACAATTCTCTTTTGGTCATTTATTTGCTCTGAAGGTCCAGCACCTTCAGCTGAACATGCTAGGAAGAGAAGGAGAGGGCACATACCAGGCATACTCCTGGTCATTTCTTTGGTCCCAGTGCTTGCGGACAACAGGGAATTACATTTCTAAAGAGTGTTCTGTAATAAAATCAGAGCGGGTTTGTATTGTAGAGAGCTGAAGGCAGCAGGCAGGTCATGGGGATATGGAGCAAGAGATGCAGGAGAGAGATAGACAAGTGAAAAAGGAGGCAAGGAAAAGTTTAGTTTGCTTTTCTTAATGTATGTGTTTCTGTTCTTCACTATATCTCACCTAAGACAATCTCCCTCCCACTGAAAGGAGGGGAATTTGCATTTTCTTAAAACAAGAACGTGCTCATTCCAAGAAAAGCTGCTGAAGTTTTATGGGTTCATTGGTAAGACACTTGCAAATGGGCTGAGGTGGTTACCCCAAGGAAGATGCTATAAACCCAAATCTGTTGCTGATCACATCCCAGCTGCCTTATTTTGGGGTTTGCCAACAGGAAAAAAATCAAATACTAAAATATACAGAAGAGGTTTGTCCAGCCTGCTCAGCAGCTGGAATATGATGGATAAGCCATGGACATGAACAATGGCATGGAAATGAAGAATAATCAGCCAAGAAAGCACTAAGCCTGGACTCCAAAGGACATCCAGCTTTTATGGTGCATGTCATATCCCTCTAACAAGCTGTTTGACACATCTGTCTAGTCCTCCTGCTCCTCGGAGATTCTCTGCACTTCCTACAAATTGCTGCCACTCCTTGTTGCTCACTACCACTTCTGAGAGTCGTGGTGGCATGGCCACCTCAGACCTTGGTAGCCAGGAGGTCCCCTTTGCAAAGGCTTTCATCATGGACTCCCAGAATACTGGGCTGTAGGAACCTCAGGGACCATCTAGTCCAACCCTAGCTGGGAGAAGCCCAGTCTAAACAAGATAGCCAACACAGTGGGCTCCTGGATCCAGACCCCAGCATCCAGCAGATAGGACCCCCCCAAGCCGACTTTTGCAATCCCTTCCCCATCCCTCCAGCAAAAGGAGCACACCACTCTGTGGATCTGCCCCTGGGCTACACCACACAGTAGTCCCAAGCTCACTGGGCCAGGGGCAAGACTTGACTGGCCGGCACTGGGCTGAGCATCTTCCTGCTGCTTCCCACGCAGAGCTGAGAGCCAGTGTCAGTCGCATGAGCTCAGTGCTGGGGGACTGCCAACCCTGCTGAAGAGGGGAGAAGGGAGAGAGAAAAGGCAGCACCAGAAAAAGGAGGATGAAAAGGAAAAAAGAAAAAAGCAAGAGGGGAAAAGGAGAAAAGCAAGAGGGGAAAGGAGAAAAACAAGAGCAAGAGGAAGGTGAAAAGAAATAAAAAAGGGAAAATACAAAGAATAAGGAAAAATGTTGCTATAAAAACAATTTTTTAAAATGAAAGAGGAAAAAATAGGTGTATAAAACCAAAAATCTGTATATAAAAATATCTGTATATAAAAATAGTAAAGGGAAGAGGAGACCATCTGTGTATATACAAATAACAGAAAAATGGAAGACGCAAAAGTAAAAATGGAAAAGTGCGTGTATACAAAAATAAAAGAAAGAAAAACCCAAAACATCTATGCATATAATGAATTAATGAAGGGGAAAATATATATAAAAAAGTAAAGAAAAGAAGGAAGGAAAAGGGGAAAAAGAAGAAAAATGAAAGAAAAGAGAAAGAAAGGAGAAATGAAAAAAAAGAAAAAGCTTGAGGCCAAGTCTGCTTGGGCTCCTTGATCACCATCAGGGTCTCTCAGGAAAGCCTGAGGGGAAGCTTATCTTCTACCTGTCCCCACCATGGCCAGTCTATTCAATGAAGAAAACCATTACATTTTTCCATAAAAACTGCACAAATTCTACATGAAAAGCATCTCCACACCAGGGATTGGTTGCACTGTTCCTGTGGGAGCCAGCTCAGAGGACACTGATGTGCTGATTCATCCTCAGTGAGGATTATGGTTGGATCTGATGATATTGGAGGTCTTTTCCAACCCTGATGATGCTATGAACGAGGTGGGTTGTACACCCAGACCCCGAAAACTCTGCAAGATTGATGATGTCTATGCAGGGAGGACTGAGAAAAAGTCATCTTTCTTCTCATGCCTGCTGATCCAACAAGGACCCCCTGACCTCACTGCTCATCACCCAGGCCTGGAGGTGGAAACTGAGATGCACAGCATCTTTTCTTCCCCACCTGAAGCCCCTCCAATGTTGCCAGGAAGAGCCAAATCCTGCTCGTGTTACACAATCAGGGCAGGACACTTGCAAGAGTGGTGGGGACATAGAAAGAATGGAGATGTTCTGGAAGAGACAGAATGAGGTATGAGAAGCTGTGAAAGCTTTAGCCATTCTACATGTAAAATCAGTAAATGGTTGGTTTTAGGAGTGAAGATTAATTACACTGAAGTTAAATGGCAGTAGAAGAGTTTTAGGTTAGGGATGAGCTGAGGGATCACCTATGCTGCTGCTCCACCAATGGGGGCCAGTTGCTCCTCTCTGCTGTCAGTTTGTTTTGGGTGTTGAGGAATCATTATTGTACTGTTTAGGATTACAAGCCACTGTGGAAAAGTCAGAGAGCAAAACTCATCCAAGTCTTCCTGACACTATCCTAGATCCAACCCCACACCATGGACAGAGACACCTTCTACTGGAGCAGGTTACTCAAAGGCCTGTTCAGCCTGACTTTGGACTTCCAGCAGCAAAACTCTCCCTGCTCAATACCTGAAGGACAGACATCCAGGAGACACAGGTGCACCTTTCCCATGGCAGCTCCAAGCCACTTATCTTTGAGAAGCAAAAAATGCTCTGGAGGTGGGACTCTGAGTGATTGAGATGGCTACCACTGATTTCATCCAGTCTCATTTTCAATTCTTTGGGAGGATTCAACCCCTTAGTGGAGTTGCTGAACACAACCAGCCACACTGCTGAGCCTTTTTGCAAGGGAGCACAGCCCTACAGAATGAAAAGAGCCACAGACTGACTGGTATTTCCCAAGGAAGAAATAAAATTGGAATGGGCAGATGACTTCAGAAGATGCAGCTTGGAAAGCATCACCATAAATCTAAACATCACCCTAAATGCAGATCTCCCTCCCCAACAGCTCCAAAGATTCTACAAAACTGGGTTTGCATTCTGACAGTTGCCTGAATTTAGCTTGAGATTGCTCATTTTCATCTGCAGCCTGATGTGCAAAACTCCTGTCCTATTTCCCATGTCATCCTTCAGCCCCTGAATCACTCACACAATTGTGTTGGCACCACAGCTAGAAAAGTTTAGTCATGGCTGCACCCCTCCTGTGCCAAGGAGGACAGAAATGAAAACAACCACAACCAAAGCCAGTCGATGGTCTGAATCCCAGCCCAGAGCTAATGAGCTAGAGAGATATTCGCCCTAGGCAGGAGACCTTTAGCCACACATCCACGTTCTCAGTTAAATAAAAGGAACCTCCAGTTCCTATAAACTTAAGCTTTCGGGCCAGTGACAAAATAGGAAGAAAAATCCACAAGGTGAGGACTTTGGAAAGAAGTTTGTGCTATCAAGTACTCCCCAAGCACACAAGAGCTGAGCTTCAGGAGAACGGAAGTGGACCGCATCTCCCTTGGCTCTCCTGCCCCAACCTTGCCACCAGCCCTCCAGAAGCTGCGCTTCGATCTCTGCTTATGGACCTTCAAAGAAAAAAGAGTCAAACCTCAGAAAAAGCCAGATTGTACTGTAAAAGTCAGAGGTTTTAAAGGAAAAGATGGGGTTACCTTGGCTTTGCCTCCTCCTGTGAGTTTAGGCTTTTCACAAAGCAGCTTACCTGTGATTTCTGGTTAAGACTGGTAGGACTGGAGACTCCTCATGAGCTGTGTATTATACATAGGCAGATCCATAATCCTAGTAACTGCCACAGCTTTCATGCTCATTTTTCCTATTTCTGAAAGAAAAAAAGACAAAATAAAAGAAAAAGAAACCCATAAAAGCTTTTCCTTGTTTTTAAAGGAGAAATTCATAGTTTGACTGCTGGCACCACCTGAACTGGTCTCTGCTGCACAGCAGGTGCCACAGAGCACAGACAGACAAAATTCAGGCCTCCCAGCACTAAACCTCACTCCTCCAGCTCCATGTCCAGTTTGTTGTGCTGCAGGACATCATAGAATCATAGAATCCTTAGGGATCGGAAGGGACCCTGAAAGATCATCTAGTCCAATCGTCCTGCCACAGCAGGATCACCTAGACTAAGTCACACAGGAACAGATCCAGGCAGATCTTGAACGTCTCCAGAGAGGGAGACTCCAGAACCTCCCTGGTAAGACTTCACAATTTTTCCTTCACTGAAGGACCACATTGACTTTACATAGGGTGCATGCATGTTTCTATACTGAGGAATGCACAGTGTTAATCCACTGACAAACTTCAGCAGGCAGGGCCAGAGACACATGAATGAATCCACTGATAAATTTCTTTTCTGGAACCTTTCTGGAACTGTTCCTGATGTCTAATCTTAAAATAAGTGGGAGAATAATGTGAAAGCAGTCACGTGTCCCCTGTCGCTGCTGCAGACATTTCTCTGCCCCCAACTAGCAACAGCTCGACATTAACTACAAAAGAGCCTGCATTATCAATAGGCTAAATTATGAGGAACTTCATAGAAAAGGGCAAGCAATTCAAGTTTCTAGTCCTTAAATGGATAAAAAAGCTTGAATACAGTGGGAGCAACAGCAGGATAAATGCTGTGCACAAGCTCTACCAAGGCAGAGACCACACAATTGATAGATAGCTGTGGGCAAGATACTCTGCTAGCTTCAAGGACATCTGGAAGGAACTAGTATCTAGAGCTACCCATAAACAAATATGCTTTCTGGCTAAATATCTGATGTGAAAATGCCTTCATGATACAACCCTGAGGAAGTAAAAAGTGGTATATCCTGCAATTGCAGAACACGACCAGCACATTGGGCTTCAGGAAGGTTGGGCTGCCAGAAGCCTTGGGACAGAGCTAAGAATGGTCAGAGCAACTAAAATGAAAAATTAGACCAGCAATCTCAGGATCCCAAGCAGAGAAACCACATGCTTGTCTGGCCTTGATGGATCATTCCCAGGGTGAGAAGTCCCCATGGTATTGGTTTCTTCCACTGTCACATACCAGACAGTTGCCACACATGGCAGGGATGGACCCCTGACTGCTCTCCACCCGTGAACAACAAGCTCTTGCTGCTGAACTGAGCAAATAAACTCCCAGTATAGGATTATCCCAGTTTAACGTGTTGTGCTTACAACATGCCCAAGCATTTGGCCCTAGAAAATAGAGGAGTGACAGAAGCAGGAACAGATTAACCAGCAGAGCTTGGCAGCAGTGGTTGAATTCCATAGAAGCTTCTTTTCAACACACACTACTTAGGTTAAAGTCAATTTATTGCCAATTAGAGTCAAATTAAGAGGATTTTATATGGTGCAAAACCCCCAGTACTTGTGAGATCTAGGGCAGGTAGTGTTCTCCTTTGCTTGAACACCATGGGGGACAGCAGCAGCGAGGGGCTTGAGCAGTCACTGCCAGCCACTTGCTGATCTTACCCTCGAGAGTAGTCCTTGGCCAGGAACAACATATTGGGGATGTTTCCATTTTAGGAAGTGAGTTGTTATTTCATTTCTTCTGGCCAACATTGATTTATGCAATTTGACACTGATGAGGGACAGAGCCATTGCACAACACACTCTACCGTCTAGCACACTTTCAATTTTCAGCAGATCTCCCCATCAGCAATGGTTGCTTAGTGCAGTTACAAACAGAAAGGCAGATGTAAGGACTGATTTCAGATCAACCTTCTTCAGAGTCAACAATTATTGTGAAATACTGTTTGGATCAGTTCTAGCTGGTGAGCAACATGTCTTTGATCTGAGCTATGTAACAAGCAATCCCAAGACACAGGACACAGAGAAATGTTCCCTCAAGGACACAAAAACCCCAGCCTTTGAGGGACAGGAAGAAGCAATGGAAAGGGTAGGTTTGAATGATGGCTGCAGCAGATGTATGAACCGGGTAAACCACATGCTTGACCAGTCTAGATTAGCCCAATCCCCATCTATACTTCATCATGGAGACAACCAGATGATTTTTGCTAGACATTAGATTCACTGCACTTTTCCTTTGCTTTGCAGACCTTCTGCAGTGATGCTACCGGGGGGCTGGATAGAACTTACCAACTTGTAGAGTCCCCAACTGTCCTTCCTGAACATGGGTGCCATAGCACACAGTCCTGCTCTGCTCTGGTCACAACTCCATGAAGAGTTCCCTGATGCACATTAGGAAAGAGGGACTGTGACAAGGGTTTCTGCTTGCAGGAACAACCCATCAAAACCTAGCTTTGAGCTAACAGCTGAGCCCAGCTAATGTTAAACCAGTAAATCAACCCCATGGGGCAACATATCTGGCAGAGCTTTCCTACCACACTGGAACAGGCTGCCCAGGGAAGCAGTGGAACACCCTAGAGGTGTTTCAAAAATGAGTAGATACATTACTTGAGGCCATGGTCTAATGGATAGAGAAATACTGGGATGCAGGCTGGACTTGATAATTCTGGAGGTCCTTTCTAGCTATAATGATTCTACTGATTAATTGCTGCTGAGGATTGCCCCAGAATCAGTGCTTGGCAGTCCATCAGCCAAAGGAAGAACCTCTGAGAAGTCAAGCAGCAAAATGGCACATGATGTGATGTGGTTATAGAAGTACTACTCTTCCCCTCAACAGAGAAGGCTGCACCACCAGAAATGGTCCAGCAGAGGATGCAGTTTCCAGGGCACTGGAACCATGAAGTATCAGAAGACCTGTCTATCAGGAGCTCCAGATCAGCCCCAAGGCTAGATGGAAGGAAGAATAAAAGGCCTTAGGGATGGAGGCTGTTCTGAGGTAGGACATACACACTTGGCCCAAAGACACTCAATACAACTGCTTCGATTCCTCCTTGAACGTATGAGCATGCAGAGCGGAAATATCTGGCATTCAGCTGGGACAACATACAGCACAGCTGGGGACTCTAGAGGAATCTGAGGGTTTCTGAACTTCTTCAAACACTTCCTCTTCTTTTTAACCTCCTTTTTTTTTTCTTTTCCCAGGGAGAGACATTAAGTTCATGATGCAATGACTGTGGTGAGGATTGTACTTTAAGTAAATAGGGATGTACAGTCACAGAAATATGAACAGTTATGGGAAAAGTATCTTGGTTAAAGTTAGCCTCCTCTCACTATTCATCGTAGAGAACTGATGTCTCCATTCAAATGCTGCCTCCAGATGCAACAGGAACCAAAATGTTTAAGCACTGCTCCCGTGTGCCCAGATAATTGTGCTTGGTCTAATGTGTCTTATATGTTCTACTTTATTCTTGCATTAAAGCACAAGCCAGCTGCTCCACAGCTGGGCTGACTACTAGGAGGGAAGTAGAATTGTTTGGGTTGGAAAAGACCTCCAAGATCATCAAGTCCAGTAAGTAACCCAACAGTCCCAAGGACACCGCTAAACTCTGTCCCTGAGCTCCAGATCGCCACAACTTTAATACCTCCAGGAATAGTGATTCAACCCCCAACCTGGGCAGCCTGTTCCAAGGCCTGAGGACCCTTTCCAGGAAGAAGTATTTCCTCATATCCAGCATAAACCTCCCCTGGAGCAATTTGAGGCCATTTCCTCTTGCCCTATGACTTGTTCTGTATGAGAAGAGGCTGACTTCCACCTCTCTGCATCCTCCTTTCAGGCAGTTGCAGATAGCAATAAGGTCTCCCCTCAGCCTCCTTTACTTCAGACTAAGCAGCCCCAGCTCCCCCAGCTACTTCTCACAAGGCTTGCTCTCCAGACCCTTCCCCAACCTCATGACAACTATTTTGCATTCTGTCAAGTGACTCATGATATGAGTGCACCATGCTCCTTTGAAAACAGAAAGAGATAATACACTGCCCTGCAAAGGTTCTAGAAGTTAAACAACCAGGCTGGCAGGACTCTGTAGACGGTAGAAAGAGGAAAAAGCAGCCAGAGAGGCTGTCTCTCAAAAGATAGGGGAAAGGGATGCATATTGGAGCCAGTCTGCTGTTCCCTTGGAAGGGTGAACCCCACTCTGTGATTTTTACCACTCTGTCCCAACCATACAGTAATTTCCAAATGACTTTTACCCGTTTTTCTGCAACATGTTCCACGTCTTTGGGAGTCTTACAGAAGAAATGGCCTCTATCCACCCAGGCCATGAGTCATCTGGAGGAAAGGGGAAATCCCTTGGACCTGGGGGCGTAACTGGTTCACAGAGCTGCTCCTAAGGTTGAAAGCTTTGTGGACACAAAAATCCACACAGGGACTGGGGGAGGGAGAGCTGGGGATGGTGACTAGTGAGGTCCTCAGTGAAACCAGGGCAAGAGTTTCGCTCAGACATCCTGATGATTACATCTATTAGCTAAGGGAGTAATTCTACGAGAATGTCACCAGGATGACAGCCATGAAAATCATTAGCACGAGGCACAGAGCCAAAGGAATGGAAAGAAGAGAGTCCCCATGGAGTATGGGTCCCTCAGCAAGTATTCACTGAGCATTCAGCAGGCTAGGGCCAGCTCAGGTTTTCTTCCTGGAAAAATACCACAGGCTTCTCCTCACTAAGAGAATCTCCCTTTGCAGAAATTAGAATATCACATTACTTGGACAATTGTGGACAACAAAGGCAGTGAAGAAGAAGCAGTGAGCATCACAGGAGCGCTCTGGTTTTGTAGTTATGTGCCAGAACATCTTTGCCAAGCAATGAGCACATCCTGCTGGTGGTCCCCAAACCAACAAGCAGCTCAAGCCTGTTGAATGACAAGAGGCAGAGGGGCTGGGTAGGCTACCTGAGCTGCAAGTTTTACCCACGGTCTGCTTTACCTCTAGTTTTTAATCCTGGTGAAAACAATGGTGAAACAGCATCAGGAAATAGCTTCCCATGACGTGGGGAGGGAGTGGGACAGGTGATGCTGCTGGGTGCAGGCTGGTTCCCTTGTGTGCACCTCTCCTCATCATCTAAAGCAGATGTGGCACCAATCTGTAACCAGGACAGAGATACTCCTAGTGAGAACCTCACAGAAGAGAGGAGTCCAGCCCAGGGAGTAAAGCCCTAACCCACATCTGAATACACTGGTCAGGCAGCAGCTTCTCCAGATAAGAACCTAATATATGACTGCCACTCAAAACAACAGGAGCATAAGTTTTTGGCAAAATATGAGGTATTTCACATGATGGCATTACCTCAATTATGTGAAGGGGAGGATGGGAAGTCAGTGAAAAGCACTGGGTTATGTGCAAAAGAAAGTAATAGCATGGACTTCTCTCTGCGAAAAAAGAAAACCCAACAAAATCCCAGCAGATTCGAGAAACAAATTCTTTATGTACCTACATTCTATGTATATCATCCCTTGCATATCGCCAGCACCTTTGCCTCAAAGGAAACACCTCAGATGCTATTCAGAAGTGATGGATGAACCTAAGAAACAACAGACAAGGTGTAGGATTGGGGTACTGACTGATGCTCACCTCTGCATGAAGCCAAAGGTACCACCCTACATCTGCATGCTCTCTCAAAAAGGTTGCCTGGAGAAACTGGATAGAATGTCAGGAACAGTCCATTTCTACCAATGTTCTTTTAAATTCACCAGATTTTCCTAGTGCCTAAATGACAGAGCTTGTTTTACCTCAAGAACTTCTCAGAGTAAGTTTAATTATGTCACAAACAACGACAATTCATTGGAGATTACAACTAAAATTCTACTGCCCCACTAAAATGCTGTCACAGGTCTAGAGGTTTAAATCTACTGGCTTGGGATTCATTTCTTTTGATGGAAAAGGATGTGATAAGCCAAACCAGCAGGGGTTGTCACTGGATATATCTGGGAGCACTGACCAAGCTGTGGCTAAACGCCTTTACACAAGCCACTAGCATGAAGTAGTTCTTTGTGGTTCTAAAAGCAATCTCCAAAGTCAAAACTAGTGGTTTTTGTCAGAATAAAATCCTCTTGGCTTCAAGTAGAAGCTCCCAAAGAGATTGAAAGGTCTCTTCACTCACGTCACTTGACCTCTTAGTCAATGGATTTGCTTTGAACAGCACATCAAAAGTGTCGTTAGTGTAGGAGTCAGAACTATATTTGGTTGCAGGACCTCCTAAGAGGAAACTTTTGTTCTTTCCTAGAAAGCTCACAGAAAGCTGAAAAAAATAATAATAAAAAAATACATAAAGAATAGAGCTGGTCTGCTCCAAACATTTGGTAGGTGAGACTTGAATGGAGCAAGCTGCATGCTCTGGCAAGCTGTATCCTTTCTGCTGTCTTCACTCTATGTTTATTGTAAGCTGGGTAGCTGCGACATGATGAAAGGCTGGAGGCTGGACTACAGCTCTCGTCTTGTAAACAAAACTAAAGGGAAACTCTTTTCCTAATATCTTTCACTTTGCTTTATATGTAGCATATAACACCTCCAAACAAAGGCAAGGCAACACAGAGCATAAAGGTCAGGCTGAAATGTCCTCGTTTTCCACTGGGATCTGGAATTTTAACTGGGAGAGGTGGAGGCAGGACTCCTTGAATAAAGGAATGGCTGTATAAAAGGCCATTGGAACAATCCAAAATCTCCAAACCCAAACAGATCAGTCTGACTCCAACCACCCCCTGAGTAAATCTGTCCTTGAGCATTAGTGGTGGGTGATTAACACACTCTCCCATCACTCATGTAGCAATATATGAGTGAGCAGGCAGGAGCTGAAGTCAAGCCAGGCTTTGACGCAGCAGATTTCAATTCTGCCATATGGCAAATATTGCAACCCCTGCCCTTGTGTTGCAGGCTGACTGGCCAGTCTGCACCATTTCATTCCATTACACCAAGGTGGGGTAAAAACATTTACTGGCAGCAAAACAGGACTATCTTCCAGATTAGCTGGAGTAGAGGCCAAACAAACAGTGCAGGGATGCACTTACGTACCTGAGCAGGATTACCAAACCACAATTACGTCTTGAGGCAATTCAAAGCGAACCCAAGGAGCAACGAAGTCTGGAAGAAACCTAATAACCCTCTAACTCTGAGCAAATCCCAGAAGATTCATCACGTTTAAAATAAGCTTCAGAATATAGGAATTTAGGGATGGGATAAGGCTACTGAAAGATGTTTTATGCAGGATCTTTCAGAGTGAATTCCAATGGTGCTACAGTTGAAGAATCATAGAACCATTAGGAATCAGAAGGGACCTCAGAAGATCTTCTATTCCAATCCCCCTGCCACAGCAGGATCACCTAGACCAAGCTGCACAGGAACACATCCAGGCAGGTCTTGGATGTCTCCAAAGAAAGAGACTCTACAACCCCCCTGGGCAGCCTGTTCCAATGTTCCATTACTCTCACTGGGAAGAAGTTTCTTCTGATATTTATACAGAACCCCCTCTGTTCCAGCTTGCACCCACTGCCCCTTGTCCTATCACCAGATGACCTTGAGAAGAGCCTGGCTCCATCCTCCTGACACCCACCCCTCACATATTTATAGACAGCCTCCTCTTCTCCAAGCTCAAGAGACCCAGTTCCCTCAGCCTTTCCTCAAAAGGGAAATGCTCTACTTCCTTCATCATCTTCGTTGCTCTACCCCGGATTCCCTCCAGCAGCTCTGTCATTCTTGAACTGAGCGGCCCAGAACTGGACACAGTACTCCAGATGTGGTCTCACAAGTGCAGAGTAGAGGGGGAGAAGAACCTCCCTCAATCTGCTAACCACCCACCTTCTGATCCCCCCTACGATGCTGTTGGCCCTCTTGGACACAAGAGCACATTGCTGGCTCATAGTCATCTGGCTGTCCTCTAGGACCTCCAGGTCCCTTTCTGCCCAACAGGTCAGTTCCCAACCTAGACTGGTACTGGTTCTTGCCCAGATGCCAGACTCTACACTTCCCCTTGTTGTACCTCATTAAGTTTTTCTCTGCCCAGCTCTCTAGCCTGTCCAGGTCTCACTGAATGGCAGCACAGTCTGCTGGGGTGTCAGCAACACCCCATCAGCAAACATGCTGACACGGCACCCTAATCCCTCATCCAAGTCATTAATGAATGGATTGAATAGGACTGGTCCCAGTACTGATCTTTAGGGGACCCCACTAGATACAGGCCTCCAACTGGACTCTGTCCCATTGACCACTACTCTCTGGCTTCTATCCTGCAGCCAGTTCACAATCCACTTCACTACCCAATCATCCAGGCTACACTGGCTCAGTTTGGCTGCAAGGATGCTATGTGAAACTCTTGTCAAATACCTTACTGAAGTCAAGAAGACACCACAAGTTCCAAGAGGCAGGGAAAGCTGTGTTTCTTGAAGGACACAGCAAAGTTTTAACCAACAGGACAGAGCAGTTGCACCTGAAATGGCTTTATAAGGCCTCTCACAACACAAGAGTGGGAACTGAAGAAACCATCAGCAAGACATAATGGGAAACATAAGTAGCAGTTGCTATGTGGGATCCTGGTACATGGATTCCTGTTTGATACTGGGACAGTATTCATGGTTTGGTCACGCTCAGATTTTTCTAGCAAGTCCCAATAGAATCACAGAACACTTTTGGCTGGAAGAGACCTTCAAGGCCATCAAGTCCAAACTTTTGTTAGCCCTATCAGCACCACTAAACCCTGTCCTCCAGTGCAACATCCAGCCTTCTCTTAAAACACCTCCAGGGATGGGGATTCAATCCCCTCTCTGGGCAGGCTGTTCCAATGCCTGACAACCCTTTCAGGAAAGAAATTCCTCCTGACATCCAACTGGAACCTCCCCTGGCACAGCTTAAGGCCATTTCCCCTAGATGGAATAACTCAAATAAACTAAAAATGGCATTGTAGAAATATAGCAGTGAATCACTTAAAAACCCCACAACAACCAATCCCAGAAATATCAGTATACATTGCTTTAGTAGTGTACTAGTGTTTGTTTTTCTGAGGACGTAAAGATCTCCATTTTTCAATGATGCAGAACCAGATTGTTACAGTAACAGTAAAAAGCAGAAGCAACTATGAGCTCACTATAAAAATATATATAAGTATATATAGGTATAGCATACTGAAAGGATCCCCAGCAAAACAGCAAAGTAACCCATAAAAATGAAATGTTTTGACAGTGTTAAACCAAAACATATGCTGTCAAAGCCTCAGAAGCCTGCAACAGCACAGGAAAATGTAGCTCCTGTTCTTGTCTGCAAATGAAGAACTTACTCAGGTAGGTGAAGTCAAGAACCTCACTCAGGTGAGGCAACACCTCAAGTCCTGTGCCCAGTGTTGAGCTCTTCACTACAAGAGGGACCTTGAAGGTATGGAGAGGAGACAGAGGTGGCTACCAAGCCAGTAAAGGATTTTGAACAGGTGTCCTATGAGGAACAGCTGAGGGAGCTGGGGCTGGATCTGGAGCCTGGAGGAGATTCAGGGGAGACCATACTGCTGTCTAAAACTACTTGAAAGTAGGTTGTAGAGAGGGGCATGTTGGTCCGTTTTCTCCAGCAGCCAGTGATAGGACCAGGGGAAAGGGCCTTAAGCTGCACCAGAGGAGGTTCAGGTTGGATGTCAGAAGGAATTTCTTTCCTGAAAGGGTTGTCAGGCACTGGAACAGCCTATCCAGGGAGCGAGTTGAGTCCCCATCCTTGGAGGTGTTGAAGAGAAGGGTAGATGTTGTGTTGGGGGACAGGGTTTAGTGGTGCTGAGAGGGTTAGGAAATGGTTGGATCTTGAAGGTCTGTTCCAGCTGTTCTATGATTCTAATCCAGGCATCATTATCATTACTCTCTTTGCTCTCTACTTTGATAATTGATTCAGGAGTACAACCTGATCTTGCCTCTCACAGGCAGGACAACAGCTTCCTTGAGGCACATGTTGATGGACAGTGGGAAAACTGGGAGAGCAGAGGGCATCAGATGGTGCTTTGTACGTGAAGGCTCTGAGGTGATCAAGTCTGTGGGACTGCACGTGCTCCTCGAAGGGCCCTGCTTTCCATCTGGAGGCAAGCTTTTCCTGACCTCTGAAATACTCCTCAAAGGGAGAGCATGAGTATCCCAGAACAGAGTCATTCTGCTGGCATCAGCTCAGATTTGCACAAAGCAAATGAAATCCAAGGCAAACCCTTGAGCATTTCATGGAAAAATTCCCACTGGCTTCAGCAGGCTTTCATGGCTTTTTCGGCTACAGTCCAAAACGTTTGGGTTTGCCAGACAAGAGGTGGGTTTGAGTGACAAGATAACATCTCAGAGATCCTCGGCTGCAAATGGAGATGGTCCTGTCCCCTGTCTGAGTGAGAGGCTGGATGGTGTGACACACCAAGGAAGAGGTAAAAGAGACAACTCTGTTGTCTTTGCCTTTGTCATGCAAACGCAACTCATCCCCCCAAGTGCTCTGCAGCTGGAAACAGCTGTGCAGCTTCCTAAGGCAAAGCCCCTGGAAGCCAGTGCACTGTAATATTTCATAAAACACCACACCCCACTCCGTTCTCTTGCATATGGATGTATGTTATTTGTTTGCCCTACACATCATAGGCTGCAGAAGCATTCTCTATTTCCTAGCAATCCTGGAAATCATTAATGACCTCAGAGCATAACAGATGGTCTTGCTTGTAAGGAAGAAAAGGAACAAAATCTGCAGAACCTGCTCAGAATCCTATGGCCAGCTCTGCTAGAAAGAGCCCAGCGGTCCAGAGGGACCCAGTGTACACACAGCCCATTGCAAGGCATGAGGTAGGCTGAGATGCGGACTTTAGAGATCCCCTTCTCAGAGCAGTGACTGCCCCAGGGTTTTTTACAAATGCTCCCCATTAACTGACTTTGGAGGAACCGCTTTTCAGCTCCCGCAATGGTTTTGCATGAAGTATAGGGCTGCTTCACACTTCGACTGGTGCAACACATGCTGCATGTTCATGCTTGGACAATTTAGAGTCACGTGCCATCTTCTTGGTGCTGGTGCAACTTCTGTGATAGGAAAGCTGAAGGAGAAGAAGTGGCTAATTACATCCAGGACCAGGCATGCTGGAAGATGCAGACATGGAGGTGCTGGAGAGGATGCAAAAAAGGGCAACTGGATAGATTAGGGGTCTGGAGAACAAGTCTAATTAGGAGAGGCTGAGGGAGCTGGGGCTGTTCAGCCTGGAGAAGAGGAAGCTGAAGGGAGACTTCAATGCTCTCTACAACTACTTGGATGGAGGTTGTAGTGAGGGGGGTGTTGGCCTCTTCTCCCTGGTGATAGGACAAGAGGAAATGGAGTTAAGCTGTGCCAGGGGAGGGTCAGATTGGATCTTAGGAAAAACTTCTTCCCAGAAAGACTGGGGAGCCCTTGGAACAGGCTGCCCAGGGAGAAGGTGGAGGCACCATTCCTGGAGGTGTTCAATAAATGGGCAGACAGAGTGTTTCAGATATGGATTAATGATTGGGGGTTGTAGGGCAGACAGTTGGACTTTGATGACCTTGAATGTCTTTTCCAGTCTCAATAATTCTATGATTCTATATATTGTACCCAACTGGATGAAGGAACAGCCTCTGCTTTAGAGAGCTTCCAATCCAAACAGCTGAAGAGAAAAGTCAATCCCATTTAATTGCTGGAGAACTGAGGCTGAGAAAGGTTTAAAAGGCAGGAGGTCATGTGGAAAACCCCTGGCAGAGCAACAATCTGAACTCACTGTCCTGAAAGAAACCCGGTATCCCATCCCAGCTCTTCAAGCTATCTTCCTCTGTGTTACCCCCAGCACAACTCCTGCACTGGATCTGTCCTGCAAAGGGTGCCAGCAGTGCTGGGGAAACATTTTCCTGCCAGAGAAGAAAATACGGGGTGGGGTGAGATGAGACCTACTCCAGGGGAATTGGGGATTATTATCATCATTGTAGGGCTTCAGACTTTTTTTTGGTCTCTCTCCATTTTCAACTTTGCAGATGGAGTAGCTACACTGAAAGTGTATGACCACTGAAAGTGTTCCCTGGCACTTTGACTGTTGCCCTGACTGTGACCCCTCTTTAGAAGCAGAGTGAGGAAAAGAAAGGAGGTAGCAGCTGTGAACAGCACAGCCACACAGCTTCCTTAGCTGCAGCCTGACAGCAGCAAGAGTCTAAGGGCCTCTCTTCCCCTGTACCTGTTAGAGGACCTGGAGGACAATGATAGTGTCACCCTTGGATCTAACTTCTAGAGCAGACGGTTCTCATTTTGACCTCATTTAAACCTTCTTTAGAAAGCCAACCCCATTTGAGAAGGCTCTAAAAGCAGCTAGAGGTTCCTGGCCTTCGGTACACACATTTGATTAATACTCATGATTTCTTTTAGTTTTTCAAGCCTTTTCTCTTTCCTTTTTCCTATGTAAGTAGTGAGTTTCTTGGGGGCAACAGACCACCCACCCCTTTGACCTTGCTAGCTTAGCACTGCAGGGCAGCAGGTCCTGTCACTGTGCAAATAACTCCAGGAGTTTCACAACAGAGCCAACGTCTGCTCCCTCAGACAGAGTCCTTAAGATAGAGTTCAACATTTTAAGGCCTCACCACAGAGCTCTTTGACCTCAAAGATGTCACATGTATTCAATCATCTTCTAGTAGCCACCCCCGGTTCTCCCAACAGCTGTACAGAGAGGAAAATACCCACAGCCGTGAGTCAAGCCATAACAGCTCAAAGATCCCAAAGCCTAATTTTGTCTGTCATTTGGAGCTTTTTTCCCTAGCCTGCTGACTGCCTGGAACTCTTTCCCAAGACCTACAAGTTCAGGGATTGGGCAAATGCAACTAGGAATTGCTACTCCACCAGCTGCTGACATGCCTCCGGCTACCACCAAACAGAGCAGTGTTGGCTCTGATCTGCTCACTCACCCCCTTTACTCCAGGGTGAAGCCGAAGCCTCTGTCTCTGCCACAACAGGAGGTCTGTCCCAGTAGCCCCTCAAGCACCCTGGGCCACCTCAGTTTCTGTAAAACCAGGTCATTTCTTTGAGGATTTCCTAAAGGGAGGAGGCAGAAGAGGTAAAATTCTGTTTTCAGTTAATTCCATCCATTCTGCCTGCAGACAGGAATAGCTTTTATCTGCTTCTCCCAGGTTTGGCAGAACAGAGCGTAGCAGTCCCTGCTCTCCGCTGGTGTCTCTGCTTGCTTTCTGCCACAGGGCTAATTCCTGCTTCCCCTCTCATTTTGAATCATGTTGAACAACCTAGTCCTCCACCGTGGCAAACTTTTCTAGGATTTTTTGTTAAAACAAACATCACAGATTCACAGAAGGGTTTGGGTTGAAAGGGACCTTAAAGGTCCAACCCTCCTGCCATGAGCAGTGACACCTACTAGGTCAGGTTGCCCAGAGCACCATCCATCCTGGCTTTGAATACTTCTAGGTATAGAGTTTCCACAACTTCCCTGGGCAATCTGTTCCAATGCCTCAATACCCTCACACTAAAGAACTTCTTCCTTATCTCCAACCTAGACTTGTCCTCTTTCAGTTTAAAACCATTGCCTCTTGTCCTCTCACCCTCCACCCTTGTAAAAAGTCCCTCCCCAGCTTTCCTGTAGCCCTCTTCATGTACCAGAAAGCTGCTATGAGGACCCCTTGAAGCCTTCTCTTCCTCAGGCAGGACAACCCCAACTCCCTCAGCCTGTCTTCATAGCAAGCACTCCAGCCCCTAAGAAAGCTGGATTTGGTTTATGATGATATTTGTGTTTTCCACTAGTAAAAGCCCTTTCACAGCTTCACAATGGTGTCTCTAGCATGGTCCACCTGGAAATCACACTTGGAGTATTGTGTTCAATTCTGGACNCAACCCCAACTCCATCAGCCTGTCTTCATAGCAAGCACTCCAGCCCCTAAGAAAGCTGGATTTGGTTTATGATGATATTTGTGTTTTCCACTAGTAAAAGCCCTTTCACAGCTTCACAATGGTGTCTCTAGCATGGTCCACCTGGAAATCACACTTGGAGTATTGTGTTCAATTCTGGACCCTTCAGTTTAAGAAAGATGTTGAGGTGCTGGAACAAGTCCAGAGAAGGGCAACTAGAATGGTAAAGGGCCTGGAAGATAAGCCCTATGAGGAGAGGCTGTTTAGCCTGGAAAGAAGGAGGCTCAGGGGTGACCTTATTACTGTCTATAACTATCTAAAAGGTGGTTGTAATCAGGCAGGGGTCGGTCTTTTCTCCCTGGGCACTGGAGACAGGACAAGGGGTCATAGTCTTAAGCTTAGTCAGAGGAAGTTTAGACTTGACATTAGGAAAAGGTTTTTCACTGAAAGAGTAGTCCGGTTTTGGAACGGGCTGCCCACGGAGGTGATTGAGTCACGGTCCCTGGAGGTGTTCAAGGTTAGTCTGGATGAAGTGCTGAGTGGCATGATCTAGATGTTAGATTTACTTGGTTTATTTGGATTTAGGTTGGACTGGATGATCTTTAAGGTCTTTTCCGACCTTATCATTACTGTGATACTGTGAAATCCAACTGAAGGCAGACAAGCAAGAAAGAGAAAAGACTTCAAGTGTCAGGTCCTGCATTACAGGGGGATGTCACATGGAACCACAGGGAGGTCAGCTCTTGATTAGAGAGAAGTCTGCCTTTGGCAATGGCCTTGAGATCCATCCTCAGGAGAAGTGACTTCAGCTCCTGGCTCTGACAAGGACCTCATGCCTGAATTGGCCAACTTGCTTCATCTTTCCCCCTCTCTCCAATGGCAGCAACACGTCTTTTGCTCCATATATCACAAGTTTTTTAGAGAAAGGGTAGGGTTAAGCACGTGCTTTCTGGGCTTTGCTGGGCCATGGCTGAGATTTCCCAGCTCTGCTGCTGGGTACGATCCTAACATCTGCTTCACTGGCAAACAGCAAATGCCCTTTTTTCCCAGAGAGGATCCTGGCTCTGCTTCAGTTTTTTATAACCAAGCTATTACAAGCTATTAGCACATCATTAATCAACTTATCACAAAGACAGCAGCTTCTCTGTAGTTTCAAGCCCTTTGCCAAGAGAACATGCTAATTGTTCCTGACTACTTCACCTACATTCCTGCAACATGCTTTTTGGATTCAGTTTTCTCCCACCTACATCATGAAAAGTCTTGCTTTATCAGGAAAATAAGCAATGCTTCTGGTAGAAAGGGATTAACTCCATCAGGGAAGGGGTTTTCTTATTTCCTAGCTAGATAGAAGGAGCACAGCCCACAGATGAGGACATCTAAGAGAAGAACAAACCCTTCCAGCAATACTTCTGACACATCTATTAGTACCATAATACATAAAACAATTCTAGAGGCAAAACACTGTTTGGTGTTGATTAGCCATGAGGCCACTGGCACCCTGGCTTGTATCATGCAGTTCTCTCACTTTCCTGGCCACTGGGGAGGCCTCTCCTTGAGTATGGGGGTAGTTCTGGGCTCCTCATTCCAAGAAAGACATTGAGGAGCTCCTGGAGCAGGTCCAGCAGAGCAACAAGGCTGGGGAAGGGACTGAGAAGAAGCTGAGAAAGCTGAAGTTGTTTAGCCTGGAGAAGAGGAGACTCTGGGGGACCTTTTCTCTCTCTATAAATGCCTGAAGAGAGGTTACAGTCAGGTGGAGGTTGGGCTCTTCTCTCAGACAACTAGCAACAGGAGGAGAGGGCAGGGTCTGAAGCTGCCAGGGAAGGGTGAGGTTGGGTGTTAGGAAGCCCTTCCTCATGGAAAGGGTGATCAGACCCTGGAATGGACTGCCCAGGGCAGTGGTAGAGTCCCCATTGCTAGAGGTGTTTAAGGACAGACTGGACGTGGCCCTTAGTGCCCTGGTCTGGTTGTGATAATGTTAGGTCATAGGCTGGGCTGGATTTGCTCAGATGTCTTTTCCAGACTTAATGATTCTTTGATTCTGTGAGTAGCGGTGTGATCAATGTACAGTTGCCACTTCTCTGTACCAGAACTTGTGCAGCAAAGAAAACAAAAGTAGTTGTGAGGAAAAGCTCAGCTCAATCCTCTCATCTTCTCATTGGTGGCTGCTGCTCTGGTTTCACATAGGTCACAGTAGCCCTGTGTAAGGTGCACGTGGGAGGCCCATTTCACAGACAGTTTTGCCCCTCTATCTGTTGCGTCTCAATTTCATGGAGCAGGTTGGTTGAGGCTTTTCTATTAAGGAAACTATATTCCAGGAACGATTTTCAGGCTGGTAAAATTTGAATACGAAACAGCCATTCAGATAACATTTTTTGTGGTCTCATACTCCCAGTCTGTGTAATATTTAATTTTAAAGGTCCTATATCTGTAGCTCCAGCCACAGATTATGGTGCATTTCTCCTGTCTTTCGTTTTTTGAAGAACTTGGGTGTGGAAAGAAGCAATGCATCCCCCGATGTTGCTGCTTCATGGACACCTGCAGGTCTGTACACTTGTTTGTTCTGATCATTGCTGGGTATTGAGATTCTTCAGATATCATCTTGGAAGTCATGAATTCATCATATTCAGCCTGGAGAAGAGAAGGCTGAGGGGAGATCTCAGTGCTCTCTACAACTGCCTGGATGGAGGTTGGTGTGAGGCAAGGGTTGGCCTCATCTCCCTGGTGACTGGTGATAGGACAAGAGGAAATGGGGTCAAGCTGTGCCAGGGGAGGGTCAGATTGGATCTTAGGAAAAACTTCTTCCCAGAGTGGGGAGGTCTTGAAACAGGCTGCCCAGGGAGGGGGTGGAGGCACCATCCCTGGAGAGATTCAACAAACAGACAGACAGGGTATTGCAGGAAATGGGTTAGTGCTTGGAGGTTGTAGTGTGGACAGTTGGACCTGATGATCTTGAAGATCTTTTCCAACCTTGATGATTCTATAATCTCTCCTTTACATTACATTTCAAGCAGAGCCCTGACTTCAGTTTCTTCACCACCTCACCTATGGGAAGGAAACATGAGGATCATGTGTGACCTTACTCCACACAAATCCTGCAGCATTCTCTTTGCTAAGGAAACACGTGGCTCACTAGTTTCCGAGCAGTCGTTCTCCCCCTTTGTCAGCTTTCTCCTCCACATCAATGTTAAACATCTCACGGTTAATTTCAGCTGTGACCTAAAAAAGAAAAGGAACGTCATTCATTCTTTTTGTCTTTCTTTCCCTGCTCCTGAGCCAACAGGCAAAGCTTGATGAGCTTGATATTCTTCCCCTTCACCTTGCTCTTGTGACCTGAAGCTTGCAATTAAGCATTTGCCTCAGG
The DNA here is from genome assembly GCA_013397515.1 of Upupa epops. Lineage (NCBI taxonomy): Eukaryota > Metazoa > Chordata > Aves > Bucerotiformes > Upupidae > Upupa > Upupa epops. The sequence goes on from VZRI01001847.1 coordinate 27,184, forward strand.
ATTTCAAGCACTAAGCCAATGAAAGGTGCTCGAACTCTTAGGCTGGGATGCTGACTAAGGCGAATGGAGCAAAGCTGAAGATGAGGAGATTTAGACTTGATGTGAGGAGGAAGTTCTTCACTGTGAGAGTGGTGAGAGCCTGGAATGGGTTGTCCAGAGAGGTGGTTGGGGCCCCGTCCCTGGAGGTGTTTAAGGCCAGGCTGGATGAGGCTCTGGCCAGCCTGGTCTGGGGTGGAGTGTCCCTGCCCATGGCAGGAGGGGGGTGTGTGTGGAATTGGATGGTTCTGTGGTCCCTTCCAACCCTGACTGATTCTATATCTTCTTCCCAGTGAGGGTGATGAGACACTGGAGGGGGCTGCCCAGGGGTGTTGTGGAGTCTCCTTCTCTGGAGACATTTGAAGCCCACCTAGACTTGGTTTGGGTGATCCTACTGTGGCAGGAGGATTGGACTGGATGATCTTTCCAGGTCGCTTCCAATCTGTAATGTTCTGTTCTGTGACTTGGTCTAGGTGTCCTGCTGTAGCAGGGGGATTGGACTAGATGATCTTTCAAGTTTTCTTCTGATCCCTGATGATTCTATGATTCCCAAGAAGAAGGAAGCCAAGAATTGTATCTCAGCTGCTGATAGACAATCAGTTCCCATCAGCTTTCCAGTGTGCATGTCCCCAGAGGGTGATTCAGGGCTTGAAAACTGAGGCCAAAGGCTCAAGGCAGACAGGAAACAGAATGGTTTCTGTTTAACAAAGAAAACACTCCTGAGACAGACTGGGAGGAAGAGGAGGATGATGAGGAGAGAAGGGCCTTTCCAAAACTCTACCACAGAAAAGGAGGAGCCCATGGTGTTAACAGAGCTGCCTTTTGTCTCACTTCAGCTTGAAGGAGGTCTTTTTAATAGATATTATTTAATAAGCAACAGCAAACTGAGCTGAAAGCTCTCTGATTGTTTTGCTTCCTTCATATTTCTGTTTCCGACACCATAATCCAAAGAAAATCCAGACAAGCAACTTTTCAACAACGTACACATTTAAACCAGGACTCAAGGCACAATGCTGCTTCTACTGTAAAAGCCAACATCAGCTCAAGAGCAGTTAATTCTAATGATCAGGAGGGAGTAACAACACATTTTTGCTCACTGGCAATATCTAGCCCTTTAAATAATATCAGATGGGCATGAGTCAACAACCCAGTCTGCAGTAATGTGCTGCTCTGCCTGCCTATAAATAGATTTTTACTTTCCTTCTTTCACATATAACTAGCAGCTAAGACAGCTATGGGGTCTGTTGGGGACACAGACACATGCTGGGAGCAAGTGGGTATGAAATTAGCTACGTTTTCTCTGATCTCTTGCTGCAAGAGGGGCTACTAAAACTACAGTAGCCAGTTGCTTTAGCTCTCATTAAGGCTGGGTGGTGCAGGAGCAGAGAATGGCAGCCAATTTCTTTGTATCTCCTTAGTCTCAGCTGACAAAGCTCCAAAGCATATGATAATTAAGTCCTTAATATTGCCAATAAATTTCCAAGATGGCTATTTTTACCACGCGGGCAGGCAGAGCCAGGAACACCCACTGCACACAGACAGGGAGTGGTAGCTCTGCTCTGCCTGCTTAGACAGCTGGAGCCTTTACAGTGGTACCTCCGGGAGATGGAGAAATTAGAAGAAAATTGTAATGGATTTTTTACTCCAACTTCAGTGTTTTGCCAAGCCAGGTGATATTGAGGCCACTGAATTACTGTAATCAGCTACAGGAAAAAGCTGGGTTTGAGAAGACATAGAATCATTCAAGCTGGAAAATACCTTTAAGATCAGAGATCTTATGATCCAACCACTAAGTCAACTCTTCCACGGGCACTACTAAACCCTGTCCCTAACCTCCAGATCTCCATGACTTTGAAACACACCCAGGGATCCTCTAGTCTGGACTCAAGCTTTAGGCCTCAGAGGCAGTGAGACTGAAGTTTAGTCTTTCTCCAAGAACAGTTAAATGCGTCTAACACTAACAGCAGCATGGAAGTGATATAACATCACATCACACTGGCTGTCATTCTTCCAGCTAACGGAGAGGTCAACCATGGGCAGATGAGTTTTGGTAGAAGCTGAGACCACACGTTGAAGATACAACACTCACTGAACTAGGGCATGTATCCATCAGATACTGTACCCACTGGTGACACAAATCCTGGATCATAGAGCCATTAGGCGTCAGAAGGGACCTCGAAAGATCATCTAGTCCAATCTCCCTGCCACAGCATGATACCTAGACCAAGCTGCACAGGAACAAATCCAGGGAGTCTTGAACGTCTCCAGAGAAGGAGACTCCACAAACCCTCTGGGCAGCCTGTTCCAATGCTCTGTTACTCTCACTGTGAAGAAGTTTCTTCTGATATTTATAGGGAACCTCCTATGTTCCAGCTTGCACTTGAGAAGAGCTCTCCTGACACCCACCCCTCATATATTTGTAGACATTCATGAATTCACCCCTCAGCCTCCTCTTCTCCAAGTTCAAGAGACCCAGCTCCCTCAGCCTTTCCTCATAAGTGAAGTGCTCTACTTCCTTCATCATCTTCTAATTCTACAACCTAATGACAGAGATTTCAGCGTTGGGATTGTTACTGGTAACAATTTTACCACAAACCAGTTTCCTCTAAGACTAATGTCACAGTCTCTACTTTAGAATAAGGCCATTCACTCCAAGTCTTGATGCTTGAAGGCCAAGTTTCATTTTCACTCAGGATTAAACAGTCACATATCTGAAAATTTCATCAGCTTGTGTTCACGGGATTTCTCTGATATATGTTAGACAGGACAAAAAGAGGCAGGAACATCCAGACAAGAACTCTCACTCCCACATTCTGTGCTGAAAAGAACAGGGAAAACATTCTGTTCCTTTAGGGTCTCTGGTTGGGATTTTCTTTCACATAATTAAAGGGAATTCAGGGCAGTGAATGCCGAAATCTTGGCTTCATCTGTGGGATTTTACAAAACTCCTGTGTTGCTCTGAATCTGACCCACAGAAAAGAAAATCACTTACTGCTTATTTCAAAAGAAGTGGAGTTTATAGGGTAAAAAAACCCCATCTTGCAGCTGCTGTGGGTTCCTCAAAATCTCACCCCCCACTACAGGCTATACAGTAGAGAATGAGGTGTTTGTAAAGTGTCCCATGGAACCTGGGAACAGTAAGGTGAATGAGACCTAATTGTGCAGTTAGAAACTGCCTGTTCCTCATCATTCCTTAAAAGGAAAGAAGGTCTAACTCACATCATGATGCACAGCAGGGAACAGAAGTTGTCAAGGGATTAATAGGATGTGATTTTTGCAATGTACAACAAAAAACTTCCCAGCAAGCGAGCCAGCAAACATCAGTCTCTGTGTCAAATACTGTATGTACTGGGGCAAGGTGACCAGCTCAACTGGGAGTCTGAATTGGGTGACTGAGTCATCTCACTTGCAATCTGTCAAATAGAACTCAAAGATTTCCCTCTTGGTTTGACAGAAATAGAGTCTGATTGCAGGAAAAAGCTCCTATTGCAGCTCAGGCAGGGACACGTTGCACTGCAGAAGGTAAATCAGTTGGAGTTTACAGTTCTGTTCTGTGACTTGGTCTGGGTGTCCTGCTGTGGCATGGGGATTGGACTAGATGATCTTTCAATGTCCCTTTCGATCCCTGATGATTCTGTGATCATATTTTTGACAGTTCTGCATTTTCCCTGCCCACAGATGGAATGTGTAACGCATTTTAGATTTGATCTATTACTCAAAGACTTCTGTAAGCACCTGACAGACCTGCACAATGATGAAGGGCAGCTCAGTGCAATCCAGATCTTGGAGGGAGGTACATATGCACTGTAATCCATTTGTGCATCCACAGTAGATCCTAGCCTTCCACCTAACAATTAGATTCATTGCTGCCCAAATGGGCTGGGAAATCCCGGAGCAAACAGCAGCCGCCCTAGAAAGGGGAGGCCCTACGTTTTTCAAGACCATCTGGCTCAGCATAAGAACAGCCAAGAAATCCCCAGGGAGGTGTGGTTGGCACAAAATTCCTCACTACTGTCAGCCCTCAGAACAGAGCTGTAATGAATGAGCGTAGGCTGCTCACGTGATAGCATAATGTAATGTTGTTCAGGCAGTAACAGTGTTCTGAAACACTGCATGGAACTCCCACCTGGAGGAGATAATCCCATCCTGCTATAGGACAGTCTCCTTCTCCTGAAACTCAGTGCTATATACTTCTTGTCTTCCACACTTAGCTACTTTCATAGCATCACAGTGTAGTTTTAGTTGGAAGAGTCCTTTAAGGTCATCAAGTCCAACAGTTAGCCCAGCACTGCCAGGTCTCCACTAATCCCTGTCCCTCAGCACTGCATCTCCATGGCTTTGAACCCCTCCAGGGATGGGGACTCCATCTCTGCCCTGGGCAGCCTGGGCCAGGCCTTGACAACCCTATAGGGGAAGAAATGTTTTTTGATGTTCAACCTAAATCTCCCCAGCTGCAACTTGAGGCTATTTCCTCTTGGTCCAGTCACTTGTTCCCTGGGAGAGGAGACCTACCCCTCCTTGTTCCAACCTCCTTTCAGGTAGCTGTAGAGAGCAAGGAGGTCTCCCCTCAGCTCCTTTTCTCCAGGCTAAACAGCCCCAGTTCTCTCAGCCACTTGTGCTCCAGACCCTTCCCTACCATCACTGACCTTCTCTGGAAACAGTCCAGCTCCTCAACATCCTTCTTGGACTGAGGGGCAGGCCCAAAACAGAACTCAGTATTCACAATTGCTCAGTACAAGGGGACAATCATTTCCTTACTCCAGCTGGCCAATACTCTAGCGCTGGCACAAACCAGGATGTCATTGGCATGCTTGGCTATCTGGTCACACTGCTGGCTTGTGTTCAGTCACTGCTGACAAACACCCCCAGGTTATTTTCTGCCAGGCAGCTTTCAGCCATTCTGTCCCAAACCTGGAGGCAAGTAATGGGAACTGTTGTGACCTGCAGGACTCAACACTTGACCTTGTTGAAGCTCCTGTAATTGACCTTGACCCATTGATCCAGCCTGTCTAGATCCCTATGTAGGGTCTCGCTACCCTCAAGCATAGAAACCCTCCTACCTAATGTAGTGCCATCTGCAAACTTACCGAGGGTGAACTTGATCCAATCATCTAGATTACTGATAAGGATAATAAACAGGAATGATCCCAATATTGAGCCCTGGAGACACCATTTATGACCAACTGCCAACCACTGGTCACCACTATTTTTGGTCCAGCCATCCAGACAGTTAAACCATGAGCAGCCAGTTTCTCCAAGAGAATGCTGTGGCAAACATTGTCAAAGGCTTTCCACAGAGCCTTGGCACTCGGCATTGCACATCCTTCAGCTACGAATTCAGATATTAAGGACAGAAGGGAGCATCCCATTGCCTCAACCAAATGCTAGTTTAATCCAATTATCCTCCATCATAAGAGCTGTTTGTTTCTTTTGAGTTCGTAGCAACAGGACATCATGCACACGGTGCAAGAGTACATCATGATTTTTCCAGGGAATAACATCAAATATTTCTGCTTTTAATGATAAAACAATCCCTATACGAACCTGACAGGCCAGACAGATGCCACCATCCTTCATCCAACTCACCTTCCGGTTTTCCAAAAGCATTTCACAGTTGTAATTCCAAGGTGATGAGTCCTCTCATCCAGATAATTGAGCAGCCTATTAACAAGAACCATAAATCACAGATAAGGAGGTGACCTAAGCAGTTCCTGGAAACAGTATTTGTTGCTTTCAGTTGTTTCCTCCAGGCCATCTGCACGGCCACTGCCGGGCATTGACCTGACAGCTCCTGACCCGTTTTCAGCTCTGACATGAGTGGTTCTCCCACAGCAGTGTTACTTTGCTTTGGTCTCACTTGTTACAGTCCACCATCCAGCAACTGTCCCATGCTTAGATGAAATAAGGTATTTCAAGAGACTGGGGACTCTCTTCCAGTTCTTGGTTGACTCATTTCAGGCACAGATGGAGTTATTCCAGGAGGAATCCCCTGTTACTTCTTATCCCATCCGTTTGACCATAGATTTTCTCTACGAAAGGACAACTGGAGATAATTATACCATCATATATACGGATTGCAAGAAATTAAATGATAGACCAGACTTTAAGAACACTTAAAGCCATTATCAATAATCTTATAGGAGACAAAGATCAGAGAGAGATAGGCAAAAGGGCTGATAGATGATTTCTTTGAGACACTTCTGAAGTGAAGCAATTATTAAAAAATGCTTAAATTCAACAGCATTGGTTTGATTCGTACCTCTTCTTCTGCCCAAATCCAACAAATGCATTGAGTGGAGTAAGTCTGGATAATGATATTACAAAGAGAGTGGGAAAGGGTTGGGCGTTTTCATACTGCACACAGATGCTTTCCTAAATTCATAAACTTGTCATAGAATCATAGAATGTGTTGTGTTGAAAAGGACCTCCAAAGGTCATCTAGTTCAACCCCCCTGCAACCAGTAGGGTCATCACTCACAAGACCAGACTGCCCAGAGCCCCATCCAGCCTGACCTTGAATGGCTGCAGGGATGGGGCTTCCACCACCTCTCTAGGCAGCCTGTTCCAGGGATCCACCACCCTCAGATTCAAGAACTTTTTTCTGATGTCCAACATAAACCTGCCCCCTTTTCCAGCTTCAAACCATGACCCTGCGTCCTGTCATTCCTTGCCCTTGTAAACAGCCATCCCCCGCCTTCTGCTAGGCGCCTGTCAGGGACTGGAAGGTTGCTATAAGGTCCCTCCAGAGTCTTCTCTTTCAGACTGAACAATCCCAGCTCTGCCTGTTGCTCTCTGCACACTCAGCTCCAAAAACAAAACAAATATTCTGGGGAAAGCACCTTGGAATATTAACAGAGGCTTTTTTTTAGGTGTTTCAAAACTCCAAAAAAGCAGACTGGACATTTCTCAGTAGATAAAAAAAGTACTTTTCTAACTCACATACTGATAAAATCCTGTTAGGAAAAGCCAAAAACACTTAGAGGGACACTTAACAGCTGCAGTTGCTTTAGGGAGTTAATTTCTCCAAATCTGTTTATTCATAAACACAGCAAGTTGCCACAAACTCCCCATCTCGGAGATTATGCTTTTTGGAGAGTACCAAAATCGTCACAGCAAAGCACAAACATCGCAGGAGCAGGCTGAAATTGCTCCTCAAGATAAGCTATTTTAGAAGAAGAGGGCATGGTTCAGCTGTCAAAAACTTAAGAAATCAAAGAAGAAAATGCTGTCTCTAGATGGACACGTGCCTGACAACCAGGAACTCATCCTTGGCCTCTCATCCAAACCACTGCTCCAGCAGGATGTAAATCTTATATCAAACTTTAAATAAAGTGACATGGGCTCAAGATCACCTCTCTGCCCTGTGGAACATAGTTAAATGTTTTACATTCAAAGGAAAGCTTCAGAGTGGAGACTTTGATGACTGTCCCAGACCTTATCAGCATAACAAGAGGGTCAGTAGGGACAGTCAGTATGGCTTCAGCAAGGGGATGTCATGCTTGACCAACCTGATAGCCTTTTATGAGGGCATAACCGGGTGGATAGATGATGGCAGAGCAGTGGGTGTGGTCTGTCTTGACTTCAGTAAGGCATTTGACACAGTCTCACATAGTATCCTTGTTGTCAAACTGAGCCAGTGTGGACTGGATGATTGGGTAGTGATGTGGATTGTGAACTGGCTGCAGGATAGAAGCCAGAGAGTAGTGGTTAATGAGACAGAGTCCAGTTGGAGGCCTATATCTAGTGGGGTCTCCCAAGGATCGGTACTGGGACCAGTCCTATCCAATTCATTCATTAATGACTAGGATGTTTGCTGATGACACAAAGCTGGGTGGTGTCACCAACACCCCGGCAGACTGTGCTGCCATTCAGGAAGACCTGGGCAGAGAGAAATTGAATGAGGTACAANGGTTAGCAGATCAAAGGAGGTTCTTCTCACCCTTTACTCTGCACTAGTGAGACCACATCTGGAGTATTGTGTCCAGTTCTAGACCCCCTCAATTCAAGAAGAACAGAGCTGCTGGAGGGTATTCAGTGTAGAGCAACAAAGATGATGAAGGAAGTAGAGCATCTCCCTTATGAGGAAAGGCTGAGGGAGCTGGGTCTCTTGAGCTTGGAGAAGAGGAGGCTGAGGAGTGACCTCATGAATGTCTACAAATGTGAGGGATGGGTGTCAGGAGGATGGAGCCAGGCTCTTCTCAAGGTCATCTGGTGACAGGACAAGGGGCAGTGGGTGCAAGCTGGAACAGAGGAGGTTCTGTGTAAATATTTGAAGAAACTTCTTCCCAGTGAGGGTAATGGAGCATTGGAACAGGCTGCCCAGGAGAGTTGTGAAGAACTCTCTGGAGAAGTTCAAGACTTTCCTAGATGTGTTCCTGTGTGACTTGGTCTAGGTGATCCTGCTGTGGCAGGGGGATTATACTAGATGATCTTTCAAGGTCCCTTCTAACACCTGATGATTCTACGATTCCTTCACTGTGCTTCAGCAATGGCCATAGGAATGTTCAGTATCAACACTGGACAATACCTAGTGACTGCAGACACCTTAATTTCTTTGCCTCAGGATCAGCCTTGTTATTCTGCTTGCATTCAGCATTCCCATTGCCTGCATGAGGCCAGAGAAGCAGTGTGTTAGCTCTTACTGCAGAGGATTCCTTGGTCTCTGATTCATGGCTGCTTTGGAACTATGGTCTCTATGTGATTAGTCACTGGAATTTGGTGGGAGGCTGTGTTTAATAGCACCCCTCATTCCAGAGGAACATACAGCCACAGAATCTTGAAGGACCACAGATGCATTATAAAGTCTTTCCATAACCACAGAAACGTTGCCAGCAAGATGACAGTCAAATAAGTAGAAAAGGATACTTGTAGGCATGAGGGTTGTACTCATGCAGCCCCCAGTCTTTAACATAAGCAGAGCTTTAGCCAGGCATCACATCTCCTGACCAGCATCTACTATGGCACTGCTGCCCTCTCACTGTGGCATCACTTACAAAAGACCCCGCAAGCACTGGACATTCTCATCACTTTTAGTGCCAGATATACCGATGTGAAACAGCATTAGATCAGCACCTAAATAGAGGTAGAATGCTTGTTACTCAGCTGAAGCACTCACTGCTGTCTCTGCCACCCAAGATAAACAGAGTCCTATCTAAGTGCTTTGGAGAATTAAATGAAAAGAGTAGGGAAAGAATGTGCTGTCAGGGTAACATCTGAAACAGAAAAAAAAAAACCCTTTCAAACAGAATAAACCCTTAAAAATGCCATAAAATCATGGAATCATTTTGGTGGGAAAAGACCTTTAAGATCATTGACTCTAACCATTAACTCAGCTGTAGCCAGCCCACCACTAAACCCTGTCCCTGAGCTCCAGATCTCTACTACTTCAAAACACATCCAGGGATGATGATTCCACCCCCATCCTGGGCAGCCTGTTCCAGTGACCCTTTCCATGAACAAGTCCAACCTAAATTTCCCCTGGTGAAATTTGGGGCCATTTCCTCTTGTCCTATCAGGGTCGAAGTCATACACATACATGGGTTCTACTTGTTCTTCCAACAGAGCTAAGATCTTTGCTTCCCCTTCTCCTTGACCACCAGCAAACAGTTTTACTAAACAAATACAGGTCTTGCAGTGAGAACTCAGCTAATGCCAAATCTCTGCTGTTCTCTGGTGCTCTCACCAATTTCCCCCAAGTCATTTCAAGCCAAACAGTTGAAGATCATTGTCTGTTCTCACTCCAGTTTTCCCCATCTGAAAGAAGAGGATAAGTGTTACAGTGTTTTGTTCCACAGGGGCCATGGAAGACATAGCTATTAGTATTTATCGTTGCTGAGATGTAAGAAAGATGTTGGACCTAAGCAGAGTTCCCACAGCCAAAGGAAGATTTCAGTGGAGTTCAGGGGACTCAGTGCTTTTGGACCTAAACAAGAGACTGGCATCAGCAATGACACATCAACATGGCTCTGTGTCACACAGGAGACAACTCCCAGCCATGAAGTTTGTTCAATATTTTAAACAAATCTGAGATGCCTTTAGTCTGGTAGCAATTACTTTGCTTATTCAGATGCATTTGAAGTTTGGCCATACAAAGCAAATATGGTCAGCCAGCCCAGATCCAACCAAGGAAAAGGAAATCACAGCACCAGAACCAAACGTGCATTACATAGGACTGAATAATCCATCCACACCATAATTAAAATCCCACAATTTCAACTGTGGAGCCGATGTTTTATGGTGGCTAGGAAAAACATGATACATGTTCTCCATTGTTGAATACTGCAGCATTTCAGGATACATGGGAAAGCAGATGGTTTTAATAGTCTAAACCCTTAAATAAGTTCATTCTTCCCAGCTCACTACACACAGTCAGGAGTGGGATACTGACTGCAGGAATGGGTCAGAATGGTCCCTCTATCTTATTTCAGTGGAAAAGTTATGCTGAGTAAAATAGGTATTTTCAACATAAGGTGTAGGTATTTTTCTCTAAACGCAGCCACATTATCAATAAAATGATAAAAAAAAAATCTATTTCCTTTTTCTTACTTTTTATTCATTTATCATAGAATCACTAAATGATCTTGGTTGGAGGGGACCTCCAAAGGTCACCCAGTCCAACCCCCTGCAGTGAGCAGGAACATCCTCAACTAGATCAGGTTGTTCAGCCTCCCCTTGAATATCTCCAGGGATGGGGTCTCAACTCCCACCCTGGGCAGCCTGTCCCAGTGTTCAACCTCCCTCTTGCTGAAGAAATTCTTCCTAACAGTCCATTTTAATCTGCCCTTCTTTAATGTGAAACTATTTTCCCTCAGCCTCCTCTAGGTCCCCATGTCTTGTAGCCCCCTTCAGGGGCTGGAAGGTCACTATCAGATGCCCTGGGAGCTGTCTCTTCCCCAGGCTGAACAACCCCAACTCCCTCAGCTTATCCTTCTAGGAGATGTGCTCCAGCCCCCTGATAATTTCATTTAATTTAAAGGTTTTCAAATGAAAATTGGGACTTTTTAGTGTGACCAAAATAACGCTATGAGGAGATTTAATTACTATTTATAAATACATGAGAGCTGGGAGCCAAGAAGAAAGGAATACTCCCTTTTCAATTGTGTCAGACAGAACAAGCTCAAGTATGGGAAGCTTCACCTCAATGAGGAAAAACTTCTTTACAGTAAGGGTTATTAAACATTGGAACCGGTTGCCCAGGGAGGTTGTGGAGTTCACTTCTCTGGAGATGTTTCAGACCTGTCTGGATGAGTTTTTGTGTAGTTTGATTTAGGTGTTTTAGGTGGTTATTCTTTTCAGTAATTTGTATCCTGCTTGAGCAGAAGAGTTGGACCCGATGGCCTTTGAAGGTCCCTTGAACCCTAATAAACTGTGCAAATAGCAGCTTTTAAGAAACCATGTTTAGGGAAAATTATTACTCAAATCCTACATTCTTAATGAGCATCCATGTCAGTGGATCGTGCTTGGCTCTTCACCCACAGTGGTGTCACCCATGTCAACATAAGGAGAAACCTAGAAGTAAACTGGAGAGCATCAACAACCAAGCAAAGAGAGTGAGGAGACTACTATGAGCAAGGATCTCAGGAAGATGGGACCACAACCATTAAATGCAGAAAAGCCTTCAGAAATAAACATAGGCTGGGTTTAGCTGTAAAGTAGAACTGCCCTGATAATCTCACACTACCACAAGAGAAGAGTAATATGCCTGTCAGAGTATTGCTCTTTCACATCACCCAGAGGCTGCCCTGACAATCCTCCTCGGCACAGAAGTCACCTCAAGAACAAACAACCAGGAAACAATTTCCAAATTCATTAGCTAATCACAGATCTGTCTACATCTTCCAGCCCTGAGATGCCAATGCCCTTCTCCCTGGGCCAGTCAAAAGTCCTCCTAGCTGGGGATACTTAATACTGCTTGCTCCAACATCTCCCTTGAAACCCTCCTGTTCGCTGGAAAGGGTAGTGCCAGGTATCAGGTGTGAAAGGGCAGCAGGCCTTCACAGGTTGCCACTAAGCTGTTCAGTGTTTCCCTCATCAGAGCAGCAGCTCAGCTCCTTGGTTTCTCTAGAGCAGAGGGTTCTGTGTGGAGCAAACAGCAGCCAGACTGCACTGGCAGAGAATAAGCAGCATGTGGCCCTTGGGGGCAATCCACATCGGATACGAACAAGACAGACATCAGTAAGGCTTCTGCCTCCCAAACCTCAAGAAAGATGCAATTGTATCATGTGAAATACCTTCAAACACATTCCCTCCTTCCCTTTGCAGTTACAGCAACAAGGGAGGAACTGGCAGGATCCCTGCTTCCAGCTGCATGCTGGATATTTTTTTTTGTATCTCCATCCTGATTCCCAGAAACATTTGCTGCAGAAGCAGCCAAGAATTTTACCACTTCCAACTCCAAAGATGCTTCTTCTGCATCATCCATTTTCTACCAGCTGTTTGAGCTCACGACTGGAGTCAGACCAGAAGAAATACTGGAGAGCTTCAAGACCCTGCCTCCCGCTGCTGCACAAGCGAGAAGGCTCTTGCCTCTGTCCCAGGTCTTGCCCTCCCTCGTCTCCACACTGAACACAGTTGGAAGGGATCTCAGGGATCAAGTTACATCCCTACTGCCATAGGACACCTCTCACTGGACCAGGTTGCCCAGGACCCCATTCAACCTGAGCTTTATCTTTTGGGTACCTCTTCCAGTCCCCAAGCTTCTGCCAAACTGCTCTGACTTTGCTAGGAAAGCCCCAGTCAGTCTCCAGCTCAGAAATAAGCTGCCCTCTCCCAGCACACCAGCATGGGGGAGCATTACCTCAGCAACATCACAAGCAAATGCTTGCCTACGTGATTCAAAAACTAGGGCAGTCCCCATCTCCCAGCTACTCACCTCATTTGCTAAATGAAACCCTAAGTACTGAGCTGTATTTTCCAGCCAAGCAAACATTTTCCCTAGTGAACCAAACCCAAATACTAATGGGATGAGTTATTTTTCCCCATCTCCTGAATTCCCACTCATCAGCACCTCATGGAGGCTGGCACTAACGAGATGCAAAGTGGCAGCAGTGGACAGACACACAACACAAGTTGCTGAGAGACCTCCCAGTCCCAAAGAACTGACCCACATGAGGCCACTTCTCAGTTGCTGCTTTTTGGAGGAACTGTGGGGTATTTATCTTCCCATGAAGCTTACTAAAAAGAAATTGAGGAGGAGAGGGGATTGCTTTGTTCCAAGGCCTTTCATTAAGAATCCCCTTAATAACAGGTTTTAGTTGTTTGCAAATGTTCCCTTTCACTCAGTCATTCGATGACAACCTTGGCAGCAACAGACCATCATTCCCCATCATGTATGTGTGTGTATGTCTGTATTTGAAGGAAACCTAATTAGAGCAAGGCTTGTGGTTGGGGCTCTAGCACTCAGTTAGGTGCCTGAGGAGGAAGGGAAAGCATCAATCTTTAAAGTAAGTCTTCCTGTTTGCATGGGGGTTCACCAGTGCACAGGAAAATCCTCAAAAATTAAGTCACCCATTTTGCAGAGTATTTACTCTGATATTCCTGGAACCATCATGGAAAATGGATGTCACCCACTTGAGTACTGGAATCCAACTCTGATCTTAAGACTTCTCTATTCATTCAGATCTTGTCTCTTCCAGTGCAATAAAACCAACCATAAATTCATACTGGGACATAAATATTAGAGTAACTCTTTGAGAGGAACATGAGCATAGTAATAGAGCTGAACTTGCAGTGATTAATTTGGAGAAGTGTTGGTATAGTGCTTCTGGGAATCCCACCTGAAGTTCCTTGCATCATACCACAGTTTGAAGAGAGATGGATCCCACTGATCTGGATCCCACCAACCTCAGCGTGATGCAGAAACTGGTTAACTGCATCTTAGGTCAGCATTTGAATTCTCTCTCTGATCTTGCAAAGCCATGGTGGAAACTTCGTGGTGCAACCAAGGTCGGAAGTTGTAGGACTTCGGATTAGTTTCTCAAGTGCCTCCTCCTGTTCTCTTGGCCTGCTGACTTAGGAGGGTTCTGGAGAACAGTGTCAGGACTCCAAATTAATATTCTAAGGAAAAACATTGAGTGGGAGGCCTTGCAAGTCTTTCTCTGTGATTCACCAGGAAACCAGACAAGGAATGTCTCCATCAGCAGACAAACGAGCTGGGCTTAGTGGCATCTTCAACGGTGACAGATTTATTTCCTAACTGCCAGTTAGTTACTGGAACAGCCCCAGTATAGAACAAGAGTGACTTCTAGCACAGTCCAGGGATGTGGCAAGAGTTACTGCTTGGCATTATTCCTGTGTTCTTCACTTCAGCCTGTGATGGTTCACACATTAGATCTGGTCTGAAGTGCAAAGTGCCTGTAAAAGTCCTGGGAATACTGCCACCCTGATGAAAGCCAAAGTCTAGTCAGTTTCCATCTTATGGATTCAGAAAGCCAAGGTGACTTCATGAAGAGACAGCACACACGTGGCTGCACGTGACAGCAGTAAAGTGGTATTCCCAACTTAAGCTCATTCAGCCTCTGCACACAGCAGTTTCTTCAGTGAAGGAAATGGACACACCACAGCCTGGGTTTTCTTACTCACCAGCTGAAAAGCTGAGAATGCTGCCTTGTCCCTGCCTGATATTCCTGGATGAGGTTGAAGCATCTCCTCTCCATGCACATCTCGGACCCTTCAGACCTGCACTGCCCTCCCAGCAGGCTGCCAGGCAAACCCCAACCTCCTAAACAAGAGATCCTCAAGCCAGGCAGACCTGTAATCTGGTCAAGCAGAGACACTCTTACACTGTTAAATGTAGAAATAAAGTTTCTGCTGTCTCCTCTTACTGATTTAAACTAATTTTGCTTTGCATTTTTGAGCCTGGCTAAAGGAATTCACAGCATTTGCAAATTATTTGTAGACTGGTTCAGGTTGGAGGGGACTTTAAAGATCATCTAGTCCCACCCCCCCTGCCATGAGCAGGCACATCCCTCACAAGACCAGGTTGCTTAAAGCCCTGTCCAATCTGGCTTTTAACATTTCCAGGGAGGGGGCATCCACAACCTCCCTGGGCAACACATACACCCAGTCCCCTCCCCTCCCCTCTCCCCCAAGTACACACCTGCTCAAAAAGGTGTTTTACATGAAACAGTAGACACAGGGGAGCAGAAGACAAGAGACTTGAATGAACTGGTTAATACAGCTGCTGCTCAGTGTTGCTTTTGCGTGACCATGGTGTCAGCTGCTGGCAAGCAAAGCCGAAAGGGATACATCTAGGCTGAATGGGATTCATTCACTGGGAAGCAGAACACATACGTTGACCATGACTGCGTCTGTACAAGAACAAATTCCTTCCCCCTGCACGTAGCAGCCTTTCAAGAATCACAGTCCATGATGTCACTCTGGAGTCATAGTGCCAGATTTCATCTTCCTTTTAAACAAGCAGAGCGCCCCCAAAAGCACTGTGTGGGATAAAAACGTCCTGCTTAGCCACTGCAGATGAAACACTAGGTAAGCAGATGGCAATGTTCTCATCAATTCTGTGAGCTGGGATTTCATAGGCATACTATCACATCACACTTATTTAGGAGCCTAATGTGACCAGCAAGAATCCTTCTCCAGTCACTTACCAGAAGAGTCTTTTTCAGACGACAAGGCATGGCAGAAGCCTACTCTAGGTGCTCCATATTACTCCAGCCAGGAGCTCCCAGTGACAGGAAAGCCTGACCAAGTATCACAATAATGATGAGGCTGGAAAAGACCTTAAAGATCATTCAGTCCAACCTAAAACCAACCAAGTAAACCTAACATCTGACATCTAGATCATGCCACTCAGCACTTCATCCAGACTAACCTTGGACACCTCCAGAGACGGTGACCCAACCACCCCCGTGGGCAGCCTGTTCCAAAACTCGATCTCTCTTTCAGTGAAAAACCTTTTCCTAATGTCAAGCCTAAACCTCCCCCAATGGAGCTTAAGACTGTGACCCCTTGTCCTGTCTCCAGGGTCCAGGGAGAAAAGACCAACTCCCACCTGACTATAACCACCTTTTAGGTAGTTATAGGCAGCGATAAGGTCACTCCTGAGCCTCCTCTTTTCCAGGCTAAACAGACCCAGCTCCATCAGCCTCTCCTCACAGGGCTTACCTTCCAGGCGCTTTACCATTCTAGTTGCTCTTCTATGGACTCGTTCCAGCACGTTGATATCCTTCCTAAACTGAGGGGCCCAGAATTAAACACAGTACTCCAGGTGCTGTCTAACCAGTGTCAAATACATGGGGAGGATAACCTCCCTCTCCCTGCTGGCCACACCGTTCCTGATACAGGCCAGAATGCCATTAGCCTTCTTGGCCGTCTGGGCACATTGCTGACTCATGCTACGTTTCCTGTCCACCAGTACCCCCACTTGTCTTTCCACCTGAGTACTCTCTAAGAACTCCATTCCCAGCCTATGGTTCTTCCTGGGGTTGTTATAGCCAAAATGCAGAACCCAACACTTAGACTTGTTAAAACTCATCCTATTAGAGTCTGCCCACCTCTCCAGTCTGTCCAAGTCCCTCTGCAGGGCCCTCCCACCCTCCAACAAATCAACACAGGCTCCAAGCTTGGTGTCATCTGCAAATTTGCTCATGATGGATTCCAACCCATCATCAATATCATCAATGAAGATGATGAACAGGACCGGACCCAACACTGAGCCCTGTGGGACACCACTAGTAAGGGGTCACCAACTAGATGCGACACCATTTACCACCACTCTCTGGGCTCGTCCATTCAACCAGTTCCTGACCCAGCACAGTATGTTCCTGTCAAAGCCCCTTGCTGCAATCTTAGCTAGGAGTATATCATGGGAGACTGTGTCGAATGCCTTACTGAAATCTAGGTAAACCACATCCACAGCCTTCCTTTCATCAACCAGTAGACTTACTTGAGCATAAAAGGAGATCAGGTTACTCAGGCAGGACCTACCCTGCCTAAACCCATGTTGACTGAGCTTAATCTCTTGGCCAATTGTTGCATGATAGCACTCAGCACTAACCGTTCCATAACTTTGCCCGGAACTGAGGTGAGGCTAACAGCTCTATAGTTACCTGGATCATCCTTCCGACCCTACTTGTGTATGGAGGTTACATTCGCCAATCTCCAGTCATCTGGGACCTCAAAGTGCCAACAGCCAAGGGCATTCAAAGCATGGCAGCAATTTCAGAGACGTTTGTAGCCTGAAATTTGGAAACAGAAGGAAAAAGCCCAGAAAGCACTAAACATTCTGCATGCTGGGCTCTGCAATCTCGAGCAGAGTGTCATCCAGGCCTCTATGGCTTCTGAGCTTTAAGTGCTCCCTAATGCAAATGCACCCTTGACATACCTTCTCCCTTCATCAAAAATCTTTAAATAAGCTGGGTGTTGAGTGCAGGGAAGAAAATTTTTGTTTCAGTGGTCTAAGAGTTATTCAGGAATCCTTCAATAAAGCATTGGCACAAATAGAGATGTCGTTAAAAATGAAAATATTCATTAGGAAAGAGCTATTCCAGATGAGCCTGGACCTTCACATTTCTCAAGATGTTTTACTCTAACATTTTTCAAGGGAAAAAGTTCCAAGTTTAGAGCCTGGAAGGGCTTCATTTAAAATAAAGTTTCTTTATTCTACAGAACATTTTTTTCTCCCCCCAACCTCAGATGTTGAAGCTGAATTGAAATGCAAGAAATTTTTCATGTCCTCAACAAGCCCAATAACATTTTTCTCTTGTATTCTTAGAGGTGTGATTTCTACCTCTGTCTGATTCCAAATGGAAAATAAGAATTACAGCTCATCTTTTCTCATTCCTATTAAAAATACCTTTCCTCAGCCAGACACAGTAAGGAAAATGAATCACTGTTTTGTACTAGGTGTGTTTGTACCTCTCTTTACCAGATTAAAATCAAGGTGCTTCTTGCTTTCTAATTCAAGTGTCTCAGCACATTTGGCTCTGGGAGCAGAGCAGGTTTAGGGATTCAAGGCTAATAAAAGGCTAGTTTGATTTGGAGAAGCCTCCAAGTGTTCCTCTATGGCCTTGTTGGGTTCTGTGCTCCGGGAAAGGCTCCAGCAATTGGTGCAAGACAGACTCCAAGCCTTTACTGCAACAGCAATAAGTAACTGCATTCCACCCCACACCCAACCTAAGTATTTTCTGTATGTTCCAGGCTGCTGCCAAGGCCACGAGTTGGTTTTTCCTGCATCTTTAGCTCTTGGGAAAGTTACATTTCTCAACTGCACATAAAGTTCAGCTTAATCAGCTTATGGACTTTGAATGCAGAGCCAATGCTCATCACTGCTGGAAAAAGAGAATGTCACGGGAGACACACGAGGCTTCCTTTACTATAACACAAGGAAAACTTGGCACAGTCTAGAACAACCTTACAGAGAGGACAACCAGGCCTCTGAAGACATGGGGTTTATTCCTACCTTCCTCCTGCACATTCTTGAGGACCTCATTTCGCATCAACTCTTTCAAGCCCGTCACATTAAATAAAGCTGCAAATAAAATGAAATGCTATTCTCTGGCTGAAAAAGCCAAAATTCTGTGTTCTGAGCAACTGTGTTTTAATGACTGTTTTTTAACCACAGAATAATTGAGGCTAGAAAAGACCTCTAAGATAATTCAGCCCAGCCCATGACGTAACATTACCACATCAGTCAGATTAGGGCACTAAGGGCCACATCCAGTCTGTCCTTCAACACCTCAAGGGATGGGAACTCCCCCACCTCCCCAAGCAGTCCATTCCAGGGTCTGATCACCTTTTCTGTGAGGAAGGGCTTCCTAACATCCAACCTAATCCTCCTCTGACTCAGCTTCAGGCCCTTCCCTCTCATCCTGTCAGTGCTCTCTAGTTTAAAAAGTCTAAACCCTGTCCTGAATTCTCTGATCAGAACAAAACAAGCACAATAACTGTTTTCTAATGCCAAAATTATTTCCAAAACAACCATTCCTAATCCTTAATCCCAGCCAAATTGGTCAAAGCTTTATTATTAGCTTAAGGGAGAAGCAGCTGCCTCTCACCATGGCCAACATTCAACCCAGCAAACGGCCGGCACTAAACTCTGCTCCCAGTTTGCCAGGAGTACATAGTGAATGAAGACATGTGATGGTTAATGAAGGCAGTATCATAAGACATTTCAGACGTTGGCAGGAGCTGAGTCACCCCTTAGCTGTAACCTGAACACCCTGGAGACTATTAGGCATGACGATAAAGTAAACAATAACCCCTCCTTGGAGGTGCCAAGAACAACTTTTTAATCCATCAGCCACTGGAAGGCTAGGCTCACCAGCAGGCTCCCAGCAGTTGGCTCACTGCTGTGAGCAGAAGCACCAGGATGTTTCTAAGCCTGAAGTCTCAGCCAGAACCAATACTGTTAAACTTTCCATGGAAAGCTTTAGGCTGAGGGAGGGGAGGCAGGATGGAGGGAATAGTATCAGTCACTCATTTAGTGACAAACTCCTGCCTGGCATTGCCTCCTCGAAGCACACACTAGCTACAGTCACTTCTACCAGCCTTCAGCATCAGCAAGCCAACTGAAGCAGCTCTGATCACGACTGAGCAAGACTCATAATTTTATGTGCCAGATTCAGCCCTCTTTGAGGAGGAGGTATGCCTTTGGGCCAGTTAATGCTCATCTTCACACTAGCGAAACACAGATTATCTTTTCCTTTCTAGGCTCTACTAAGATCACAAGGTTCAGGTGTTGCCTGACACTCTCACTTAGGTCCTTTAAGCATCGTGGGTCAGTAATATCACCACTAACTGCCTCTTTTCTATAAAGTGAGCTCAAAGAGTTACAGAAAAAGTTCCTGACTTGGTGCTCTACATTTTCTAAGGCTGAGCTTCTATCCCACACAACGCCATGGATTCAGACTGGCACCATGTTCTGATCCAATGCCAGAAAAAGCTCCACACCTGGCTCAGCACAACGGTTCAGATTCACCTCTGAAGCTTCAAGCTACACCTAGATTGTGAGTCTCCATACACGTTGCTTCTCAGCCTGGTTAAATTATACCACCACTTCAAATCTCAAGGGAACAAAAAGCACCCACATCACCCATTTCAGAAGAAACTACCTGACTTAAGGACATTATAGTGTTCAACTTCTGATGCTCAACTGTACACAGACCCAGAAACCTCTTCTCTTAGACCTACCCTTTATGAAATCTGGATTTAAACCACTTATAGCACCAGCACAAGCACAATATGATCCATTTTATAGCATCTACAAGTCCAGAGAAATGATTAAATTGGTCCTGTCTAGCATCAACACACACATAGAATCATAAGGGATCGGAAGGGACCTCAAAAGATCATCTAGTCCAATCCTTCTGCCACAGCAACATCTTCAACTCAAGTCATTTTAGAGTGACTTAAGCCAGTAAGCACATGCTTTAGGATGCTTTTAGGCCACATTGCATCAAATCCCTGTTACTACATAGCTAAAGACCCAGAGGAAATGGTCTTTCTAACTTGCCATCAAACATAAATAAGGAAAGATTAGCATAGGCCCACTGAACTCCAGCAGAGCTGAGAAAGCACCCATGTTAAAAATTGATACCACTTTTCAAGCTGTAAGATGTTTGTACAGCTAAATTGCTGGGTAGCTTAGTCAACTCAGCCCCCTCGATGCTCTTGGCCTTGGGCTGCTGATGGCAGATGTCAACAGGGACAGAATAGAAATCACTAAGGTGTGTGCCCAATGCAGGCACACACATGTATTGCTTCAGGTCAGCCCTAGAGTCTTTCACAGAAGCCTCAAAGTCTCTCATCTCCTTTGTGTCTGACAGCCTCTGGGATGGATGGATGGATAATGGAAGATTCCAGAGTAAAGGTGGTATCTGATGTAAGTATTTTGGCTGGGAATTAGCGGCTATGCAAAGGGGTGGAAGTTGTGATTTATCAAATGCTTCCCTTCTTCATCAGTTCCCTACCTTGCAAAAGCAAAGAACTAGCATTCAGGAGCAGTAACTCAGTGTCCAGGCATTTGGCAGAAGCCCTTCTGGAGCAAGCGCCAAGGCTCAAACTGCATGTCGGCCAGAGCATCTCCTCAGAGCAGCTATGGTGGAGCATCACCAGGAACAAAACGACACTTCCTGAAACTACTGCTAAGGAACACAGAAAATTCATCCAGCCCTTGAGCCAAGAAAGTGTAAAATGCAGAATGATCACACTTTCACTCCAGTTCCACGTGAAATCTCCAGTAGAGATGTGCTGAGAAACAAATTCAGCTGTTGCTGGGCCTGAGAGACCACAATCACGAGAAAACAAGTACAAACTGAGCTGCAGCAGCCCTGGATTTACTTCTCCAAGCACACTGGTGCAGTCAGAGTTCAGCAGTTCCAGTTCAGGAGCCAACAAGCCCTTAAAGATTTACAACTACACGTAGAAGAGAGTTCCGTTTTAATTTTGCAGTCTGTGAGGTTCTGAGTCATAGTTTTTAAGCCACTAGGGACCAACAATTCTTCCTTAAGGTCTTGCCCAATTAGAAAATTATCAAAGGCAGCACTGAAGTATCTGAAGCTAAAGTATCAGGAGTCAGGTTTCATTGTTCCTAAGGGCAAAATTCAACACAAGGAAAAGAAAGTAGTTTATTACCAAAAGGAATTATCCCATTAAACATCAGTTGAATTGGGAACAATACAAGATTCCATCAGTTGGAAGTAAATAAGCGTCAGCTGCTGGGTCTGAGGAAAGGGAATGGGTTTGATAAGGCATTTATGTATAAAATAGGGTTAAGATCCCATGACAACCTCTGCTGGAAAAAATACAGCAGATGGTTTTAAATGAATCATCCTGGAATTTGAGGCTACTTGAGAGACCAGAGGGGCCGGAAGTGGAGCCCTTCCTTCTCCTTCTTTTGGGATTACAAAATCCATGGGACACCTCCAAGGTACAAAGTCCTCAAATTGACACGAAGCTAAATTTCAGGTTGGATTTTGTGTCCCAGAAGGGCTGCTACACATCTGAAATGCTATCCTGGACCTCTTTCAACAGCTCCAGGTCCTACACAGTATAAAAATACCTAACTAGCTACCAGAACAATATCTGAAAGCTCCCATATCTCAGGATTACATTTCATGAGTAGGTTAAAGAGCAGTGGTGCCTTCCTTCATGAAGGATGGGCTTTGTTTTTAGCTGAATATACTGTCAAAATAGCTAAGTGATCCATCTAAGCTGGCATGGGAAGAAGTCATTTCAGTTCAATCACCATATAAAACTTTACTGCCAGTCACCTACACTTCCTGCTCCTTGTGGCCAACAGCTTTGCTCACAGTTACAAGGCAATTGACAATGTATTGGTCCAAACAGAGCCAGTAAAATAAATCCTTTTCCTTTCCTCACAGAAAAGGCTAAAAGAAAGCAAACTTAGCAGTTAATTCATCACAGTACTAGTGAAATTGCTAAGAAACATGCATTAGGAATCAGCATTAGAGGTAGAAGGTTTCATCCTCTCTCTTCTGAAGCCACTGAGTAGGATGCTTCACAGCAGACTGACTGGTGTGGCAAGGTAAACAGTTTCTCTTGAAGAGAAACTGAGGGGCAGTGCCCCCACTGCTCCAGCTGCAAAGCACTTGGAGCACCCAGAGCCAAACACCACACATTAACAGATTTTTCCATATGCTGAAACTCATGAACTTGAAGGAGCTGTAAGAGCTCCTAGAAACACAAATAACTTCATTACCTGCCTTGGAAAACTTTGCTTGGTGCTCTACAGCACAGTCCTGCCAGTGGTTGCAAGGACATTCGAGGTCAGGAATGAAAACCAACAGCACATATTTCTGTTCAGATGTGTGAAGAAGGAAGCACAAGTGCTTCAAGACTGAAGTGAAAGCGTTTAAGACTGTCACTATCTCTGTGACAATCCCGCCAGGACAGAGGACTCAACACAGAGTAAGCTGTCTAGAATGTAATGAACAGCCTGATCAAAGATCACCACAACTCAGAGGTCCCAAAGAACTATTCAGTGTGCAATTCCAAGTTCAAGTGTTCTTCATATTGTAAGCGGGTTGAAGTTTTAAGCGGTAGCAGATGTTGGCAGTCAATGAGCTCCAGACCTTTGTTTCACAGATTCCCAGATAACCGCTGCTTTTGTGCTCATCCTTCTCTAGGAATAACAATAATTAACTACCATTTATATAAGGTCTTTCATTCAACAATCCCAAAGCGCTCAATAAATTTAAGAAACCATTAATACTCAACAGATGCATCACTTCACTTTTTTTTTTAAGTGTCTGCACTCATCTTGAGTCAATCCTCCATTCTCCCACAAACAGTAGGTACCGTAATTATCTTCAGTTTGCAGACAGAGGAGTGGAATTAGGCAATGCCAGAGGCCACAGTGCACTCTGCTAGGAACAAAAAAGGATTTAAACAGAGTTTCTGGTTCTTAACTCTGTTCCCATTGTGAGCAGGAAACCACCCTGCCTCCAAAAATTCACATGCACTGATAACTTCAGGGTTTTGTTTAGAAGGCAAAGATGTGTTCCCAGAGCACATGAAACACACACTAATTGAACTAAGTCAAGTCCAACCAAAGCAACAAGAGTTTTTTCACTAGCTTAAACTAACAAGGACTGAACTTGGTGGTCCAGGACACTGGAGACAAATCCAATTATAGAATCACAGAATCATCAGTGTTGAAAGATTGGAAGACACCTTCAAGATCATCAAGTCCAACCATCAACCCAACACCACCATGGCCACTAAACCACGTTTCTAAGTGCCCAATCTACACACTTTTTTAACACCTCCAGAGATGGTGACTGCACTTTCCCAGGTAAAACCAAGCATCTAATCTTGCTTGTACATCCCACTGGAGAGCAGAACAGCAGGACTCCCACCACAGGAGACAACAGCTCAGCAGAATCAGCCTTGCCAGATGTAATCAGAGAATCATAGAATCACCAAGGTTGGAAAAGACTTTCAAGATCAACAAGTACAACCACCCACCCCATAACTCCTATCCACTAAACCATCTCCTGGTGTCCTCTTCCATCACCTAGATTTCATTCTTATTAACTCATAATCCCAAAAACCTGCAGGTGATGGGAACCAACCCTTATTTATTGGCCAAACTAATAATTTTCCACTATCTAAACAACTTACCTCCCTACCAGCAAAACTGATGTAGCTAAGCATCCATGCCCAGGCTACAAAAAACACAACTAACAGGCTCCAGGTAAGGCAAGGACAACTCGGTGTTACAGTGCGCTCAGGCAGCAGTAATTCCTTCTGCTGAGTACCAGAACTATGGAGTATTTTTGGTTGGAAGAGACACTGAAGATCATCACAGTCAACCATTGACCCAGTACTACCAGGTCATCACTAAGCCATGTTTCTAAGCACCAGATCCACACGTTGTTTAAAACTCTCCTGGAAAGACTCCACTACTGCCTTGGCCAGACTGTTCCAATGTTAGACAATCCTTTAGGTGAAGAAATTCTTCCTAACAACCACAGAATCTGAGAATCACAATGTTAGGGGTTGGAAAGGACCTCGAAATACCACCTAGTCCACTCCCCCTGCCAGAGCAGGATCTCCTAGATCCAGTCACACAGGAACATGGACAGGTGGGTTTTTGGGTTTTAAACCTCTCCAGAGAAAGAGACTCCACCACTTCCTTGGGCAACCCCTTCCCGTGCTTTGTCACCCTCACCATGAAGATTCTTCTCATATTTATGTGGAACCTCCTCTTTTCCAGCTTACACCTGTTGCCCCTTGTCCTATCATTGGATGACACTAAGAAGACCCTGGCTTCTTCCTCCTCACACCCAGCCTAAACCTACACAGCACAGCTTGTAGTAATTTCCTCTAGTCCTACAGCTTGCCACCAGGGAGAAGAGGCTCCAAGTTCTTATCAGGTAGTTGTAGAGAGCAAGATAGTTTCCCCTTAGCCACCTTTGCTCTGGGCTAATATCTAAGCCCTAAACATAATCAAAACCAACATTCTTCACTCACTGCTATTAGAGTCTGCTCACCTTTTACTCCTACTCTGCTATTTCTACCCAAAGCAGGTTGAGCTCAAATAGATCTCCTAGGCCTCATTGCCTTCACTTATCTGATCTGCCCCTGTTAGTACGTTACACACACTCTTACTCTGAACTGGAAACAGGAATCATGGCTATGAGAAGTGTTTCTACCCAGCATACCTTGGACAACCAATCAGCAATGCAACTAGCTGGCAGACCAAGCCAAAGGGAGATGCTGCCAAGCTCTTCTCAGCTGGATTAAAATAACAGCAAGGAAGTAACATGGATAGTGTTTAGAAAGTCACAAGACCAGTGCTTGGCCCTGACTGGGGGTGAGGGAGAAAGCCCAGCCAAGGTGCCGCCCAATTCTTTTCAGCTGAAATAAACCAAATTTCCACCATGGGGAGCCAGGTTTCATAACCTATAACAGGGGAAGCGTTCACTGGATGGAGACTGTGGAAGGAGAGAGGTTTCGATTGGGGCCGGTTTTCTTCATCACATAGAAATGTTAAACAGCTTTGTATTCTGTTTTATGATTCAGTGTTCCCAATGGAAAGAGCACACACACACCATGGGTTTGGCATCGCACAGCCCTCCACTTCCTACCAGCCCCATCTTGCAGTGTGGCCAACACAACCACTATGTTAACCTCTTCAAGGAGGGGTCTGTGCCAGAGGCTGTCTCCAGGAACAGGGTGGGTCAGAAGCAGCCTGCTGCCTACATGGACACCATTAAGTGAAAACCACCACTTTAAGGAAACCAAACAAGTCCAGGAGCCAGGCAAGGGAAGAAGTGAGAGAGAAAAATCTCCTCTTAGTGTGAGTCATACAGCTCTTTGCTGAGACAACCCAGCCAAGACCTTTTTTGGGGGGTCCATACTGTCTTACTGCTTTCCAATTCTAACCTCCTTTCCCAGGATCTTCTGGCTAAATCTTTCTCACCTCTTGTCCTTCCACAGGGTCCTGAGCAATAAGGCACAAAAAAATGTGCCCTATCACTTTAAAGAAGTGTCAGGGGGGGAAAAATTTAGAGTCAATGCTTCAAAATATGGGATTCATCTCCTCCTGCCTCTTCTTCCCCTCATCTTAAGCTGTGCATATTATACTGTGTGTCAGCTCATCCTCAATGTACCAATCTCTTTGCCTTTGACTGCAGCCTTTTAGGAATTTAACTGGAACTACCCTTCTAAGTTATTTTCCAAGAAAAATTATTAAGGCTAAACTTGAATTCCCACAGTTATTCCTCCTACTGATTGGTTTTGCTATGATGGAGCCAATCACACCTACTACACGATTGCTGTCCAAACAGCTCTAACTGGGAGAAGCAGCACTTGGCACTGTGTTAGATGTAACAGGGAAGAAAGTGGCCTTGGAATGTGCTGGTAAATTGATCAGACTGTGGATATGCCAATATCTCTGGAATTCAGCCTTTTCCAGTTAATGGCTTTGGTGTCTTCATCTGGGAAATTCACTCATTTACTGGAATTAAATTCTATATTCGGTGCCTGGCAGCATGCAGTTTCAGAGACATTCTGCTTGGAAAAGATTTTGAAGATCATCAAGTCCAACCATTAATCCAGCACTGCCGAGTCTCCCCTAGTCCTTGTCCCTTAGCATCACATCTCCACGGCTTTTCAGTCCCAAGGATGAGGGCTCTACCACTGCCCTAGTCAGGGCTTGACAACCGTTTCTGAGAAGAAATTGCTCCTTCTGCCCAACCTAAATCTCCCCTGGCACAACTTGAGGGCACTTCCCTTTATCCTGTCACTTGCTCCTAGGGAGAAGAGACCAATCTGCATGCCTCACTACAACCTCCTTTCAGGGAGTTGTTGAGACCGAGGTTTCCCCTAAGATTTCTTTTCTGCTGGCAAAGGTGAAGAAAGCAGCACAATCTTCTCCCTCTCATGAAGGATATTTAAATAAATAGGGGAATAGATTTCAATCAAAGGTTAAACACAACCATACATGTTCAATTTTTCTTTCCCTCTACTGCTTTCTAGGTTGCGTCACTCTCAGCTTTCAAGTATTCAGGGCCTGAAGAGTCCTTACCACAGTTCTTCTCTGGGCCAGAATGGTTCTCTAAAGGTCACATAAGGCTTGGGGTTGCAACTTTGTCCTCACTGAAGTCAGTGGGAGAATTCTCAGGAGCTTCAGTGGGAACAGGACTCCATCCTTGGTCTCACACACTCAAGCAGATGTATTGCCCCTACTCTGCTTCTCAAAATCTAAATGGTGAAGCCAACTCCCAATTCCTACTCACTTCCCAGAACAAGGGGGACATCCATGACAAACACCATGGTGTAAGTAAACACTGGATGCTTTTTCTGGAGTGGTGATGCTGGATGCCCAAAGAGCTCCATCTATACTTGTGAATTCCTGTCTGGGAATAATTGTATTTGGTTTATATTCATGTATAAATCAGGACACTGCCCTGTGGATGCATTACTGGACTATTTTTAGCACAATCTTTGGGCTAATGTTTCTTTACTTTTGTTTATAGTAGCCTAGATGGCTGAAAAGGATCTGGAGAAGATCCACACTTTAACAGGACACATCTTACAAAGGTCTGGGAACTCCTAACCACAGGAAAAATGACAAGGCTTCAGAATGACTCAAAGATG
The DNA here is from genome assembly GCA_013397515.1 of Upupa epops. Lineage (NCBI taxonomy): Eukaryota > Metazoa > Chordata > Aves > Bucerotiformes > Upupidae > Upupa > Upupa epops. The sequence continues at coordinate 54,805 of VZRI01001847.1, forward strand.
TTGGAAGAAACAGACTCATCACTTCAATGCACTTTCCTCTCCTATTCTACAGACTCCCATCTGCACTTTCTAAAGACTTCACCACTCACAAATAAGTCTGTGCTCAACTTTCTTATGTGCCCCATTATGTATTGAAAGGCCATATTAATGTCTCCCTGAAGCCTTTTCTTCTCCAGACTGAAAAGCCCCTATCCTCAAAGAAGAGGCTTCTGGCTCTTCAATTATTTTTGTGTCTCTAGTACAATTAGTCAGTCATACAGATCCTTACTGCTAACAGGGAATCTCCTGGCTAATAAGTCTTCTTCTAGTGAAGAATCAGTTGTGGCTTCATTAAAAGCTCTTCAGATACAGAGACCAGGATATTGGTGAAGTGCAAGGTACAGTAAGAATTTTCTAGAAGGGAAAATCTCTCAGCTTGAGCAGAATCCCACATCTTCCTCCAAATGTCAATTCCAGAGTAGCATCTCACAGTGGGATTGTTCCGTTCAACCTGAAATTATTTTCCCTCAACCTAAAGCAAAGCAGTGGAGTCACTAAAACATAAAGAACATTTTGATCCCAATTTATACCATCATGTAAGAAAACCTAAAGAGGGAACCTATTAATTTTGCAGTGGACTAAACCGAGTGTTGAGAACATGACTGTCTGTTACTTCTAATGATGGAAAGTCTCCGAGTCAATAATTCCTCTCAGATAGAAAGAAAACAATCCATTTTACTTGCCACAGCAGAGCCCACATGGCTTTTGTTTATAAGTGTTGGTCAGTTCAACCAAGCTCCTACAACATCATTAAAATCACAGATCTCAATCCAAATTAACTTGTACTGAAGTCACAAGACTTTGTAACAGGCTCTACTGGAAACTGGATGAAGTCCCAAAGAGATAAACTGAACTGGAAATGGTTTTTCAAGGGGACCTCTTGCCCCCGAGGCGAGACAGTCCTTGGAAACGACAAACACATTGTTCTTCTTCAGCCAGAAGACTTAAAACAAACTCAGATCTTCAACAGCAAAAGGAAGAGGCTTCCATTCCTCTCCCAGACATTAGCTCAGTTGAAATATCCCCCTGACCTCTTGTTATCACTGCAGAGCATTTCCAGCTTCAGCTCATAACACAGAAGAAATGAAAGACACTATCTCACAGCACATCTGGCAGTGAAATCCCTCCTGCTGTATGTGGAATCAGTTATCTACAAACAGGCTTTCAAACCTCTCACAACATCCACTCTGCACTTGTATCATCTATCAGAAAAATTGGAAGAATTCTTAACTTAAGAGAAAACGTGGAGGGTTTCTATCAACACAGCAACAACAAAAACTCTAAGTAAATATTGAGAGCTCTTGAAATGGAAGGAAAAACCTTGTGATCTGACAATACAAAACTTTCCCATTTCTCAAGAAAAATAAATGTTCTCCATGCTAAATCCCAACAAGGAAAGCACACGAAAACTGCTCTCCAGAGATCCAGAAAGATTTCTTATTAATTCTAGTGCTCTGAAGCTCACAACACATGCAGTAAACACACAGGTCCCTGCCTTCCTGTCTGCACAGGAACAAGGAGAATCTGAGCAAACAACACTTCTTTCTGTTACCACAGAGGAGGAAAACCCTGTGCACAGAACCAGGTTGGTCTGACCATAGCCAAGCTGGGTCACGTTTCTATAAAATTAACTGCATCCCCAGAATCAAGCTACAATCTAATGATTTGCTGTCCGGACTCATTCTACTCAATTTTTTCACCTCTTGTTCAAGGCCAGATCTCTCCCTGTCTCCTCAAACTGGGCATGGTTTACTTCAACCTTAACTTTACTTCTTGGAGTGTGAACACTTAAACTGCAGGCTGGATGAGACCTCAGGAAGATCCGCCTTACCCTGAGGTTTCTCACACAGAAGGGTAAGTCAAGTCCCCACTGTGAACACTCCATCATGCAACTGAGGGTTCAAATCTGACTTCTTGCCCAGACCACACCTGGGTACCTGTTCTGCACCGAGCTGCTTGAGGGAAGCAGCTAGGCAGAGGTCTGAACAAGCCAATAGATTAAGTTCATTTCCTCCCAAGACTGTGAGTACAGACTCTCTCGCTGTGTTTTTCCTTTCCAGGTTTACCAATTGAATCGTGACTTTTCTCCTTTAGCAGCATCCAGATGGAAATCGGAATTTTTACCACCGTGAAATTTCTTCTGATTGTAATCTTCCTGGCTTAGCTCTTTTCTGTTGGAGCTGCTCCAGAAAGCAGCTTTGTCAGCTTGTGACTCCCACCCATGCCTTCTTCACATATCCCTTCCATCCCTGTCTGCATGCCCAGGATCCAACCAAATTAGAAAAGGGGTTGCTGTGGTGCTTATACCCTCCATTACCATCACCTAGCACATGAGGCGGGAAAGAGAGTCCAAGAAGGGGGAAATCACACTGCCTGACATCTTGTTTTCACAGTCATTTAGCAAGAGAGATTTTGGCTGCTGATTGGAATATTCTCAGTCCACACAAAAATCCTGCCCGTGTAACCTTCTCCCAGGTCTTTTTCAGACATCAGCTGGGAATATGCACTTGATTTGATGGCAAAGAAAATGGAGCCTTACCCATAAACCTGTCTGCAGCAATCAAAAATTCAAACTTTGATCCCTATCAGAATAGGAAACGTGTACATTTGCACTCCAGAAACACATGGATAAACATCTGCTGAGACTCGACTTGAGAAACCCAAATTTAAAGCATGACCTTATAGAATCCTAGACTGGTTTGTGTTGGAAAAGACCTTAAAGATCATCTACGTCCAACCCTCCTGCCATAAGCAGGGATAACTTCCACTAGATCAGATTGCTCAGGGCCCCATCCAAGCTGCCCTTGAACATTTCCAGGGTTGGGGCATCAACCAGCTCTTTGCCCAACTTTTGCTAGAGTATCATCAACCCCACTGTGAAGGATTTCTTCCGATATCTAATCTAGATCTACCTTTTCAGTTTGTGTCACAGCACATTTACAGGGCAACACATAGTTGCAGTTCTACTACTACAGTAAGTTTTCAGTAGACTTCACTGCCTATGGGGATAAAGCCCCACAAACCACATGTGATCTCCATCCTGCTTCCAGTGACAAGATCCGATTGTTCCACTGCCTATAAGCCTAAGCCAAGCAGACACTCACTGATCTCATCCTCAGGTAAATATTCACAAGCCACAGCCTTGGGCTCATTTTAAAATGATTCACTCATGAATCAGCTAACTACAGCAAGCTTAGTGAGGCTTCACATTACCAGATACCTTCCAACTGTTGCCCAAGTTGCTTTCTGCATGTTCGCTTGCCTCCAAGGAAGAAAACACACAGGGAACAGGACCTTCTGTCCCATCCTGAGCATCCGCAGTTCATCAACAGCACAAAACCTCAACTTGGTCCACATCTCCTTTTCCCTTCTTCAGCTCTTAGTCCTTTGAAACGGGAGTGGCAATAAATAAACTTTGCAAGTCATGCTTTGCCTCACTGTGCCACACCATGCTTTTGCCTCATCACAGCTTAAAATAACCTGTCCCCACCCTGCCTGTCTGCCTACGCACTCTGCAAATCCAAGGAAAGCAGCACCGTTAGGCAGCATGATTCCAGAGAAAGCCCTTGAAAGAGCTGCAGACTAGCTGGTGTTATTCATAGCACTTGGCTGGCAACCTCCCACAAATCAGAGCTGGGGAACCCCCCTGAGCAAGGGGAAGCATGCTGCAGGAAGAGCCGCTAAGGGACATCCCTTGGTGTCCATTTGCTTCAGATTCCCCAGGGCCCTCTGGAAGGGATCCACCAAGCCAGGTGGTTAACCATTCTATAGCAAGCCCTCGTGTGAAGGGGAAATGACATGCTCTCACCATTTAATGAAAGAGACAAGGGGTAAAGGCTCAAAGGTGTAACTCCAGGACTTCATCTGTCACTTCCAAGGCCTGTGGATTTATGTTCAGCCCATACAGGCCCATGAGCTGCTACAAGAGTGATAATTTTTCCTCTTCCTCAGGCCATGCAGTCACAGGCACTGACTTTCATGGGACAATGTGAAAGGACAACAGCCAGTGCAACCCTAACAGGATTATTAGCTTTTGCAGTCCTTTGCAACAAGCATTGACAGCTGCTGTCACGCAGGTTCACAAACTCAGTCTGAAGTTTGCAGAGTTGTGAAAGCCTTGGCTGAACTATCCTCCTCCAGGTTAATTCACGATGTATTTGATTAATATATCTGAACTGAAGGACAGATTAACAATCCCTGCCACTAGGCTTCTCCACCTTAAAAACACTACAAGATTTATACTTCAAATAAGGCACATAAAACTAGTAGTTCTGGTGGTCGTAGCAGCTCTTCTGGTACATGCTTAAGCAGGAAGGAAGACAAACCCTGTTCTTGTTGAATGAGGAATAGGCTTTCCCTCAATATCCTAAAAGAGCACAAGATTATCATTATCATCCCACTTCAGATCATCAACTGCTTGCCATTTTATTCTAAAACTTTATGTCGTCTACTCAGTCTCTTATTATCATCTCCAGAGTTCCCTTTGTACATTCAAAAAGTAAACCTCCTCTTTTCTGTTCTTTAAGGGGTGCTCCCCTCCAGCATCCAGAGCTCTTTCATCACAATTCTTTAACAGCTCAGCTCTGTGCTCTGTCAAATTCTTGAGCCAGCCAAGAGACCTCACTGGGAAGCAAAAAAGATTAATAAGGCTAAATAACCACCCCCACCCCCAAGATGATTAGCATTAAAGAAGGTTGTCCCATGGAAATCAGTTATTGCAAAATCAAGGAACAAGGGGACATGCAACACATGGTTTGGATGAGTCACTCGGCAGCAGCAGGGAATAAAGAAATCACCATCTTTTGGTGCGTGGGGCGACTCTTCCTACCCTCCTGCTTTCACTCCCACATGCTTCCTCACTTTTAATCAAATGTTAGTTGCAGCTTAAGCAGCCCAGAAGTTAATGTCATTATCATAAATGCTAGATACTATAGACATGTATTTTAAGACAGTCCATCCCCAGGACACACATAAAAAGAGGAGTTGGGCAAATCAAGAGAAAGGAGGAACTGGCAACCCCTGAGAAACCGCCCAAAATCTCACGCATTAAAAGGTTAAATGTGTTCCTGTAGCCATGGAGTTTTCCCCAATGCAAAGACATCCCGAACAATTTGATGGTATCTGAGCAGATCCCTTTGACCTAGATTTTCCTCTCTTAATACCCACAGGAACATACAAAACGTTCTCACACTGGCTGTGCTTTAAGTTACTCAAAATCATCCACAGTAATGAGAAATTTAAACTAAGGCAAGATCTTCTCTCATAATTAGTCAATTTTCCGGTAACTAAATCACACAATCTTTTAACACGCATGTAGAATTTGCTCTTCAGGACTTTGTGGGAGCATTAACTCATCCTGAGCTTTACTCACCACATGCTAAAGGGCCCAAAAACCTCTGAGGATGTCCTGCTCACACTACAACAGAAGTCCATGGGAGACAAACAAAACGCTGAGAAAAGATGTGCCATGCAAAGCAGGGAGCATCCACCATGTCCTTTGGGTCAGAACATTCTGAAACTTCAGCCTCCGTATGCTTGGAGACACAACAAGATGGGTGTTTTACCGTCATCTTATCTACTACCTCCTGGGTTTCGTCAGCCTCAGACATATCTCCCCTGTATACTCAAAATGGAAGGTCCTAGTGTTTACACTCTCTACCTAGAATGCATCTGCCCTATTCCTCTCATTACCTTACAGATAGTTTTCTGCATGTTCGCTAACACTAATTAGTCTTTACGGCAAGAAGCAGCCTAACTGCCAGCTTTCAAGGCTTCAACAATCTTTTCTGTGATCCTGCAGCAGTGCCATGGAATCACAGCACCATAGAATCTATAGGGATTGGAATGAACCTTGAAAGATCATAGAATCATAGATCATTAGGGATCAGAAGGGACCTTGAAAGATCTAGTCCAATCTCCCTGTCACAGCAGGATCACCTAGACCAAGTCACACAGGAACAGGTCCAAGCATATCTTGAACGTCTCCAGACGAAACTCTACAACCCCCCTGGTCATCCTGTTCCAATGTTCTATTACCTTCACTGGGAAGAATTTTCTTTGAATATTTACATGGAACCCCCTCTGTTCCAGCTTGCACCCACTGCCCCTTGTCCTGTCACCAGATGACCTTGAGAAGAGCCTGGTTCCATCCTCCTGACACCCACCCCTCACACATTTGTAGACATTCATGAGGTCAACCCTCAGCAATACCTGCTAGGTATTCTGTTCCTAC
>VZRI01001850.1:24741-36462 GCA_013397515.1 Upupa epops
TGTGGAGTCTCCTTCTCTGGAGACATTTCAAACCCACCTGGACATATTCCTATGCAGCTGGATCTAGGGGATCATGCTTGGCCAGGGGGATTGGACTGGATGGTCTTTCGAGGTCCTTTCCAATCCCTGACATTCTGTGCTTGTAGGACAGGCAGATCTCAGTGTTTGGTTTTCAGTAATTGCCCTGCATTTCAGATGTTAAAATTTTAAATTACACTTAAAAATACCTTTTTGTATATAAAATAAAAATAGTGCAGAATTCTTGCCATGGTAGAAAGAAACAGAAAGCTTGAATGCTTCCTCTCTTTTGTCTTTTGTGACTGGTAGGACGTCAAAATGGGCTGTGTTTGATATATGTTGGGAATGATAACGTAAAGGGCTTTGAAGAAACCCCATCTGTTTGTTGTCATCTGGGAGTATAAACATTTTCATGTATCATAAATAAATTGAAGAAGCAATGTAAGGAGGAAAGTGTTGGTGAAGGTCAGGCTGAACTAGCAATTGAATTGTAATCATTTGCAGGGTGGGGAGATTTAGTTCTGTTTTCATGCCTTTTGAACTGTTCTGCATATTTTCTTTATTAATCTTGTAGCTTTAGAAAATGCTGCACTTTCTTCTCCTTTTGACTTTATTGTGCGTTTGAGAGGAGGTAGTTAAGAAGGAATTAATGTATAGGTTTATAGAAAACAACTGTGTTAGTGATGTAGCTGCATTTCTTTTTAAGTATTGTTAGCACAGAGCCAAGCATACGAGCATCAGACTTGCAGTAAAAAAGTGAAGAAATCAGCCTGAGTCAGGCCGTCTTATTTAGTCTAGACAGTACTTTTCGTGCCAGACAGTGCTGGTCTCATTTCTGCTTGCCTGTGTTCCTCCAATACACAACATTCTTGGTTGGCTTTTATCACAGAATCACAGAATGTCAGGGATTGGAAGGGCCCTCAAAAGATCATCCAGTCCAGTCCTCCTGACGGAGCATGATCCCCTAGATCCAGTGGCACAGGAACATGTCCAAGTGGGTTTGAAATGTCTCCGGAGAAGGAGACTCCACAGCCCCCCTGGGCAGCTCATTCCAGTGCTCTGTCACCCTTGCCGTGAAATTTCTTCTCATCTTTATGTGGAATGTTCTCTGTTTCACCTCACACCCATTGCCCCTTAGATGCCATTGAGCAGAGCCTGGCTCCTTCCTCCTGACACCCGCCCTTTGCATATTGATCAACATGAATGAGGTCACCCCTCTGTCTCCTTTTTTCCAAGCTGAAGAGACCCAGCTCCCTCAGCCTTTCCTCATCAGGGAGACGCTCCACTCCATCATCTTGGTGGCTCTGTGCCAGACTCTCAAGCAGTTCTGTGTCCTTCTGGAACTGAGAGGCCCAGGACTGGACACAATATTCCATATGTGGTCTCACCAGGGCAGAGTAGAGGGGAAGGAGAACTTCTCTCCATCTACTAACCACTACCCTTCTAATCCACCTCAGGATGCCCCTGGCCCTCTTGACCCCAAGGGCACATAGCTAGCTCCTGATCATCCTGTTGTGCACTTTCAACCTCAGGTCCCTCTCTCCTACTGACCTCTCTAGCAGGTCATTCCTCAACCTGTACTGGTACCTGGGGTTGTTCTTGCCCAGATGCTGGAGTCTACAGTGGCCCTTTTGCATGACAGCTGCAAATGTTTGTTCTCCCTCTGTAGGGCTGTTGTAACCTTAGTGCCATTGACAGTATTGTTTGCTTGTTGAAAATGTCATTCAACTTCAGCAATGGGAGGTCAAGTTTATGTCTGTTTTGACTGTACAGTTGCAAACTACCAAACAGATTAGTGACATAGAACCATAGAGTCACAGAAGGTATTGGGTTAGAAAGGGACTGCCTTAGGTCATCTAGTTCAACCCCTCTGCAACAAGCAGGGACATCTCTCACTAGATCAGATTGCCTAGAGCCCCATGCAGCCTGACTTTGACATCAACTTCTCTAATGCATAAAGGTAATGCTGGAAAGCAGTAAACTGTCTTCAGTTGTGATGATGTCAGTTATTCGTAGGTAAGAACTATTTATCTTTGAAGTAGAGTGTCCAGGAGTTGATAGGCCTTTCACTTCTTTGTTTTAAATTGTACAGTCCTGGTTTGAAGTGCCTGTTTAAGGGCTCTTGTGGCAAGATAGTACCAGCTGTTTTTTGTGTCTTTGAACCTTGATTAGAGTTGTGATGAAATCAGTCTGTTCTGCTACTTATCTATTAATTCAGTATTCCAACTGGGAGTGGTTAAAAACACTCCAGAAATTAAACTGCCTGAACAGTTTGCCTTGGGACAGCTAATGAATCTGAGTATAGGTAGCAGGCTTGGCTTCAGCTTTGTGTCCAGGTCCCTGGTACAGATAATGTGACTGTGGGTGCAGCACTTGGATTCCCATGCAAAGATGTAAACTGGGCTCAGGCAGAACTCCAGTGTTTGGCTGGAGACCACACTACAGGAAAGGGAAGAAGCAGTGCCACCAAATCACACAATTCTGTGATAGCTTAGAATGGACCTCTGCAGATCCTCCTGTGCTAGAAGAGGATCACACAGAGGTCATTGCATGGGAACACATTCAGGTGGGCTTGGAATATCTCCAGAGAAGGAGACTCCACAACCTTTCTGGGCAGCCAGTGCCAGTGCTCTGTTACCCTTAGAGTAAAAATGGTTTCCCTTGCGTTTAGGTTGAACCTCCTTTGTTCCGGTGTGTGCCCATTGCCCCATGTCCTGTCACTGGGCACCGCCAAGAAGAGCACAGCTTCCTCCTCCTAACTCTTTAGGTGTTGTCTAAGCATGAATGAGATTGCCACCCCTCAGTCGTCTCCTCTCCAGAGAGCCTCAGCTCTCTGTCTCTCCCGTAAGACAGACACTCCAGCCCTAGTCATCTCATTGGCTGTGTGCTGGGCTGTCTCTCATCCATCTTGGGCTGTGGAGTCCAGAACTGGATGTGATATTCCAGACAAGCAGTAGTACTTCAGGACAGCTAGGAAGGTTATTTGTCAAGCTGGCACCTACAGTCCTAGCAACAACCACTCTTTTTCAGTGATATGTTGTAGCGGAGCTGTTAAGGTCATTTCCAAAGGCTCCATAGGGTCTGGAGCAATGCTTGTTCCCAAGTCTGAAATGTTTCCTTGTCACATCTTGCATTCATATTAATTGTTTTCAGTGCTGACAAACTACTTGCCTTCTCCCTGAGTCTCCCTAGTCTTCCCTGTTTTCTGAGCTTCTCTTGCTGTATTGAAAAGGAAGCGATACAGTCTTTGCAGTCTTTGTTTGTTGGGTGTTGGTTGAGCTGGAAAGATAATGAGAACACCAAATGCATACAAAATCAGATGCTTAATTGGGAGTAAGTTTCCAAAACTGCATTCTGAGAGCTCAGAGTACAGGTGAATTTGTCTTGAATTTTTAGTGGTGGTTTTAAAGTCTGATTTATTAATTATTGCATTGTTCTGTGTATTTTCTAATTTTCTAACCTAAACCAGGATGATGCCCCTTTCATCACAGACACTGATGATGAATCTTCATCATGGCCAAACACAGGAATACGTGATCAAGCCCAAATACTATCCCGTAAAGAAAGTGATTTCAGGAGAACAGTCCACAGAGGGCTCATTACCACTGACACTGGGCCATGATCAACTTGGATCAGCTTTTCAATGTGAGTACAAGTGCACAAAGCTTAATCCTTCCTTTCCTTTCACCTTGAAGCCCTGCCCCTCGCTTTTTTTCTTTGTTTGTTTTAAATATCTTGAAACTTTGCAGTAATATTTCAAGACACAGGAAGTTTCAAAATAATTAAATGTGAGATAATGTTTAGGCTAGTAAACGCTCCAGCATTCTGCATCCTGTTGAGAGGCAAAACAGATTTCCCAAAAAAACCCCACACCTGAATCCTATTGACCCCTGGACTCTCGTGCTCTCTGTAGATGATAGTTCTTCCTGTGGATAAAAGATGCTTTGTGGACACTTGCTGGAGAAGGCACAGCCAGGTGTAGTCAGAGTCAGACAACAGTTCCCTTTACTTCAGCACGGTGGATACTCTCACTGGAAAGCTCCAGGACTGTGGTCTGATTTGTGACTGGTTTTCTCTGCATTTTACTTTATTACATGGTTATTAACTTCTGCACAGTTTGGAGGCTTTGTGAGAGGTTCAGCCTTGTATTTGTTTAAAAAGGATTGTGTAGGTGCCCAGCTTGTGGCCTTGGATTATGCCCCATTGTGTGGGGAGCTTCAGGGCAAGTTTTGACTTAATAGAGAAGAACTTGATGAATTATGGGTTAAGTACTATACAGCGTCTGCTAGTTTGATTTGGGGAAGAGTTTTGCAGTGAAATGATGGACTGATTTACATGGAGAATGACGATATTTGCAGTCTCCTGGCAGACACAGTGAAGAGATCTATGTAGCACGTGTTCTGCTGAGGATTTAGGGAAGAGCTTTTCCTCCTAAATCTGTAAACTGGATTTCTTTGTGTGAGTACCTTTGCATTTCTGCATTGAGCATCTTTATGGTCTGCTGTTTGTAGTTAAATTCAACCTTTTACTTTCTTTTCCTCAAGCATATGTTCATTGATGATTAAAATTATAATCTTAGACCTAATGGGAAACACAGTGGGCAACCAGAATTCTTTCAGTTAGAATCATAGAATCCTTAGGGATCAGAAGGGACCTCAAAAGACCATCTAGTCCAATCCCCCTGCCACAGCAGGATCGCCTACATCAAGTTGCACAGGAACACAGCCAGGCGGGTCTGGAACGCCTCGAGAGAAGGAGACTCCACAGCCCCACTCTGAGCAGCCTGTTCTAATGCTGCATTACCCTCACTGTGATGAAGTTCCTGCTGATATTGATAGGGAACCTCCTCTGTTCCAGCTTGCACCCCCATTGCCCCTTGTCCTGTCACCAGATGACCTTGAGAAGAGCCTGGCTCCATCTTCCTGACACCCACCCCTCACATATTTATAGACATTAATGAGGTCACCCCTCAGCCTCCTGTTCTCCAAGCTAAAGAGACCCAGCTCCCTCAACCTTTCCTCATAAGGCAGGTGCTTTACTTCCTTCATCGTCTTTGCTGCTCTACACTGGCANGATTGAAGAGGACTGGTCCCAGTACTGATCCTTGGGGGACCCCACTAGATCCAGGCCTCCAACCACACTCTGTCCCATTGACCACCACTCTCTGGCTTCTATCCTTCAGCCAATTCACAATCTACTTCACTACCCAATCGTCCAGTCCACACTCCCTCAGTTTGGCTGCGAGGATGCTGTGTGAGACTGTGTCAGATGCCTTCCTGAAGTCAAGGTAGACCACATCCACTGCTCTGCCATCATCTCTCTACCTGATTATGCCCTCATAAAAGGCTGAATTTGATCCAGCTTGACTTCCCCTTGGTGAAGCCACACTGACTGTCCCTAATGACCCTGGCTTACCTTCTTACCCTTTTTGAAGATTGGAGTGACACTACTTCAGGGGGCGATAAAGTGTAGTGCTTGCAAAGCAGTATACGCCTGCCTTAGAAGCTTCAGAAGAGATGTTTAAAGCACCGTCAGCATCAACCAATATCTGCAAATAAGAATAAGATTGATCTTTTTCTTCCAGTCAAGTACATCTTTTTTCTAAATAAGATAATAGTGGCCACTGAATGGAATGTGGCCCTCTTTTCTGACTCTTGTGAGGCAGAGACTACAAATCCCAGGTTGTGAAGTTCTCCTAGTATTTGCAGTGACCTGCGGCTTGAATTCTGACCCAAATGTCTTCACTGTTACCCCTTTCTTGTAGGTTGTTTCATAGAGGTAATGCTAAAGGAGATTAGATAAAGGACATCCATGCTCTTTCTGTTGGTTTAAAATGTGCATGATAAATTCTAAGATGAATGGGTGCTTTCTGCAGTTCCTTCCCACACAGCTATTGTGAGAATTGCTTATTCCACCAGTAACAATCTAGGATTATTTAGAAAAGGCTTTTGAAGATGCCTTTTTTTTCCAGCCTGAGACAATTGAGGGCTAGTTTTTAACGACATAGAAAGTGGGAACAAGTGATAACACCAAGTTGAGTGATGTAGTCAGCACCCTGGAGGGACAGGATGCCATCCTGAGGGATGTGGAGAAGTGGGCCTGTGTGAACCTCTGGTGGTTCAATAAAGCCAAGTGCAACATCCTGCACCTGGGTTGGGGCAACTTGTAGTGTCTAAACAGGCTGGGGAATGAATGAATTGAGAGCAGCTCTGCAGAGAAGGACTTGGGGATACTGGGGAATGAAAAGCTGGACGAGAGGTGAGAATATGCCCTTACGGCCCAGAAGGCCAGTCACATCCTGGGCTGCATCAAACACAGTGTGGCCAGCAGATCAGGGGAGTTTATTCTGCTATTCTACTCTGCTCTTTGTGTCCGGCTCTGGAGTCCTCAACACAAGAAGGGCATGGAACAGTTGGAGAGGGTCTGGAGGAAGACTGGCAGAATGATTAGAAGGATGCAGCACCTCTGCTAAGATGTTGGACTATTGGGGTTGTTCAGCCTGGAGAGGCCTTACTGTGGCTTTTCAGTGCTTAAAGGGGGCTTTTAAGGGGGATGGGGACAATTCTTTTAGCAGAGTCTGTTGCAACAGGACCAGGGGTAATGGATCTCAACTAAAAGATTTAGACGGGATCTAAGAAAGCAATTTTTTATGATGAGGATGGTGAAACGCTGGAACAGTTGCCCAAAGAGGTGGTGGAGGTCCTGTCTGTGGAACCAGTGAAGATCAGGCTGGATGAGCCTCTGGGTGGTCTGTTTGGAAAAGCCGCTTCTCACTGCAGAAGGGTTGGAGCACACAACCTATGAATGCTCATTCCAGTCCAGTGATTCCATGATCACGTGACAGTTGTGTAACTGTTCTAATTCCTGATCCGTTGCATTGTCTGATGTTTTACAGCACAATTTTACACAGGATCGTGTGCATGAAATAAGATAAATGGGAAGAGCAGTGCCCAACCCCTTAGAGTTATGATGCGCAGAAATCTGTGTTACTGTTTGGGCATAACAAACTGCTTTCCTGCTGTGAAAGAGTAATATTTGGATAACTTGGAGTGGCTCTTTTTTAAGCTCATACACAAGTTGCACATGCTGGTTTCACTGATGACTTCATAGGTTGATTTAAGCAAAACCAGGTGTCGCTCTGAAATTCCTCTTTGAACAGTTTTTGTGAAACAGCACCATCCTGATTTCACTACACAACACTTAAATCATAACAATAGTATTTCCCCACCAGTAGGTATGAGCAAACTGAGAGGTTTTACTATTCGGACAAATGCAGAGTAGAGATCGGGTCCATTCCCTGGGGATGGGTTTGTACGATTTGAAGTTCTACCACAATTCAGTGCTTGTTGACTTAAGGGGAAAAGGTCCTTCAGGTCTTCAGTGGGTTAGAAATCCTTTCCACCCTTCTTGGTATTTGTTTGTGGAACAGCTCTGTTTGAACAGCATGGTAATTCTCCGACAGGCTTACCTGGACAAAGAGTGTGGCATCATGACTATCGTTTTAGATCCATTCTAGTGTGAGAGAGGTAGCTAATAGGAAGAAAAGATCAAGATAATTTCCATCAGCTCCTTACATATTCTTCATGCTGACTGACTCAATACACCTTTAAGACATAATTGATTATGTCTTAAACCCCAGAACCAAATTAATACACAGGTGTGCATTCCTCTTTATGATGTGGTGGTTGGTGTCACAGAGTCAGAGACTGGAGGAAGTCGTGTCAGAACCACTGTCCTCAAATTATTTGCAATGAGAGACAATTTTCAGGCTTCACAAGTTTTCTTCCTTTAAGTGAAACTGACTCTGATTCACCAACAGTAGGAAAATACCAAACACTGCTGAGAACCCAAAAATCTAATGTGCAAGTGCAGTATGTAAGCTCCTCACTTCAAGAGATTGAGGTGCTGGAGTAGATCCAGAGGATCAACAAGGCTGGGCAAATGGACTGCAGGGAAACTCTGATGAGGAGAGGCTAAGGGAGCTGGCCTTGTTTAGCCTGGAGAAGAGGGGACTCAGGGAGGACAGTATATTTCTATACAACTCCTTAAAGGGAGGTTGTAGTCATGTGGAGGTCGGGCTCTTCTCTGAGACAACTAGCGCCAGGACAAGAGGGCAGGGCCTGAAGCTGCACCAGGGGAGGGTTAGGTTGGATGTTAGGAAGCCCTTCCTCATGGAAGGGGTGATCAGACATTGGAATGGACTGCCCAGGGCAGTGGTGGAGTCCCCATCCCTGGAGGTGTTTAAGGACAGACTGACTGGGGCACTTAGTGCTCTGCACTGGCCGATGTGATGATGTTAGATCCTGGGATGGGCTGGATGATCTTAGAGGTCTTTTCCAGCCTTAATCATGCTGTGATTCTGTGATGCCTGCTGAGAAGCACATGAATGTATGTGGGAGGTAAACATGGATAACTTTGCTAAAAAAGAGTTTGCAGTCACTAGGCAGACTAACGGATGGAAACAACTGAAAACTCTTAACAGAGTTGGTTTGGAGTGAATGTAAAGTCAAATTCATTGCAGTCACTCGTGCGTGTCCTGCTCCCGAGGTTGTAAATGACAAATACTGGGTAGAAATGTCAGGGACTTTTCTGTTTTGTGTTCTGTAATGCAGAGCACCCCATGTGTGGTCACAGAGGCAAGGGGGATTTTTTCAGGAGCATTCTTAAGTATTTAGGAGAGTTTTGATGCAGTCAGCATCACAGCCAAACAGTCAGGCTTTTTTGGATTGCAAAACCCGAACAACTCTGATAAAGCATCTTTCTCCTCTTACCCATTTGAGAACATTACCATTCCTGCCATTGGGAGGGGTGACCATCTGTAACATCAGTAGAACGGCGTTTGATTCCAGAGGGTTGTAGTTACAAGAGGCTAAACTCCAATGTGAGAGGGTTACCTGGATACTCTATCAAATCAAGAAGCACATTTTCATGCTTTTACTTTGAAAAATAGAGTGACACATACTGGAAAAAACCCCTTATAAATGAACAGGTTTTATTTAGCAGCTACAGAAATTCTCTGAAATCCTTGGAGAGAGAACAACTCGGTATAAAGCAGAGGGAGGTGATTCTCTCCCCCTCTACTCTGCAGTAGAGACCCCACCTGCAGTACTGTGTCCAAATTTGGAGTCCCCAACATAAGAAGGACAGAGACCTCCTGGAACTTGTCCAAAGGAGAACAGCTCAAACAATCAGAGGGCTGCAGCACCTCCCATTCTGAGGACAGGCTGAGTGAGTTGGAGTAGTTCAGCCTGGAGAAGAGGAGGCTCCCAGGTGACCTTCTGAGAGCTTTCCAATATCTGAATGGGGCTACAAGAAAGCTGGGGTAGGGCTTTTGACACAGGTGTAGTGAGAGGACAAGGGGAAAGGGTAATGGACTTGAAGAGGGGAGATTGAAGTTGGACATGAGAAAACAATTCTTTCCTCTGAGGGTGCTGAGGTTCTGGAACAGGCTGCCCTAGGAAGTTGTGGCTGCCCCTTCCCTGGCAGCATTCAAGGGCGGGTTGGATGGGGCCCTGAGTAACCTGCTCTAGTGAAGGCGTCCCTGCCTCTTCAGGGGGTTGGAACTAGATGATCTTGAAAGTCCCTTCCAACCCTGGCCATTCAACGATTCTATGAAATTGAAACTGCTTCTCTCAATATACTATAGCTGTAGGTGTTGTAACAATACCCTTGCTACGTGTTGTGATTGATTGTGTCTCTGTAAAGGGCTCAGAACTGAGGAGGCCATTAAATGGGCACCCCCAAGGAAGTACTGCGTTTGGGTTCCGAAAATATATGACCCTGAGCTCACCAATGACTGGATATCTGTGTGACAGGCAGAGGCAGCTGGGGCTTTTATAGGGATGAATTTAAATGTTGTGTTCACCCCAAAACGAATGGTGATCTCTCTTTGCTTTAAAAAGTAGAGGACAAGATTGATAAACAACAGTGTGGGGGAAAAGTGCTGGAAAAATGGATTGGCGACCTGGCAAACAGAATTAAAATCAGTTCAAAAACATGTTATAGCTAAGGGAAAACACAGACTGAGACAAAGGCATCTCAAGTGCTGTGATGAAAGAGAATTGGCTTCAAACACAAAGATTCCTCAAGAAGAAAAAGAGAAGAGGCTTTCCAGAAAATTCTGTAGGGGAAAACCTCTATGATGTGTTTGGAAAATAGTCATTTAGCTGGATATAGCAGCTGACTGAACCCACTTAATTAAACACTGCAAGTTTCTTAGCCAGGCTAACAGCAGAGTTGCTGTGATACACATCTTGGATACGAAGAATTGGTTCTCAGTGTTGCAAGTGGTTAAGTCTGGTTTTGCTCAAAGATGTGAAAGTGCTCTTCTCTGATGTCAGTGCTTTATCCGTGCCAGAAGGAATGAACAAATGTTGACAAAAAAATTACTGCAAGAAGAAGGTCCTTTCATACCCAGCAAAACTAAGATCTCAGAGTTGGTGACATACTTATTCCTGTCATCATTTTTTCCCCCTTAGAAAATCAAAGGAAAAAAAAGATCTTGGCTTCATACAGAGCTAAGAGAGATGAGTAGTGATTGAGCAAGCAGAGAGAGCACAGCACCGTTTGTTTATAACTTCATTCCATAACATTCAGTCCTTTGTCGCTGATGTCACCGTGTTGATTTCTTGGTCCTTTACAGTTGCTCCCTTTCAGGAAATGGGATGTTAAAGGGATGTACTTAGTTAAGGGAGTATTGGTTTAATTCTTATCATAGAGTCATTAAGGTTGGGAGAGACCTCCTAGATCATCCAGTCCAACTGTGGACCAAACCCCATCCTGCCCAATAAATCCTGTTCCCCAGGGCCACATCTACATGATTTTTGAGCACCTTCAGGGATGGCAATTTCCACCCCTCCTCCCTGGGCAGCCTGTTCCAACCCCTGAGCACTCTGTCAGTGAAGACATTTGTCCTGATGTCCAGCCTAACCCTCCCCTGGCACAGCTTGAGGCCATTTCCTCTTGTCCTGTCACTGGTGACTTGAGAGAAGAGACCAACCCCCACCCCTCTGCACTCTCCTTTCAGGTAGCTGTGAAGAGCAATAAGGTCTCCGTTCAGCCTCCTTTTCTCCAGACTAAACACCCACAGTTCCCTCAGCCACTCCCCATCAGTCCTGCCCTCCAGGCCCTTCGCCAGCTCCTCAATGCCCTTCTTGTATCAAGGCACCCAAACATATTATGCCCTATTGTTCCTGGGAATGGTAAGCACTTTTAGGGTGATGCACACCTTGATCTTGGTTCCCCATTGAAGGAATGCTGTGAGAGAGAATCACTGTCTCAGGTATGCATTTCTAAAGAAGCAACACTCTTCCCACTTCAAGTTTGTAATGCTGTCACCAGACAGGATAAACACATCTATTGCCTTGATCACAAAAGGAACCCCAGTACTTACCTTAGGCAAAATGCACGTTTGCCAGGTTAGTGAGGTGAGGATAAATCTTATTCCCAGTGTATGAAGGCTTAGAAGGGTCTCATTCAGACCTACTTGAAAATTTTCCTGTTGATAGACAGTAGTGGTTGCATTAATTTCTGAGACACTAATGTGTGTTCAGCTCTGCCAACCTGAGCTCCTTTGTGCCAGCAGTATCTGCAGCCCTCCACCGGTGGAAAGCTGCTTGTGGTAGCTGTGAAGTCATTGCTGCCTTATTACAGCTGAGATGAATGTTGTGTAGAAGGACTTTCTGTCACAGAATCATAGAATCA